>CM066741.1:4358214-4670714 GCA_033961575.1 Aselliscus stoliczkanus | reverse complement strand
ATTATGGCTAATAATCATTAGCCTAGCAAATTTCTGTTGCCTGAGAACTCCCCTTAGCCATGCCTTTGTGGTCACTTAAAAATTAAATGTCTGGTGTCTATAGTAATTTTAAAATACAAAGTTGAGAACACTAACTGTACCACTGTGACATCTGGAGTTTGGGGACAAGCCTTAAGTTGTGCCCTTGTGCCTTGTATGTACAGGAGTTCAGCTATTTTACCAGTTTAGGCTAGCCGGGTCGCGCTTTCTGAAATTAAAGGCTTGATCCTACAAAGACAACAGAGGAAGACATTAGCCAATGCGCTGCTGCTTTGAATAAGCTCCACCCACTAACTGAGCCCTGTTGTTGAATGGACTAATAGTAATAAGTGGGTTGCTCTCCTAATAGACACAGATTCAGTTACTTATCAACAACTGGTTTATTGGGGACCTATCAGGGGAGGTCTTTGCACTGAGCTGCCTCAATGGTTCCCAAACATTACTCTTATGGAATACTGCTCTCATGAGATGGCCAAGGGCCTCCCACGCTCAAATCCATGTCGTAGCAACAAGGTACAGTGCCAACTGGGTACGAGACTAATTTGGGGATCCCTGCATAAAGTACATAAACGTCTAGCCACTATGCTGTACCCCTGAGACTATATAAAGTAATAGTGAATGTCAACTGTAAATGAAAAAAGAAAATTTTGTTTGAAAAGAGAGCAGCCTCCCCCGGTTTCCCCCTCCCCGCCCCAGGTTACAGATGGAAACAAGAGGTCACTGTATCAGATTTGTCTCAGTACTAATTTTTCCTTACTGTAACTTTTTCTTACATCTTTGGCCCTGACCCTGCTCGACCGTGCTAAACTATGGTGAAAGATTCCATCTCCAATGCAACATTAAGTTTTGAAAGTCATTTCTGTCAGAGGTATTACCTACTCCTGCGCCTAGTGAGCCCGGCCCAGGAAGCACCATGATCGCTCCTAAAATTAAGGACCAGTGTATTACCCACTGTACCAGGGATGGGCAAATCTGGCCCACTGTCTGTTTTTGTAAATAAAGCTTTATTGGAACACAGCCACACCCACTCATGTACGTATGGCCTATAGCATCTTTCTTTCCTTGGCAGAGTTGAGTAATTACACCAGAGACCTTCCAGCCTGCCAACACACATGGTGTGGCCCTTTGTCAGCTCCTGTACGATACCCCGGGAGGGCGTAACCGGACAAGATTAAGCTCTCTTTTTCACTCTTAATTTCCCCTGGCATAGAGAGCTGCTGGGGCTACCATTTTGGTGTGACACGGCCCAATTTGCGTATTCCACGTTTCCTCCCAAACCTGTAGCAAATATGGTAGGCAGGAAATAAAAGGATGTTTTCCTCATCAAGGGAAATGGTAAATGGTAAAAAGAAAAGGGAAGGAGGACTTGGAGTGGTTTAACTGATCCAGCCTCCACCGTTAGCTAATTCACTCATTCAGTTCTTCGTTTAAGCAGCAGAGACTACTTGATGCACCTGGTGCGAATGACTGCTCATTATGTTGGGTCCTGTGGGCTCCTGGTTTTCTATTGCTGTGTGCAAATGGCTCCCAACTTAGTGGCTGAGCAGTTACTTGTTACCATGTCTCAGTTTTGTGGGTTGACTGGGCTTAGCTGGTCGGTTCTCCCGTGGGTTTCCCATGCATCACAGTCAGATATGGGCTGGGGTCTTGTTCACATGGCTGGCAGTGAGCGCTGATGTTGGCTGGGAGCCCAGCTGGGGCTCTCGACTAGAGCGCACGCACCTTGGGCGTCTCGCAGCATGATTCCAAGAGGGTCTTCCCAAGAATGAATGTTCCAGCGGTGTCTGCAGGAGCTTCTTATAACGTGGGCCCCGAGGTCCCAGAACCTCACTGCCACCACATTCCATTGGTCAAAGGAATGACCAAGCCTGGCCCAGTTCCAAGGGGATTAAGACCCCAGGCTTCTCCATGAGGGGAATGTCAGAGAATTCCTGGCATACAGTGGGGAGCCAGCACACAGGGGCTCTTTTGTTAAATTGCAACTTGAACCAGTCCTGAGGCAGAAAAAAGACGTGATAGTGAGAGAGCCTTTGATAGGGTGGTTTGGTCTGAAGAAAGGCCAGAGAAGAAGCTGCAAGGTCACGGGAGCTAAGCCGGTGAAGAAGGGAGGATGGAGTAATCCAGGCCCAGGAGCAACCTGCGCAAATGTCCTGGGGCAGGACTGCAAGCAGGCTGGGGTAGCTAGAGCCGAGAAAGGGAGAGGGTTCTGGTAAGTTCAGGCTTACTAGCTGGACGATGAAGGTCACAATTCCTAATCTCTCCAAACTTCTGTTTTCTCCCTTATACATTGGATAATATTTACCACATGAGGCTGTCATGAGGACAAATTAAGAACAAGTCAGTAAAGGCTCACACGCTGAGATTTTTCTTTCCTCTTGGAAAGGGCTGGTAGCAAATGAAAGAAACGTACCACCTGGCCCCTCTTGGCTGTTCTCACTCATGAGCTCCATCTTCCAGGGTCAACACTGAGCCTGCCCCTCCTGCCCTGAGAGTGGCAAGCTATCCCTGAAGCCTTACCTAAGCTGTTAAGTGCAGCCTTGGGGCTTGAGAAGGGTCCAAACGCGCTGAAAGCATTGCCTGATGATTCCCTGATTTTCAATGCAACACCAGCCACCTCCCCAGCACATGTGGGTACTGCACAAAGGTTACATGTATTTGCTTGCCATCAGTGCCGATTTGCATGGCTCTTTCCCCATCCCCCACCCCACCAGCTGAGTGGCCACACACCTCCACTCTCACTTCCTGTTTTGAGGCATTGGACCATCACAGAGACGGGTGTGTGAGTGTGCAGGGCCTTCGCTGTGCCTGCGGCAGCCAGCCGAGACTCTGAGACGGCGTCCCACTGTCCTGCAGAACCAGAACCTAGATCCTAGCGTCGGGGGGGCCTGGGCGTGAGAGCGGCTGGCATGCCAGTGGGGGCTGCAGACGCCGCCAGCAGCGGGACCCCTGGACCCCAGGGAGCTTTTCCGTCTTCCGCCAACACTCCCAGGTGCCTTCTGGGCTTTGGGGTCTCAGGGGCCACGTGCCAGGAAAATGGTGGTGTAGGGACACGTGACAGCGCAGGGCGCTCTCCAGCACTCCCGCACAGGAATTTACCTCCCCCCCGAATAATTCTCCAAGTGAATGAGCGAATTCTCTCCACTCACCAGGTCAGGGAAAAGCCAGTTCTGTGTTCCCCTAGCACAGGCGTCTGTTTGGCCCTGAGATAGCACGGTGGTGAAGGATTTCATTCTGCCCCCCGTTGGCTCCCAACAGGGGGTGAGCATGGACATCGGGCTGCATTGGACACTTCTGGTTGTCACAACTAAAGGGGTGGTACTCCTAATAACCAGTGGGTAGAGACCAGGGATGCTGGCAGCCGTCTTATAGTGCACAGGACAGCCCCTCACCAAAAAGAAGGTTCCGGACCACATGGCAGGAGTGAGGAGGAGAGAAACCCTGCCCACCCTGCATCATGACTGCTGTCCTCTTGTTGCTAAGTCAACATCACAACTGGGTTTCGGGTGGTTCCCCCAACACGCCGAGCCCTGTCTTATGTCAGGGCCCTCGCAGCTGCTGTTCCCTCTGCCTGGAGTGTGCTCCCCATCGTCCCTGATCCCCGGGTCTCGATGAGCCGCCCCCTCCGGACTCTCTCTTCACAGCAGCGCCTGCTTGTCCTTCACGGTTCTTGTCCTAGTTCCCCCCCCCCCATGACTCGCCCTCCCACCAGCCTGGGCGATTCCTGGAGACCTGGCTCTCAGCTGTGTTGCCCACTGCTGCAGCCTCAGCTGCCAGCCCTGTGTCCGGCATGTAGCTCAGGGCACATTTATTGAAGTCGGGGGACAGGGCATGGGGGATGTTGAAAGCAGGGAGAGGCGTGCAGAGTTTCTAGAATCAGAAATCCTGGCCACATGCGCTGAGTCCTAGCTTTGTGATGTGGAGAATCTGTGCCCCAGCTCTCTGAGCCTCAGTTTTCGCACCTGTACAGTGGGGGTGATGATCATTGCTGCCTGTTTGGCTTGCTGTGTGAGGATGGTTCTCAGTGTTGATACCAGGTCTCTCGCAGGCCTGTCAGGCATGGAGTTAAGTGCTGAATAAAGGGTATAGACACTGGGCTGTCATTCCTGCCCGGGGGCTGGCGCTGGTGCCCGTGGGTGCCTGATCAGAAGGTAGAGCGAGGAACAGCGGCAGTAACTCCCGTACGGTGCTTCTGTGCGCTGGGCACAGTTCCCTATTAATTAATGTGCTTTTATCCTCACCCTGCCTTCCCTTGTCACGAGCCCCATTTCGCAGGTGAAGATACTGCCGTTCGGGGTGGGTGCAGCTGAGCAAGGCTCACGGTGAGTAGGTGGCAGAGGTGACATTCAAACAAACCCAGGCCGCCTAGCTCTAGAATCTTAACCAGGACACCGAGCTACCCCTCTGTGATTTGTTTTTCACCTCACTTTGCAAAAAAATGTTCTTTTTCTCATTTCTCTTTACATGTGTCAGGACTTCCTGTGGTGGTAGTCAAGATTAGTCAGATGGAGTGGAGGGTGTGGCAGGGAAGGCAGGGCACTCAAAGGGAACCTACCTGCACATCCCTTACCCCTGTTCTCTGCCCCGTCTCAATCTGTAAAGGCGGCTGAGTGAACAAGGAGAGGCCAGTGCCATTGAAAGAAACATTTCACGTTGCTCCCCTAGAAAGGAGAGGCGTGGCTCATCACCTAGGCCCCGGGAGGAAGAACAAGCCGTGGCCAGGAAGTGGGAGGCAGGAAGGAGGAGTTACTGGGGTTTCCCCTGGTGAACCAGTGCGGGGCAGAAGGAACAGTGGAGGACTAGCCGGTTTGAATAATTCCAGAGAGCTCGGGCCATAGGTGCAGTCCCTGGTTGCCTGCTCCTTCTAGCACAGAAGAATTACCGGCTTGCGTGGGAGTCAGATGGTAGCTGGGGGTACAGACATGGAGGTGGTTGGTTTGTATATGAAAGATATGCTTCCGGCTGACAGTTGGCCGCCTCTAAGAATCGGCGGGCCCAGGGAAAGGCAGTCTCTCCCTGGGCCCAAAAGGCCCCAAAGGCCAGAGCATCAAGGATAGAGGAAATAAGGAAATAAGTTAATGACATTGGCCCTGTGATGCATGGGTGTCAACTAGACAAAGATAGGATCTGAGAAAACACAGCTGGAACGGCCCCTCCCTTGCTCTTGCGTGGACAGTGGGTATGACTGCTGGGGATCTCGGCAGGATGTGGGCCTCAAACGGTTCCCCCAAAGTTCAGAGCTGTGCAGTGTTGATTCATATGTGTATCTCATCATCAGAAATGTCACCACTTTTCTGAGTGTGTCAAGCCCCAGGGGCACATAGGCCAATTATTGCCATGTCTCTCTGTGGGCTATATGCATTAAGTGCCTACTGTGTGTCAGGCTCTGGGCTAGGCACCGGCAGTGTAATCGCGAGCAGCTAGGCACATCCCGTGGCCTCCCAGGGCTTGCAGCCTAGGCGGGAAGACGGGGGTTAATGGCAACGTGTGCAGCAGGAGGCCTGGGCCAGTCTGGGAGATCATGGAAGTCTGCTTGGAGGAAGCGACATTGTAGCTGAACTTGGAAGGGTGTTGTGAGAACTTTTGGAGCCAGCTGGAAAACAGAATTTAGCAACCACAGGAGGCACTTCTCTTCCAGTGCTGATGAGGCTGTGAACATCTCTGTGCCGAGAACCGGGACCGGCACCTCCTCTGGGGATTCAGATCTGGCCTCTTGTTGAATTGCCCTGCAGGGTGCATTTTGGCTCGTGGTGTATCTAAGCTTGAGCAATAATGAGCTTCAGGGAAAGGAGGGGCGGTGTCACTATCCGTAGTCTCCCTCCGGCCCACGCAGCCTGTTATTAGTCCCTGGAGGAAGTGGTGAACAGATACGAACATAGTGAATATGGGCTGGAGTGACAATTGGGTGTAGGATTTACAACAAGTTCTGTAGCCCCACCCTGCTTCTCCCCAGCATTAGGAACAGTGGAAAACGGCACTAGAACTGTGATAAACCCCGCTGAGGTGTTTCCTGTCTGGGGAGCAAACATCATTAGATCTCCTTGGGGTTCTGTCAGTGGGACCACCTTCCAAGATGGCGTATGGCGGTGACGGAACTGAGAGAACCCAGGCATGAGTCACAAAACAACTCTGGTGACTTAGATTCTGAGAGCCTGTCTGCCTTCTCCCTTCTCTAATCCCCTGAGAAACTCCAATTTCAAAGTGAATCTTCTTTCCCCCAACCCTTGGTATTTGCAGGGTTGGAATTTGGTTACCATGGTGTTTAATTTGTTTACAGGGGTTTTATTTTGCCCTCTAACTACACAGTGGGCTAAGCGGTCAAGTCTAGGCAGGGTTAAGCCTGGAGTTCTGCAATCCTTGGTGTGTGTGTGTGTGTGTGAGTGTGGTGTGTGTATATGTATGAGTGAGTGTGTGCGTGAGTGTGTGGTGTATGTGTGTGTATATATGTGAGTGTGTGTGTGTCTGTGTGAGTGTGTGGTGTATGTGGTGTGTATATGTGTGTGAGTGTGTGTGGTGTGTATGTGTGTGGTGTGTATATGTGTGTGTGGTGTGTGTGTGTGAGTGTGTGTGTGAGTGTGAGTGGTGTGTGTATATGTATGAATGTGTATATGTGTGTGTGTGAGTGTGTGGTGTGTGTGAGTGTGTGTATATGTGTGTGTGAGTGTGAGTGTGTATGTGTGGTGTGTGTGTGAATGTGTGGTGTGTATGTATGTGAGTGTGTATAGTGTGTGTAGTGTGTGAGTGCGTGTGTCATGTGTATGTGTGTGAGCGTGAGTGGTGTATGTACCACCTCACATGGATGTGAGCGTATGCCTGCCCGCCACACCTCCGGGGTACGAGTCACGTATTGCGTCCTGTGAATTTTTCCCTTAGACTTGGGCTGACCTGTGACCACATGACCACAAACGCCACCTCATCAGGATCTGTGCAGTGCATCTGTGGGGGGCATCTCGGGACTCCGAGAAGCAGTCTTGCGTGTATTTCCACACGAGCCTTTTAGGTCAAGTTGGTGTGAGATACGAGAGCCTGGCCACCTGCCTGTGGAAAACACGATGCGTTGTAGTGGGCGAGAGCTTGGCCCCCATTCCGTATCCCCGGCAAGTAGTCTGAAAGGGCTTTCTCAAAAGAATGTGTCAGCAGAATGAAAACATCCTTTTCACCTAGGCCGCCTGTCCCCTCCTGTTAGGAGCCAGGCTGTGTGTCTACAGTGGGTTTAGTGGTTTAGCAGCTGGAGTAACTGTCCATCAAAGGTGGGCTGCCTGTTCACGAGCGGGGTTCCTTCAGGCCCTGGGGTGTTCTCTCCTCCGACGGGCTCTGGGGTCTCTGTGTTGTACAGCCGGGCAGGCATTAGGTCATTGTCACAGGACCAAGCCGCAGCAGAATGTACCAGAGTTGCTCTCTCTGACCCACAGCTGTTAGAGATCAGAGGTCTTGGAAAAGTCACCCTCTTGAGCAGTGACCCCCCAAACCCAGAGTCAGCCAAAGAGCATTTCCATCTGCTGTTCTGAAGTGATTTTCTTCAATTCATTGTCACGAGGCCTCATGGCCAAAGGACTTCTTCAAAAGATACTACACTTTACTTTCATCGAGCGGAATGACAGGCATGCCGTATAAGCAATTTTTGGGGGGCGGGGCATTTTTGGCAGCTCCTTGGAGAGTGAGACGTTCTAATTCAATTTGGATATAACATAAATAATTGGGGAGCAAATTGCATTAAATAGATCACTCTTGGCTTTAATGGCACTCTATCAAGAAACTAGTATGCGAATGTTATAATTTTGGCTTTTATTATCAACATCAACAGTAGCAACTACCGCTAATATTTTTGCATAGATTTATGTTACAGGATTTATGTTGAGTGCTTGGTTTTGTTGACGGAAAAGCATCCAGCCTGAGAGAAAGCTGGTTTATTTGAGCCAAACCGACGACAATTGCCAAGAAGCAGAGTCTCAATGAATTGAGACAATGCTCCAGAAAATGGCCGTTTCGAAACTTATTTTATACAGTAGAATCAAAAGAGGGAAGTTATATGAAATCCACTGGTGGTAGATTGCGGGGGCAAAGTGGGGAAATCTCTGGGATTGGATGAAAGTAAATTGGAGAGACAGGTACGTCTTTCACACAGGTGGGTGCAGGATAGCTAACAGTTCGCTTTTTACAGCACATAGAATGGTAGTCAGGGATCAAGAATAATAGAGGGATTCTTTAGTTTCCTGCTCTGATTTGGAAAAGGCTTACTGACATTCCAGGGTTAGGTTATCCTAGGTGCAAAAAGACAACAGACAGGCTCATTTAACATAGAGATTGACCTTTGTCAGGGAAGCTACCTGCCAAGGATGTGACTTCCCGCCATGGCCCACCTTAGTTAGGAATTTTTATGTCCACGCCATCTTATGTGGTTATTTTCAGGCCCCTGAGCTTGTTAGGTTTAACCTGTGGCCCCTTTTCCTTCCACGGCTTAAATTAGCTTGTATAAGCCTCACAGCTAGGCTGCGACATACACGCAAGTATGATTCTCATTCGACAGTGGGGGTCGAGTGAATTACCCAGAGTGCTTCCCATTGCAAGGGCTGGATTGTGGGGTTCGGACCCAGGTGGGGCGGTTCCAGGGCCCAGGTTCTGGCCTGCCGAATGAGCACCCCAGACTCCTTATCAGAATGCTTACAGCAGCCTGTGGAATATGCCAGGAGCCTTCTGCAGTGACGGTGATGACAGGCAGCAGGGAACCGAGGTGGCGTTCAGGCCCGGTCAGGCTTTCTCTCTGTGCACGGACAGCTCTGAGGCACCTTTGTATCGGCATTTCGGGATTTCACAAGGAAGCACGGGGTACGAGTAACCTAGCCCGGCACTCTGGCGAGAGTGGCAGCGGAAGTGACGTTGGCTTTGGGGCAGCCAGCAGAGGTCAAGGTTTTGACCCTGTGCCTGCATAAGCAGTGTAGACTCAGCAGCCGCTAGTGCGGGGTCTGTGCTGGCCCGTCCAGGTGTGACCGGGGCATTGTCTCTCATAGCGGGGCCTCCAAGCTGGATTCCCGATGCCCCAAAGACCTACAGGTCAGCTGGTATCACTCGGCATTCATTCCTTTTCAGCCTGTTGTTTGCCACTAAAGCCCAATCTTACATCCTTCAAATAACAACACCGCAAAAACAAGTGAGTCATTTTGGTGGGCATCCTTTCTCAGTGCGGGACCACCCCCATGTTCCCTCCTTACGAAAGGAGCGAGGAAGATAACTGTGGTTCAAGGTCAACACCACCCACACCTCTGCTAATTTGCTTGTGCACAAGGGGGCTTTGAGGGGCTGGCACGAGCCAAGCTGCCAGCCCTCTTGTCTGCTTTGGGCTAGCTGGCCTCCCTCACACCCCTTTCTTATTGTCTGCTTTCCAGTAAACTTCAAAATAGAATTAAATTGCAAGTTGGAACTTGACCTGTTACTCTTTCTAGCTCCGAAGGAGGAGGCTCGGGCACACTTTGGCAGCTGCCAGCTTGCTCTGTGCGCTTTTAGACCACGGTTCGGAAGAAGGTCTTTGTAATTTGCATCTTTTTTTTCCCCTGGACTCAGGCTTTCTCCGGTTTTGATACCTGTCATTATGGGCAGATCCGTTGGCCCAGTTTCTACAGCCCAATTTGCGTCCCCAGGGCTGTCTAAATCTGGCGCCTGAACTTGGAACAGATCTCAACATGTCCCACGATGTCCCCCGTCCCCCCCCCAATAATCGGACGCTTCTTATTCTAGCAGTGAGACACGTATCAACCGGGAGAGCATGGCCCCAGCCAGTGGGATTGGACTAGGTTGCAGGGATGCTTCCAGTCCGAGGCTGGAAATCGGGTTCCCTGGATGGGACATTTCGGGGCGAGCTATGGTGAGCATGTAGGTGCGGAGCTCAGAAATGAATGTGCACCATGAGGGAGCTGACGTTGCCTTCCGGAGAGCGGAACTGCGAAGCTGCCCAGGGTTTGGCCCTGCGGATTTCATGAGAAATCGTAACACAGTTACTTATATCACTAATGAGTGCTTGCCGTGCACATGCCATTCGTTCCTTAAAAAGAACCTGTGTTTCCCCCTGCCCCCCAACAGGGCAGGTAACTGAGGCTCTGAGACGCTAAGTAACTTGCTCAGGGGCCCACAGCCAGGAGGTGGCAGAGCCTGGCTTAGAAGGCAGACCCGCCGGGTTCCCAAGGCCTTAATCCACGCTGACCCCGCACAGTGCTTGTGTCGGCAGGAGTCCCTCAGATGGGCGGTGAGCAAGCAAAAAAAAAAAAAAAAAAAAAAGAATGAATGAATGAAACAAAGGGGTTCAAATCAAAAGGGTGACTTTTTCAAAGTCTTACATGTCAAGACCGTCTGTGTGCTCTGATTTTATTTTCCTGTTGCACCCATGCACCCAGCACATTCTAAGCACACAAGGTAAGAGGCCACTTTTCTTCTTGCTGTTTGGAATGAACCATGTAGCTGCTTGGCATCTGCCGCCTGGTCCTGTGGTCCCCTTGGACCTCCAGCTCCTAATGGCTGTTGGAGAAGGTGTGGTGTGCGTACAGGTTCTCGGCCCCGGGCCTCCGTGGCTCCCCGGGACGCCCCGTCTGCTTTCCAGCTCCTCCGCTCCCCACAGCCTTCCCAAACCTTTTTGTCTCCTCTGCCCTCTTTCCTAATCTAGACAGAGCTCTGTTGGCTGCAAGTGATGGAGACCACTCAAGGTAGATCAGGCCCCAAGGGGAAATGGCTGGCTCCCAGGAACCCTGGGTGAGTGGCTGGGGAGAGCGTGACAGCTTTGAGAGTGAGCTGCCTGAGGGCGTCGACTGTTTCAGTCACCGCTGAGTGCGCCTAAAAACACAACACCCAGCACACAGAAGATGGTCAGTGAATATTTGTTTAGGGAGTGAATGAACACGTGAACCCCAGAAATCTTAGCCTTCACTCCCCTCCGCAGGGGTGGGGGTTTGCAAGACGGTTTCCACGCCCTGTCTGCCGGCCTGTCACTCGAGTCCTGCCCCAGGGGCCCCACGGCCCCAGGTTCTCCCCGCCTCCGGTCTACCTCAGCCCCTGCAGCTGATGACAGCCTGCTGGCCTTGGTCTCTGCCTAGGTCTCTCCAGGCTCGCCAACACCCCACAGTGAACGGATGTCTTTATTCCTTGCATCAGGCTGGCTCAGCTGACCACAGCAAGTGGGGGCCCCCCCCGCGGAAGATGCCAGAAGCCAGGTTGGCTGCCGAGGGCTCTCCCTCCAATGCCATCCCCGTGAGCGCTGCCTCCCCGGGGCTCCCAGCGGGTGAGAACAAGGGCTGGCTGTGCCCGAGCCCCTGGCGTTTGGGTGTGGGGAATGGAAAGTCAGCCCTCGGGCCTCGTGGCTTGGCCTCCACGAGCGGGGACGTTTCATAAAGTGGCTATTCAAGGCCTTCCCTCCGCCGGGCCCTGGCAGCCATGCCAGCTCCCCAGAACTGAGCGGGCCTTGTGTCTGACGGGGAGAAGGACGTGAAAACGAGGGCTGGGGCGGACACAGGGCCCCGATTCCAGGAGAAACTCGGCGTCGTGTGGCGCGGCTGCCTGGGGCAGAGCTGACAAGTGGCACATTCATTCCTCAGCAGGCGCTGCCCCCTTCTGTGGCACCACATCCCCCCTTTGCACAGGGAGACATTGATCAGTGGCGTCAGCTGTGGGTAGAGGTGGCTCGGGTAGCGGGGCTGTTTGTTGAGCCAGGGATCTCTAAATAGTGTTTCTCTAATCCGACTGATCCCCTCCCTAAGGCTCTGTGCTTATACCCAACAAGGTCACCTTCGCTTTACATTTGTGGCCGTGGCGCCCCCCGGAGGTGTGGGAGGGGCGGGCCTGTGTGGAGATGGGGTGCCCAGGCTCGGCGTTGCCGCCGTCCGTGCGCTCCCTCATTTATGCCTCTCTAAGGCTGGGCCGCGGCTGCCTGCCGGCGGTGTAGATGTTCACCTTTGGTGTGCGGACCCAGCTCTGAGCGCTGATCGTGTGCACGTTGCTGTGTGCAGGAGTGTGTTCCTGAGAGAGGCGGGCGGCCCGGATTCACACGACCGTGTGACCGTGACTGAGCAGCTTCCCCCCAGCGAGCCTCGGTTTTGTCCCCTGTGCAATGGGGGCGATCGCTGTTCTCACATCACAGGGCTGTTAGAAGGGTGAGGGAGGCCACGCCGGGCTCCAAGCTAGTGGTTGATAAGCGTCAGTTACCGCCGCTGCTGCTGTTTGGACTGCACACGTGTGCGCGCGCTCCTGTGTGTGTCACTTCGCATCCTCGGCTTTTTCTCTTGCTTTCTGAGCGAAAGATCCAGCGCTGTGAGTTCTGAAACGGAAGGTGACAGCATCACAGACTGTTGGTCTCTTTGGGGCCCGGACTGCTCTGTCCCACCTGGGAGAGGGGTAGCCATCTGTCCCAGCGCCCTGTGTCCCCCTCAGCTCACTCACGCCTGTCCCCAAACCCTTGAGTCTCTCTCTCCACACACACACACACACACACACACACACACACACACACACGTGCACGCATGTACACACATGGTCTTTCTGACACCACCGAAGTTTCCTGAGAGAGCCTTAAATAATTCTCATGGCTGTGGCCTGAACCGCAGGGAGAGTCTGTCCCTAATCCGTCCGGGGGACGCCCGTTCCCCAGACCCTAGCTCCTGTAGAAAGGCGGCCTGTCTCGCCAGTCACGCCCGAGGTCAGAGGCCAGCTCTTAACTGAGCCCTTGTTTCCGAAACAGAGACGAGGCTGAGCTATTCCGGGCGGGCGCCCGGGGCAGAAGCCTGCGCGCTTCCTGCTGCTGTGAGCGGCTTTGTCGTCACAGGTGGGGTGGGGGGCCCCCCGAGGAGGAGTCTTCGGCGCTGACCGGCCACTCGCCCTTTCTGCACCGCAAGGCCCTCGTCGGTCACATGGCTGTAGCTGCGTCCGAGATTGGGTATGAGGATTAAAGGGGGCCGTTCCCCTGGAACCCTTAAAACGAGGCCTGGCGTGTGAGCTTCTGGCCAGGCTCCCGTCCATCTCTGTGGATCTGCTCCGCAATTCAGGCCCTCGCTCTTAGCGCCTGCGTGGGGTCCACCCTGCTCCAACCTTTCACGCGGTGGGCACTCACTGAGTGTTTTGCGATGTAGTCAGTAAATCATTCCTTAAAACCTAAGACTGTGAAAAAGACACCCAGACGCATCGAGGGAGACACGCCCACGCCCGGGAGGGCTTAACGAGGGCCGTTTTCAGCTTCCATGCAGGGGTCTCTCGTCCCGTGGACGAGACAGCTTTTTTACAGAGAAACTGCATGTCCCAGCGTCCCCCCTCAAGAACGCCCTCCCAAGCTGGAACCTCATCCCTTTCGCAAACAGTTTATTTTTACATTTCCATGTGTGAAACCATCTTTAAAAAACTGCACCCATGACCCGCCTTTCCGACCCAGCAGCTGTTTCCGCATCTTCCTAGCCCCTTCCGACGTTCCCTGCACCCGTTTTTAAACTCTGTACACTTTGCCTTTTCATGTCCGCTCAGTGACGTTTGTAAACGCCTGTAAAACGTCTTATCGCCTCTGCATTAATCATTTCTAACTAGTGCATCATTTTCTGTTGAGCTGACGCACCTTGGGGAACGCTGCCCTTCTGCCATCATGGAGCATTCAGATGCTTTTGTTGTTTGTCTAAATCCATAGTGTTGTAAATGCCTTGGAACACGTGGCCTGTATTTCATTTTCGTTTCAGTCATTTCTGTAACGCACTTTCAAGTGTGCGCTAACTGGCCAACAAACCTTTCATAAATGCTTGGAGCCCCCAGATGTTACGGAAGTTGACTCAGGTATGAGGCCAGGGCTGTGAACCCTTCTTTGAGTTACTATTGAACAGGTAAGCCAGGGACGATCTGAGTGCTTAGTGTGGGTTCTTGTTTTTCTTCTCCCAGCTCCTTGAGGTGGAGATGGGATGGTGGCCATCTGACTGAAGCAAGAGCTGAGGCAAAGACAGGTTAAACGCCCTGCCCAGGAACGCAGAGGAGGGTGTTAGCGGAGGCCACCGCTTCCCGTCTGGGTCTCAGAACGTGGCGAGTAATGGCCTCACTGTGCTCAATGTCGCCCTGGCCAGTTCTTGAGGAAAATCATAGCCATTCCCACCACTGACGCTTGCAAAGGCTAAATGAGTCCCTAGAAGTCCACGGCCGTGCACAAATTCGGGCAGTAATTGCGGGAAGGCCCTCTGACTTTCCAAGAAGACGGCTCCCACCCTGTGTTGCAATGGTGGGCATCGGGGCGGTTGAGCCAAAGCCCTCTCCCCTTGCTTCCTGTGCCTTTCCCTCTGCAGCGTCCCCCACTCCCAGGCCCCCCCCCCGGTGTCCTAGGCACCATCTCCCGTCTAACTTTCTAGACGTTTCTCAGAAAGAATGCCACGCTGAGGTTCAGTCAAGTAGGGAACCCTTTTCAGGCAGAGTGGATATTAGTCAAGGACTATTTTGGAAGAATTGACCCTGAAGAAAATATTGTAGAAGAGTTTGTGTGTGTGTGTGTGTGTGTGTGTGTGTGTGTGTGTGAGAGAGAGAGAGAGAGAGAGAGAGAGACACCGAGAGACCGAGAGACCGAGATTGGGAGATTGGGAGAGGGGACAGGATTATGTCATTCCCCTGCTTGAAACCTCGCCGGCTTGTATTCACAGTAAAATCCAGTCCCTGACCTTGTGCCTCCCAATTCTCCCCGCCCTCCGGCCCCTCAATCTCTCCGGCAGGCCAAGCTGGCTTCCTTTCTGTTCTATAGTCACAGCTCTGTCCCTCTTGACCCCAGGTGGCTGTTACCTCTACATGACTACCTCATCCCTCTTCCAGGGTGGGTCCCCCCTCATCCTTCCAATCCCGGATCAAGTTCCCCTGGCCACCCTTAACCCTGTCTTATCCGCATACCTTGTTTTTTTCATATGTAGTTTTGATAACAAGCTGGCTTTATAGATGGATGGGTTGGTCAGTTGGTGGGTTGTGTGTCTCACCTGCTAGACTGTGACTCGAGGGCACTAGGCACCGGATCCATGCTATTCACCAAGGTACCTAGCACCTGGCATGGCGCCAGCACATAGGAGGCGGTGCTTCATGTTTGTTGATTGAATGCTTGATGTAGCTCCTGGCACCTGTCCTTCCCAGCAGCCCTGCCGTAGAACTGAGAAGCCTGAGTCAGGAGAGACCTTGAGACAGCGCCTTCCTTGTTGCATCACAAACGTGAGGACCAGTTAACGTGATGGCAGCTGTTGGGGCAATTTGTTGGCGAGTCCTCGAGGCTTGCGTTTAAAGCGGTGGCTCTGTTTATCCCTTCCTAGAGAAATATTTGCTCCATCGCTGACAGAGTGTATTTTATTGGAACAGAGCAGGAGGATGTTAACCTGCGATGCGAAAACCATACTTCCCAAAGAGACCCTGTCAATGGCTTAAAATTAATAAAGGCTCAGCAGTGGGTGGCAGGGAGGGAAGGGGATACGGGGACTTGATGATTAAACGGCTGCCATTTTGCTGTGGGGACGACGCTGCTTTCCTTGCAGGGGTAGGTTAAGGGGATGAAAATCTGAATTGGCATATCTATAAACAAGTTATTACTTCAGCTGAGAGATAATTTGTTGAGAAAATGCCATTATGTTCCCACTCCAGGGCTCTCGGAGTGTATGGCTGGGGCGCCGGGCTGGGTGCCGCTCGTGCAGATAGATGCCCAGGGCTTCCCGGGTGGGAGAGCGAACGTCAGGTGAAAGCCCCCTTGTTCTTAAATAAATTGAGTTTTCTGTCTTCCATGGTGTCGCGAAAAGGGAGAAGGGGGTTCCCGCCGGGCAGGGTGCCTGGGGGTGTCCACACCTCCTCTCTCCGCTCTCAGGATCCTTCCAGGAGTGGAAGGTGACCTTGTTTGGAAAGAGGGTTGTTGCAGATGTCATTAGTGAGGATGAGGTCTAATCCGATGTGACTGGTGTCCTTATAGAAAGGGGCAGAGACGCGCGCGCGCGCACACACGCACGCACACGTGGCTCACGCCATGGGAACAGGAAGGCAGGTACTGCGTGATACTTCTAGAAGCCAAGGGACACCGCAGATGGCCAGCGAGCCACCAGAAGCTAAGAGAGGGTCACGGGACAGATTCTTCCTCGTGTCCCTCGGGGGAACCGCCCCTGCCGACACCGTGATTCCAGTTGTCCAGCCTCCACCGCTGGGCGACAATGCCTTCTGTTATTTCAGCCGCCTAAGAAACGAAGCACCGTCCGAGAGCCTTGGTTGACCTGCCCTCCGCCCCACCCCCTGAAGCAATGCACTCATACCCTCTCCCACGTATCCCTCCCACTCCGTGCGTGGGCCCTTATCTCTGCCACTTGGCGCACATACGTTTCAGCCGAGGCTGCCCTCGCACTTGTGTTGTTGTGTAAGTGACGCCTCTCCGTGAGACTGTTAACCCCAGGAGGAGACCCAGGCCCCTCTCGGTAACCTGCCTTCCACAGGTGCTTAATTGCTGCTTGTTAGATTCATTTGATTTGTCCACTCTGACCTCTGAGACCTGTCCATTTCTTGTCCTTGTTTTTCTGGAGTTTTAACCTCTGGCCTTGTTAATCCGTTGGTGCGCAGACGCTCCCTGAATCATTATGCAGCCTGCGTGGATCCGAGTCGGGCTGCATTTTTTAATAAGGCCTCCTGTATGGGAGTGAGCTCTGCAAACTGAAGTGCCCTGGAAAAATCGCAGTGATGCCTGATTCTATAGTTTGAACATCTGAAGCGGGGCAGTGAGCTAGTCAGAGGCGCTGGGTCCTGTCCAGCCTGTCTGAGCCTCAGTTTTCCCACCTGTAAAGTGGGACCGATTGCCCTGTCTGCCTCCTGGATTGGTAGGAGGATGTGTGGGAGAGAGGCTTTTGACAGCAGTGGTGTGAAGAGGACACAGACGCCAATCCGTATAAAGCAGGGAAAGCAAGGGGGTCTCGTGGGGATGACGGTGAGCTGGTGAGCAGGCGCCCCAGTGAAAGGGGGCTCAGAGGGAGCGTGGACTCACAGTGGTCCAGATACTCGGAACTTTTCATGGAAGCCAGAAAGGCAGATGATCGTGACTAAGCCCAGTTTTCCGGTGCCGTATCAAGTATTTTTAAAGTCATGTAAAACAGGTTTGCGGCTATTCCTGGCCCCATGAGCCACCATTTGGTGGCTTCTACTGTAGAATTTGATAGAGGTAGGCATTGGTGGCAGTGCTTGCTTCCCCCCCCCCGCCCAAACCTGCAGCCTAAGTATCCTCTTTGAGAACCCTTTGAAAAGCAAAAATTAATACTGACCAAAGGAAAAGTTAGGTTGCCACCTCCTCCAAGAAGCCTGATCTCATCCCTGATCTCATCTTCAGGGAAGATGACTTGGATGAGGCGTCGGCAAACATTTTCTTAAAGGACCAGATAGCAAATGTTTTAGACCTTGACGGCCGTTCCATCTCCTTGACGCACCTCTGTCCCTGTGATGTGAAAGCAGCCACAGATAACATGTAAACGAATGGGCATGGCCGTGTTCCAATAAAACTTTATTTACAAAAACAGGCCACCAGCCAGATTTGGCCCAGGGTCTAGTAATTTGCGGACCCCTGAGCTAGATGTCTCTTTCACATGCTATCCTAATACTGTGGGCTTAGCCCCTTATAAGCAGTCTACTGCTACAACTCAGAAGTTTAAAAAAGAAAAAAAAAAGAAAAAAAGCATTAATTCAGCACTTACTGTGTGCCAGGTGCTGTTCTAAGCCATTCCTTTATACAGAAGGCGCCAAAAACATGTAGCACACATTTTAAGAAAGGAAAAACCCATATTAAAATTGTAATAATACATACCGATAACAAAAGCTGTGACTACGAGTCATGTGTAAACATTTTCTTGGCACCCCCGGGTACTTACTCAGTTCTCACCCCAGCTTATGTGTAAGGTACTGCTGCCATCCTGGTTTCACAGGTGAGGGGATTGAGTCTCTGAGAAGCTAAGCAGTTTGTCCCAACTCACCCAGCTCATGAAGACAGAGCTGAGCTCTCACACGGCATTGCAGTGCACTCTGCCTGAGCGAGTGACAGCCGTCCAGGAGAGCCACAGAAATGCAGCTTTGCAGTCACACTGGCTGCATGCCACGTGCCCCCAGAGGCTTCCAAGGAGACCCCTTGGTTTCCCTTTGTACCAAGAATCTGGCAGCCGATGGCTGCAATGGGGAGCTCTAGCGTGGACGTGCATGGGGCTCATTCGAACATCGGCTCCCCTGAGTGGCCCTGAAGTCCCACAGACCCTGATAACGTTGACCTCTGACCTGGTGCCTTGTGAACCGTCACAGCCCCGCCCCGCGCCCCCGCCCGCCGCCATTTGGAAGGGGCTTGGATGAGAGTGACAAAGAGGACCCATGCAGTTGGGTCCCGCTCTGAAGTGTCACTGAGGAATCCCATAGCAGTACGGTAAACTGACTGCGGTTTGGAAAGCCCTTCAGATATTTCCGTGTGTTTGAAGGAGCCTCTGATGGGAGCCCTCTGTATCGTGAAGGGTCTCCTGGTCATTTCTCTGCTGTAGAATTGTGGCTTCGGTGTCACCGGAGCACATGGCATGTCCTCACCTCCGTCAGCAGAGCCCAGAGTATCATGAGTGATAAGGACTCTGATGATTCCTATTGAAACCTCGCTGTGTGTCGGGCACAGGCCAAATGCTTTCTATACGCTGTCGCCTTTGACCCTCTCGACTCCTCTGTGGGCGGCCTGCTGACCTTGTACCTGTGGGTAAACTGAGGCACGGGGCGGTTAAGTCATGTGCCCAATGTCTCACACCTAGAGAGTGGCACTGCTGGGATGAGACCCCAGCAGTCACAGCCCCTGGGCTGCCCCTTCTGTGCGTGACCTTATTTCCTTCTAGAAGTCTTGTCCTCCTCCTGGTCAGACACAGAGGACACTGGCTGAGGTCATGCCGGGGGTCAGTGAGGATGTGGCCACTGCCTCCTGCTTCCGGCGCGGTTCCCCCAAACACGTGCCTTCCTGCTGGGATGGTCATTACGCAGGGATGGGCCACCCCCGAGCCATCCGTTCAGCATTGTGGCCACCGAGCCCTGGAAACCTGGCTAGAGCGATGAGAGACTGAGGTTTTAATTCTCATTTAGTTTACATTTGAAAACCTGGTATGGCTGTTGGAAAGCTCTTGAGTATATTTGGAACAATTTGGGCTTGAGAATTTAATGTTTCATCTGACGTCTTTATGAACTGTAAAAATGCAGAGCACGTATTTCGAATGGAAATCGATTGGGTGGTCGGAAAAGGCATGACGCATTTTTGCAACGAAAAACATAGAAAAAAATACGTCATGCCTTTTCCGACAACCCAATAGCCTCTAAGGCGAGACACGCTGCAACGTGAATGAATGCACACCAGGCCCCCCCCAAATGCCCCTGCTCCCTAGATGTGCTGCAGCCATGTTTTCTTCCAATGGTTGGTTATTCATTCATCTCACACGTCTTCCCTGAGCAGCAGCGAGGGCCGAATACTGGGATGCACGCTGAGACTGCAGCAGCCAACAAGACCCAGAGCTCAAAAAGGAAGAAAACATTAAAATGATAAGTGCTGCACCTGGAACTAAAGTAGGATGATACGATGTGGATGGTCATGAAAGGGTGTGGGGAGGTGACATTTGACCTGACACCTGAATGACCAGAGAAGAAGCCATGTGAAAACCTGCAGAAAAAGCATTCCAGGCAGAGAGAAATCGCCTTGAGGCATCCGACATGAGGGAATGTTCTAGAAACAGACAACAGGCTGTCAGTCCTGGAGCATGGAGGAATTGGTGACAAAAGCGATGGTGAGACTAAGGTCCTGTGGGGCTTTGCCGTCCAGGGTGAGAAGTTTCGATTTTATCCCCCGTGAGATGGGAGTGCTTGGTGTATGATGTGCTGTTTTGTGTGTTATTTGATTTATGATTTTATAAAGGTCCCTCCCTCGTGTGGAGATGGTTGGAGACGCGGCCACGGGGTGAGAACAGGTATGAAGTGACCAGAACGTGGACCAGCACAGCAGTGGTCAGGATCAGAAGTGGGCAGTGGTGGACACAGTGGTAGAGTCTGTGGGGCTTCCCAGGGAATTGGAGGAGCCTTGGATCGGGGTGGTGTGAAGACCTGGGATCGGGGGTGACCCCTGCCTTTGGGGCTGGAGCCCGAGGTGGGCGGTTCTCACGATGACTTGGGTCCTTTCACGATGCTTCTAGCCCAGATGTATTGTCGTGATTTCTTTCCTCCTCTGTCTGCCTTGCTCCCTCTGGCAGCTGATGAATGTATATATAGCTGCAGCCGTTTTGGATACGTCTGTTTTGAGTGGGGGAAAGTGGAACTTGTCCTCTTTCATTTGGTTCCGGGCCCTATTTTCCTTGTAACCCCTCCCCACAAACGTCTGTTCCTGCTGATGGAAATGACGGTTTGGATTCAGAACGGATCTCTCTTAAACCTCTTCCCTCCGTGGGGGAGACACAGAGGTGGGGGGTGAAGTGATTATTTAATTGTGTGCAAATGAGAAGTGGTGAAACGGCAGACAGAGAGCATGCCCAGAATTCTATAAGAACAGCACTTGACATGAGTCCACTTCCTGACTTTAGGGTCTCCGTGAATTTCTACTTGACTAAAAATACCTCAAGAGCTGGGTGGCAGCTTAAAAAGCTGTCGGTAAATTTAAAACAGGTTTGCGTGCCACTGATGATAGCAGAGGAGACAAACGTTAGTAGAGAATTTTCCGCCACACGTTGCGGTTAACTCCTGGTGTTCCATCCGGTCTTGTGTCTTATCCACTTTGATTCTTGGGGGAGTTGGGGTGGTGGGGTTGCGTGTGTAACTTTCCTTTTTCTTTCTTTTAACTTCTCAATGGCCAGGAACTATACTGACTGTATTTTAGGCTAAAGATCCATCTTGCTTAAGACGAGATGATGTGATAAAGTCCTGGGGCTGAATAGAGAGCAAGTTCAGTGTGAAATACCGTGTTTTCCCCGAAGATAAGACCGGGTCTTAGATTAATTTTTGCTCCAACAATCTACATTTATTCATTTGTTCATGTACAAAAATCTACATTTACTCAGACATTCATCTCTGCCTGACGATCTTAACTGGGGCTTATGTTTGGGGTCGGGCTTATATTACGAGCTTCCTGAACAGGGCTTATTTTCCAGTTAGGTCTTATTTTGGGGGAAACACGGGTAGCAGCATCATGTGCCTGGCTTTCTACACAAACACACTCCTGGCCTGCATAGTTCTCTGCAGGACCACTCCAGAATGCGTCCACTCCATTCTCCGCCTCCCTGCCCCCATCATCCGTCCTTGCAGATCCCCTGGGAGCAAACAAGCATCAACGCACACCCAAAACAGCCAGTGGTGACTGGGTTTGTTTTAAACGCTTTCTGTGCGTTGTCACATCGGATCCACACAGCGACCCTCTTGAGTACGAATGGTGTTGGATTTTTCTTGAGCCCTGAGCTCCTGAAAAAGAAAAAGCAGAGAAATCTCGCCACACTTCGTGTTCTGGGAAAAGGCCTACTGCAAAGCACCATGCTTCTCTGTGAGAAAGTGCGAGACACTCTCGTAACACACGTGGCTGCCCCCTTGCTCACCTATGACGAGGCCAGACACGCACTGCCCCCAGATTCCTGTTCTTTGCCTCCGAAATGATTAGCCGAAAAACGCACGTCCCCGGTGATTAAGCAGAACAGAACAATACTTGCTGACCAAACTTTGGTTACACTTCTGTCCTCTCGCGTCTGCCCACACTCAGCCTGAGCTAACAGACAGCTCCTCCCGAGAACAGGCTGGCTTTAGAGTAAAACATCTTCTCCTCTGGGAGGGGGGGTCCCCCCTCCTTTTCCTCCTGCTTCCCCACACCCAGTTCTTTCTGGTCTTGTTTACTGCCCTTTACAGAAGGAAACCCCAAACGTTTGAGAAGCTTGCAGCTCGTAGGTCAAACGTGTTGCAAGGTCCCTGCCCCCTTGTCCCCTTATTGCAATAGCTGCTCTCCCCACCTTGCAATAATCCTTCCAAAGGAAGCCTCGCTTCCTAAGTCCAGGTCTTTCCTCTCTGACGGCGCCTGTCATGGCGATCTCCATTTTGCAGAGCAGGAAGTCGGGGTGCAGGGAAAGGGTAAGAGGCAGAGTGGGGAGTTCTGCTCTCCCTGGACCCACACTCTTTGCCTGTGATATTCACCACTTCCTGAGGCTCTATCCGTGAAATTTGGACTTGACGTCAGCTCCATCTGGTCCCCGATGTGCTTGTGATCTCGCTGGCCTTGTGGCACTCAGAGGCGTGGGTTGTGTGGCGTCTAGGTTCCATAGCTCTGGGAAGAGAGACGCTCATGCATGACCCCTATTTTGTGTGCCCCCCGTGCCCCTGGGCCAACAGGATCCGAAGGAGGAGAAAAATAATGAGGTCAGCCACAGAAACAGGCGTGCCGGATGTCGTGCTCCCAGCTTGGATGCTGGGTGTGGGACGTGACCTAGTGGGTGCAGTGTGACACTCTGGGGGTGGCAGGGCTCTCCCGTGGGAGGGTCACTGGGTATAAAAGTGTGGGGGTGAGAAAGCGAGGTGCAGGGGTGGCAGCACCCCGACGCCCCCACGCCCTGCACCTCCTCCAGGCAGTGGGGAGCCACCGCAGGTCTGTCGGCAGGAGAGTGTCATGATGAAAGCGATGATAATAATGATTGTGCTGATAATAGCCTGCTCCTCCGTGTTTTTATAGCTCCTCTCCCAAGGTGCCCTTCTCCAGAAAGCTGGGAGTGCTTCACAGATGTTACCTAATTAATCTCCAGCACTTCCCTGCGGGGGGGAGAGAGGGGCAGCTAATATCCCCATTTTTCACCGGAGGAGAATGAGGCTGTGGGGGGCTCCCAGGTAGCCTAGGCAGGCGGCGTGGGCGTCAGCTTTCTCTCTCCAACGCCCTGGGCCACAGCCCACCTTTGGGGAACAGAGTCCCCCGGCATAGACTGGTTTGTGCTCAGAGGTCCTGATGACCTTATTGCTGGCATTGAGCACGGAGGAAGGAGTCTGGGCATTGAGTGGGTACAAGTGCTGGAGGTTGGGCTAACGACGGGGGTCAGTTGAAATCACATCTGGTGTGGGCCACACCCTGGACCCATGGTGTCCGTTCTTTTGCTTCCACAGAAGTCCCTCCCAGGGCGTTTCTCATCCTTCCCTGTGTCTGTTGACCTCCCTGGCTGATCTGTGTCCTCCTTGCGACAGGCATCCTACCTCTTATAATCTAACCTTGATGCCTGATTCCCATCCTTTGGCTTGAATAGTCACTCTGCCATCCCCTTGCTCAGGGCGAGTCACACCCCCTCTCCTAGCCTCAGTTTCCTCATCCACAAAATGATGGTACCGCCATCGGGTTGCCCTGACGACTAGGTGGAATGATGCATGTCACGTGCTCAGCAGCGCCTGGTGCATTATAAGTACTTATGACACTTAGTAACTTATCAGTGTTCTTGTTTTAGGGGCTTAAAAATAAGTATGCCGGGGGCCTGCCGAGCGGCGCGGCGGTTAAGCCCCTGGCTTGGGACGCCAGCGGCCCCGGTTCGGGTCCCACATATGAGGGCCAGTGACACTGCCCTCAAAAAATAAAAAAATAAGTATGCCGGATTATTGCCCAAAACCGACTCACGGACACAGGTGCACCTGCTCTAACGTGATTGACACGCAACCAAGATATTGGGTGGGAATAAACTTCTTTGAAATGAAGCTGTTCCTCTTGTTGATAGCCATTATAATTTTAAAGAAAACGCACGCTTTCTTTTATTTCTGGTTGGGCCTAATCGCACTTGCGCTGTTAAGTTCCTGGGCCCCTCTCTCCCTCTCCAACAAGCATTTAGTAATCCATAAACAAGGTTTAAGCTGCTATTTAAAGCAACTCTGCTGTTAATCCTTTTGTCTGAGCAAAGCCTGTTGGAATAGGAATAATCTTCTACCCCACCCCCCACCCCCACCCTCGCCCCCCTGACTCCACTGTCTAGGCTCAGGTTTTCCCATTTTGTTTCTTGTAAGGTAGGGTTATCCTTAGAGTCGGTCCATGGCAGCAAGCTGGAAGCTGGGTGGACTCTCAAGAGTGTCTGGCCCGAAACCCTGATTTAAAAGATGGGACAGTGGGGCCTGGGGTGGTGAGGGGCTTTACCCATCTGGAGAGTGACAAAAAGAAGACGCCCAGCCTGTGTCACCAAAAGTGATTTTTTTTGGCTGTTACATCAATGACATTTTTGTTTCTTTCAATTGTCACGTATTTATTTTAATATGGCAGGAGCTACTGCTTTTTTTTCTATAAATACACTAATACAAATAGAAATCGTATTGAGCCTACTACGTCCCAGGCACTTGCCGTGAATTAACTTCACGTGTTTTCATTCGTTGACCATGTGGACGTTGTGCTCATGAGTCTGTTTTACAGATGGGGAAACTGAGGCACAAAGTGGTTCTGTCCCTTGTCCAAGGTCACATAGCTAATGAGCGCTGGCCAGCTCCCATGCTTATTGATTTCATGTGCCTCTTGATTGCCCAAATATACTGCCATACAGTTTTATGGGGTTTTTTTGTTTGTTCGTTTTGAATAGGCTTATTTCAATAAAAATGAGAGTTGGTCGAAGAAAATACTAAGTTATTAAAAGGGTACTTGAGAAATGCGGCTAGAAGCATGAAGCACTGTTTCAGGGCACCAAATATTCTGTCAGGAATGCACGTAGCAGGTTTTTCGGAGGGGTCTGGGGGCTGCCAAGAGGTGCCACAAACTGACAGCTGGTTTGACAAACCAGATCCCAGGTCTCTGCCTTCATGGAGCATGATCCAGTGGAAGAGCGACAATGCTAGGAGAACAAATAAATAAGATATTGCAGCCAATGGGCCGTGCAGGGAGGAAGCAGACAGCAGGGTGTGTGTGTGTGTGTGTGTGTGTGTGTGTGTGTGTGTGTGTGTGTGTGTGTGTGTGTGTGTGTGTGTCTCACAGGGACACAGCGGGGCCTACTTTACTAGGTTCATGTCTATCACCTGTAGGAAAAGGTGACCCTTAGGAAGAGACACACAAGTGACGTGACCAGGTGGGCACCTTCCTCTGGTGAGATCCTCTTTGAACAGAGAGAATGCACAGACCTTTCAAGCCCCGCATCTCTCAAGGACTCGGCAGCAACCTGCAGCCAGGAATTCTTCCGGGCGCCACCTGACACCCCTCTGTCAGGTGGAGATGGATACACTCTGCCTCGAGTGATTTATTTTTAGCTTTCTCCATAAGAGAGGCCGCAAAGACATGGTTAGTTTATTATTAAACAGAACCATTTATTCTTCGTGGCCTTACATATTGGCGATGTCAAAGAGAAGTCAGATGGGTTTGGAGTGCAAATTTTTACTCAGAGTGGATCCCAGCCCCTAACTAACCAGTTAGAAACACAGCAGCGGGCTGGGAGGGTGCCTGTGTAGGGCCGCACCCCTTCGCGTAGGGCAGGACTTGCAAACGTGGTGTTTTCTGAGCAGGGCATGGGGAGAGAAGGCGGGTGGTGCCACCCGGGGACTGAGCGTGCTCACAGCCCATCTGACGTGCACTCTGCTGCTCACTTGCGGCCCACTGGAAATGCGGACCCAGCATGGCCAGGCGACTTTTCAAGGAAGGTCGGACATCTAGAATTCGAATGCATGGGCTTCTTGAATTTTAGATGTTGGCCACTATTTGAAACTTTTACAAACACTTTGCAAGTCAAAAGCGTAGTATACCTGAGAGCCAAACTGTCTGACTGATCCGTGACCCCTTGTCTGAGGGCACTTGAGAACCAGGCCTGGCCAGCTGAGAAAGCTGAATGAGAACAGAGGCTCTCAGAACGAGGTGGGAAGTCAAGAGGGAGACGTGGGCAAATCGCCTGTGTGCCTGCGGCTGGTGGTACGGCGCCACCTGCGTCACTCACGCGCTTTCATCCTGATGACATTAGCCCAGAGCTGGCCAGGGATTGAGACCTCCCCTTCATTTTATTTTGTTTTGTTTTATTTTATGATGTTACCTTTTATTTTTCTGTTTTATTTTTAGTTGAGCAGCATTCAGTTTTTTTAAAAAAATGTTTTTAGTCTAGCTTTATTGAGGAATAATTGGCAATAAATGACTCATAAAGTGAAAATTTTGATGATTTTGCTATATGTGTCCCCCCCGTGACATTGCAGTAATCGGATAATCAACACTGTCCCCAGAATTTCTTTGTGCCCCTCCTGTTACATTTTCTAAAGTTTCACATAAATGGAATTACAGCGTGCGCACGCTTTTTTTTGGTCTGCCTTCTTTTCCTCCATGTATGTACTTTGACATTCATCTACACTGAAGCTTTTGTCAATAGTTCATCACCTTTCATTGCCAAGTACATGTCCGCTGTGTACACATACTGTAATGTGTTTATTCTTTCCCATTTGTTGTTTTTGTTTTTGTTTTTTAGCTGAGCCATCCTGCCACCTGTTGGCAGCTCAGCCACAGCTCAGCTCGGGCTGGGCATCGAACTGCCGTTGCTCAGAGCTCAGCTTGCGCTCTTGAACGAGCTCTTAACCAATGAGCCACTCGACTGGCCCAGTTCTTTCCCATGGAAAGAACCAAATTTGGAAATTTGGATTGTTACTTACTTGGAAAGCTTTCAGAATCCCCCTGCACCAACATCCCTAATGTACTTGCTTTTGAAAGAAAGAAATGTTTAAAACTAGATATTATAAAACCTCTACATGATTCCAAAGTCAAATCTACAAAACAAAGGGCATTCGAAGAATTCTTTCTCGGACCCCTGTGTCTCCATCACGTTCCCTCCGTTTAGCCCCTACGTACCTATTTTTATTGGTTTTTGTTTCACTCTTTCACTTTTTTGTCTTTCACATATTTTATGGAGGTCTGATGTGCATTGCACAAAATTTACCATCTCGACCATTTTTAGGTATATGGTTGAGTGGCGTTAAGGAAATTCACGTTGATGGGCAGCCATCACCTCCATCCCCTCACCCCACCTTCTTCATCTTTCCAGCTCCAGCGGAAACTCTGTCCTCATTGAAACTCGACCTCTCCCCTCTTCCGCCCCCAGTCCCGGCTACCACCGTCTACTTTCTGTCTCTGTGAAGTTGCTCTCAGAACCTCATATAAATGGAAACGCACAGCGTTTGTCTTTTGTGTCTGACTTACTTCACTCAGCATAATGTCTTCCGAGTTCATCCTTATTGCAGCAGGTGTCAGAATGTCCTTTTTTAATGCTGCATTTAGCCCATTTTGTGCACAGCCCACATTTTGTTTCTCCATTCATCATCCGTCAGTGGACAGTTTGGCTGTCTCCACCTCTTGGCTATTGTGAATAGTGCTGCTGTGAGCACAGGTGTGCAAATATCTGTTCAAGCCTCTGCTTTCGATTCTTTTGGGTACACACACCCAGAAGTGGAATTGCTAGGTTTTACAGTAATTCTGTAGTAACATTTTGGAGGGACCACCGTTCCATCCTTCCATTTTTAAGTGGCATTTGCTTTTCACCTAGGTGTCCAAGCGTGTGACAAGAAAATTCATCCACGGGAGAAAGGTACAAATGAAGTCAAATTCTCTCCCTTTTCATCTCTCTTAAAAGAAACCATTGCTCACGACTTCTTGTGTAGGCTTTCTGAAGAAATGCCAGCATTGTCGAGTGTGTCTTGAGGGTGGGTGGCTTTTTGGGTCTGAGTGTGAATGTGTGTGTGTGTGTGTGTGTGTGTGTGTGTGACTGAGTCACACCCCTCATTTCAAGGACGGAGAAGCCTGAGCCCACACTTCGCTTCCAGGAGGACATGGGTTTCAGGAGACACCAATCTTCAGAGGTCACCGGGGCCCCCGGGGCCCAGACACTTGCCCTGTACCACGCGGCTGCCCGGGACGTGCCCAGCAGTCTGCCGCAGACCCTCAGGCCTGGCGTGGCTCCCTCCAGCCCCACCCACCACACCCTGTCGAATTTCTCTCCAGCACCCTTCCCGGAGAGGCTGGCATTTTCTTGCCATAATCATTTGCTTAGACGCCCTGGGGCATTGCTGCTCAGACAGCCGGTGCTAACCTGCAGGGGTTTTCCATCTTCCAGCCCGCTCCTGTGATTTAAAGCTGCCGGTCCGATGTTGCACGTTACGTTAGAAATGAGCCGTTTGGGCTGAGTTTTGGAGAAGCTGCTGCCAGATGGGAACTCTTGTGCTTCCTTCTATATATAGACTTTATGGTGAGCTAACTGAACTTAGCAGGGTTTATTTTGGGAGGTAACTCCTTGGAGCGGGCTGTGGTGGGTTGGGCTGCTCGCCTGGGGAGCATTTGAGAGATTGCTGACACTGACATCCTGGGAAGATCAGCTGGCCTCCGACTGCTGGCCGAAATCCCGAGGGGTGGTTGGACGCTGTACCCATTTAACAGATGAAGCAGTTGGGACCCAGGGGCTTAGTAGGCCGTGCACCTACGATTGCAAAGTGCTTGTGACAAAGCTGAGATGAGACAGAGGTTTCCAAGTCCTTGTTTCTTATCCCTGGTGGTAAAAACTAAGTTCCTTGGAATATTCTGGACAAGGAGAAATACTAATAAAAAAGTAGAGGGTGGAGGTGGGCTTTAATCTGAGATTAATAGGACATTGTGTAAAGAACTTGGAATTTGGAGTGAGTCCAAGGTTCAAATCCCAGCTCAGCCTCATGCTGGTTCTGTGACAGTGAAACAGTTATTTTTCTGTGTCTTAAACTCAGTTTTCTCAGCTGGGAACTAGGGAAATCTGCCTTGCAGTGTTGTCATGGAGGCAAAAATGAGAATTTAAAAGAGTTAAGCACAGTAAAGTACTTGGCACATAATAGATGCTCAATAAATAGCAGCATTCATTGCTTTATTTGAAAGAAAGGAAACCTTTAGCCATACCTTCCTAGAAACTACCTCATTTAGAAGGAAGCATCCTATTGGAAAACTCACTAGGATTTTAGGTTAAATTATAAAGGTGTGTATTAAAAGGGCCACCTTTTAGAAAATGGTCACTTACTGGTGACCCCGGCAGAAGGAAACATCAGTCAGATTTCCCTGCAAGGGCCTGGCTTCGTTGAACAAATCTAATCGCATGAATCG
The DNA here is from genome assembly GCA_033961575.1 of Aselliscus stoliczkanus. NCBI lineage: Eukaryota > Metazoa > Chordata > Mammalia > Chiroptera > Hipposideridae > Aselliscus > Aselliscus stoliczkanus. The sequence continues at coordinate 4,641,646 of CM066741.1, read as the reverse complement.
AGATTACAGCGTGTATTGTTTGAGATATGATTATATTAAAATGATTATTTTTTTTCTGTAGAAACGAACAGTGTCCTGGAATAAGCGAGCACCCATTTGGTATGGGATTCTCTCTCCCTCCACCCCCCCACCCCACCGACACACAGAAACACACATTGTCCCTCCACCAGTGCGCCTACTGGCTGCTTGCTGCCTTTCACTCACTCACTGAACATTTATTGAGTGTCAGCTGTATACCATGCCGAGAGGGGTGAAAACGCCTAGCTTGGCCTTTTCTAACTCAGTGGTGGAGAAAGAATCACGGGAGAAAAAGCGCAGCACAGGAACCCCGGGTACCCTCTCTGTTCTCCCCAGCCTTGGTTTCTGTCTGTGAGCACCGCTGGATGTGATAGTTCCTAGGTTCTTCATAGCTCTTGGATTCTAGGACTCAGCCCAGGTCAAGAATTTCTTTTCCTCGTTCCGACCCCCAGAGGCCACCTCGGAACTGCTTGTGCAGCCCCCCACCCCCAGGTGAGGTGGTTCCAGCATGAGGTGGAATGCTCAAATGGTCAGGACTCACAGGTGTCACGTGGTTAAGCCCGAACTAGAAAGTAAGTCCTGCCTGGGTTTGGGAGACCCCCTGAGCTTTCTAGTTATCTTCAGGACAGGAAGTTTGTTATGGAGAGGGTGACCCCATTGCTGTAGGATCATAGCTTTCATCCCACCAAGGCCTTCTCGGTGGGGATGTGTGTGTTGGGGGCTGTGTTTAGGGGTCTTAAGGGACAATGAGCCAATCCAGCGGTTTTCAAAGTCTTTCTCCAGGGGATAGAGCAGGCTGGCTGTCCTGTACACAGGGTTTCAAGCTTGGTCCCCACTCCTTACCTGCTGTGTGATGTTAACAGGTGTCTTTGCTTCTCTGAGCCTGCAGTTTCCTCATATTGATACCTGCAATTGTTGGTAGAGTGGCCTACTTGTCCTGGGTTGAAGAGTTTCCTGATTGTAGCACTCAGCACCCATGCCCTCGATTCCAGGCCAACTGGGGTGGTGATCACATTCATTATGAGGTTGGACTAAACCAGAGCACAGAGCACACAGTAGGTGTCAGGAAATGGAAGCTCGTAGGAAGTAGTATGTACTGTGTGTGTGTGTGTGTGTGTGTGTGTGTGTGTGTGTGTGTTTTTTCCTAAGCCATAGAACTCAGAGTTGTCCATTGATGCTTGTTTAACTTAGATCAATTTTTTTTGTCTTTTTCAGACTGAGGAAAGATATTTTATCAGACTTTAATATGCTGCCCCATATGCGTATCACCACTTGATTTTTCTCATTGTCTGTAACAATAATGAAGGTTGAATAATGTGTAAAGCTTGGTAGGTTAGCAACCTACGGCTCAGACTGTGGGGTACGTTTTATGATCCCTAAAACTGGGAAATAGAAATTACTTGCAACTCATCATCTTGAAAATCTTCAACGTGCAGGTTCAATGCGTTGGTTTTCAGAGGCACCTTTGGGTGCGATCATGGAAATCCAAGGTGTACGTGTGATCTGCCTAGTGGTGCTGAGAGCTGGCTTCTAGTGAGAGTACACGTCACTCCACAAAACCCTTGTCCGTGACTCCCTGATGCTCTTGGGGTGAAGCCTGCCCTCCCTCCTGGACCCCAGGGCCCCTGCCCCAGCCCTCTATCCTTCCTCCCCCACCCACCACCCTCCCTCCCTCCGCATTCCCGGTTCATGCTTTCTCTCTTTGTTTCTTCACAATGATGTGAGCTGTCTCACCCCAGAGTCTTCATTTTGCTGTTCCTCGCTCCCAAAATGCGTATCCTCTCTCTCCTCTTGGCCAAGCCGATTCTCGCTCGCTCTTTGAAGCCCTGTTTAATTGTCACTTCCTGAACGAGCCTTCCTGAACGGCCCCCCTGCCCTGGTTGAATGCCCTCTGTGTTTTGTGTCCCCCCTGCGTCCTCTTCTTTGGGACCCGGACCCCTTATCACAAACTGAGCTAAATCCCCAATTTCGTCATCCGTTATTTGATCTTCGATGATTAAATCGACCAATCCCTACTCTGTCTTGTTACGCCTTATGTGTTCATTGAAAAGGCGACAGTTACCGAGTTTTACAGGCGTGATGAGATACTCTAGAGCAGATCGTTCAAGAGTCAGGGGTCTGGAGGCAGGTAAACTGGGTCCGGTCCCATTGTGGCCCCAACCCTTGGCAGCTGTCTGACTTTGGGCATGTTACATAACCTCTCTGAGCCCAGTTTCCTCATCTGTAAAATGGGGGCCAATGACAGCGCCTCCCTTATAGAGTCATTGTGAGGATGCAGTGAGTTCCTGCATGTTAGTGGCTTAGAGCAGTGCACGGCACGGAGTATTCATTGGTCCTGGTGGTGGTGTTACCATTCGTCTTACCGCTAGCAGCAGTAATCAGTCGCCTTGAGAGATGGTAGCCACATAGCTGGAGAAAATGTCCCACGAGAGAATGTTCATTGTTGGTGCCACATTGTGACTTTGTTTTATTAGCAACCTATGTGGTCACAGAAGGGTTGTTGAAAGACTCAGCTTCCCCATCTGGGAATTGGGGTCAGCACTACCTCCTCCATATGCCCCGCGCACAGGGTTGGCGTGAGAGCTCAAAAAAGGATAGGGCGGTGGACAGCCAAGCCTGGGCCGAGGCCCATAGCGGGTGCTTGATGAAACTGAGCGGTTCGGGCACCCCGAGAAACTCAGCGCCTCCTCATATGGCACTGACAGGGGGCGCCTGAGCTGTGCTTGGGATCCAAGGAGCTAGGCTGGAACCCGGGGCTCCCACCATAGCCCTCCAGGAAGCCGTCTGTTTCTCTGTGATTTAAAACAAAACAAAAGAAAAGAGGACAGTGGATGATCCGAGGCGCTGGTATGGGGCAGCTGACGAGATAGCGGGACAAGTAATTGGGGAATGTATTGCTCACAGCCACGCAGATACAGTTAGGAGTCTATATCGGCAGTTCTCAGGTGCCTCATGATGTATGAGCGTGTGGGAGGTTAGGAGCGTGTTAGGAATCACGTGTTTCCGTATGTTACGGCCTCATCGCTCACATGCTTCAAAAGAAACACTTATTTGATGGTTCTTAGGAACCAGACGTTATTCCAGCTGCTTTACAAATATTAGTTCAATCCATCCTGGTAACAGGCCTGGGAGGTAGGATGAAAGAGGGTAATATCATCCCTATTTCACGTCTAAGGAAACTGAGGCACCAAGACGGCAAGTAACTTGCTCAAGGTCAGACAGAATGATCGAGCGAGCCAGCGTGTGAGTCAGGTGACCCGATGCAGGAGTCCATGACGACTGTGCTGACGTCACATGGAGGAAGGTGCCAGATGGAAATAGATAATCGAATGTGAAATACCCACTTTCTCATTCAGTGGTCAAGACCAGCTGTCCTTGGTCCTGAATTCTACAGGCCTCTCCGTTAATGGAACTAGTCTACTGGGCTCTAGAATACCAGCATGGTGGTGTGTGTGTGTGTGTGGGTGTGTGTGTGTGTGTGTGTGTGGCGGGGGGGAGGTGGCCCTCAAATTGATGGGAGCTCTATATTCCATTCTCTTTCTCTGTGACACTCTGCCCACCCTGCTTCTCAGCCTTTCACCAAACTGATTTTCTTGCGTCTGGGTGAAATGTGCAAGTCGTTTACCATACCTGCTGAAAGCAGGGTCTTAATTAGCCGTAATTTTTGAAGTCTGCAGCTGTAAACTGTGCTGAAAAGATTGAAAAGATTAGTGCACTAGTAATAAGATAATTGTCCCTGAGAAATGCTGTTAGCATGTAAACACATTTAGCGCATGAAATCAGAACAACTGTGATATTTCCCCTGTTTGGTGTTTAAAGATGCTCCTGCATGAATAATTATAGCTAAATGCAGAGTGTAGAAACGGAATTCTGCCTGCTTTCCCTTTGCTTTCGCACTTACTTAGGTCACAGCTGAGAAACAGAGGTCTGCTTAGCGGGAGTTCTCCGGAGGCTGGCCTCCCCTCCCCCAGCAGCTATTTGGAATGGGGAGCAGGAATGGGGTGATTAGGGGTGGCGGGGCGATTCCCCCAAAGTGGGGGTGCTAGGCCAACAACATCTACAGATCCCACTGCAGTTTTCTAGGAGGGCTTTTGATGTAAGATACCACACATGCATGTGAATGCTCACAAATATTTGTGTGTGTGTACATGCGTGTGCATGCGCACACTCGCACACACACACACTCACTCATATACAGAGCTGGAGAAAAACGGGCATGGCTCCAGACAGCAGACGTAGACGCAGTAAACCTCAGCCCACCTCCTTAGGCCTGGAAAAGCTGCAGCCAGGTAGGCGGCGCTTGCCACCACTCCGTGGGACCTGTCTTGTGTCTCTTGAGGTTCTGTTTCTTAGGATAAATCGGGAAGGCGCTTCCACTTCACGATACCAGTACACATAACATCTTCCCAACAGACTGTAGCTTCTCAGATATGCTCCACAGCCCCTAAGGACCCGCCTCTCTGCTTCCTCAGACATAAGCCAATCGGGAGGTTGAACTTGTCAACTTCTGCTCTGCCTTTCATTCCCAAGGCTCATCTTTGCGGCGAGATCTTGTCTTGACTTGCAGCCAGGCAAACATCCCACAAGCCTGGGTTGGCCGGGTGCCGGCATTCACCTCTCAGATTCCAGCCCAATGTCTGAACCGAGTTCAACAGGAATTTGCAGGATGCTCTTCTGTGGCAGCCCCGGGACCTCTTGGTCTCGGGAAAGCAGGACAAATTGTCAAAGCAGTATTTAGCAGGGAGTGAGGAGAACACGGGACGCCCCCTGACACACCACACCCATGGGCGCTGCTGACACAGCGTTCCTGGCTATGCGTTCACATCCTCTACTTGAGTCAAATCGTCCTTGGTTTTGGAGCCAGTCTACATATAGTCCATATCCCATACTTGTCTCTGAGCCCAGGGCCTCCTCTGAGAGCGTGAGGACTTGAGGGACCAGAGATGGCAAACTCCAATGCCCACAGCGGCCAGTGAGAGAAGCATGTCCGGTGCTGGGGGGTGCGGGGGGCTGTGGCAGGCTGGAGGGTGCATGCCCCTTCTAATGGGGACAGACAGTTGGTGCCTTATGAGACGAGGGATTTCTGTGGCCGGGTCCTCTGATTTTCTAAGAAATGCCAGAGCCCTGCAGTTTCATGCGAAACCTGTCAAACTTGAAGGGTTGGGATCATATGTAGCATTTTTCTTTAGAAAGCATGGCAGGCGCTGAACAAAACATGTCTGGGCTGCATACTGCCCGTGGGCCCCAGTTCGCTGCTTGCCGCCTGGGCAGTAAACCCTTGAAGACGCGGTTCCCCAGTTGCCTGCTCAGCAGAGGCTGCCCCTGGCCCATCCCCGCCGATTCCGACCACATCCCGTCATGCGTTTGGTCAACCTGAGACCAGGAGCCTCAACTTGCATCTTGCATCCTTCCTCCGCCTGCCCTGCCGCCTTTGTGCAGCTCGTGCAGAGCGGGTCCCAGGAAGGCAGCACTGACTGTCCTGAATGGATCCTGCAGCTATGCCAAGCATGTCCCTCGTGTGAGTGGGGGTCCCCCCACCCCCAGCCCCGCGCAGAAAAGGATAACATAAAGGCAAATCGTTGCAGCGTTTGGCTCAGCTAACGGTCCTTAGCGCAGAGGTTCATCTCCTGGCTGCTGATTATCAGCTTGCTCGGGGATCTCAGGCCCTTGCCTGACCTTGGCACAGGGTCTGGCAAATTGGGCTTTCTGGGTGTAGAACGGGTCGTTTCAGAAACAAAGCCATTGAGCCCGAGTGGAGGAGAGTCCTCTATTCATTGATGAAAGGGGCTCATTGTACAACTCCCGCGCGCCCCTCCCTCCAGCCTCCGCCGCCCTCCCTTTCCCCAGCTGGGGCTTTGTCGGTGGCCCACGGGATGCTCCGGCCAGGCTGTGCTTTCTTCCCATCTTCCTGTCTCTGCGGCTTCGGGGCTGCCCCGTGCCGAAGGAGAGCTGGGCTCAGAGCCCCCGCTCACGTTCCCGGCGCCTCCGGCCAAGTCTGTCGTCGTGGGTGATGAGCCAGCGCGTCCTTCCGGCAGGGCGAGGGACAAACAGCCCGTTCCAGGCAGCTGCAGCTGGTGGCCGTGCAGGAAGCCAGGAGACCATGGGCACTGGCCAGGGCTCTCTGTCCTTTCTCTCCCCACCCGCCCCCAACAAGCGCCTCCGGACCGTTGAGCTCCAGGTAGAGGCTGTTAAATGAATAAACGACGGAGTTGAACTTTCTCGTGGGTTATCAGAGCTGTTCTCTTTCTTCTCTTAAGCAATGGCATCCTGAACTTGTCTTTCGTGGGGCTGGGGGTGAGTGTGGGGTCATGTTGAATAAGCTGTCCAGTGGGTACAATGGTGCCTTCCTTTGGGGATGCAATAGAGCATGGTGGTTAAGACATGGGGAGGGGCTGTGGCCAAGAGGAGGGCACCCACCTTGAGGGTGCGGCTCCAGCTGCGGCCATGCCGGCCTGTGTGCCCGCTGGGCCAGGCCCTCTGACATTTTAAGAAAGCTCAGAAATAGGAATATTGTGAAATCACCCAATTTTTAAATGTTGGCAGATAGTGCAAAAAAAAAAAAATATTGTGTAGGCCAAAAACCATAACCACATGCAAGCATTTTGGTCACTTCTTTTTTTTTTTGAGGGCAGTGTCACTGGCCCTCATATGTGGGACCCGAACCGGGGCCGCTCTGGCGTCCCAAGCCAGCGCGTAACCACCGTGCCACTCGGCCGGCCCTGGTCACTTCTTTTTTAAAAACTTCTGAGATGATATTAAGGCTCCACGGGCCTGGCTTTGTGGCTTTGGGGCAGGTCCTGTCACCTCGCTGAGCCCCCAGATCCTCCTCTGTATGTTAGGCACATACTACGGGGGGGCCCTCGTCTGGAAACAGGCACATCCATGATGCCATCAAGAGTGGCCCTCCCCAGTGGGAGGAGCACAAAGTCGGTACGTCTGTGTTTCCAGACTTGATGGGCATTCCGTGAGGGGGGAATGAAGATTCACTGGGCCGGTCACCTACATTGCCAAATAGAGTGGCTTCATGACTTACGTGGCAGCTGTTGTAACGGCCATCGTGGTCAAGGCCGTCACCCTCATCAGTGTCATGATCATTAAGAAATACAGGAGGAGATGGGGGAGCAGGAAGGAGGCCCTGAAGACCCCTTTCCCCCGCTGAGACCTGCTGACGTTGACCCCGACTCTCATTATAAGGAGCTGGTTTGCCCGTCTGTCCGCAGCAGGCCCGCCTGCCGGCCGCCTCTCTCCCCGCCAGGAAGGAGGCTCCCTGTTCCGAGGCCCAGTTTGGAGCTGGGGGGCGCCCTCTGTAGCCACCGCACAGCACTCCCTTCCATTCCCCAGTGCCCCACATCCCGGGATCGGCTTTCCTCCGCGGTTCTGTGTGTGGCCTCTTGGAAACATTCCAGACACGAAGCTGTGCTGAATCACAGTTTTCCCAGCACTGGGACATGCTATCTTTTGAACAAAGGACGTCCCGGTTAGAGGCTCTTGTGAGAGAGCCGAAGGAGAGGAAATGAACTAAATGGGGGTGGGACACCCGTAGAAATTTATTTTGGCGAGAGGGATGAGCGCAGGGCTTTGTATCAGGAAACTTGGATTCGAGGCGGGGTTTTCGCAGACGCTCTGTGTGGCCCTCAGGAAATTCACTTTTCCATCCGGGATTTCCGAGGCCTCACCAGGGAGTGATGCCTTTGACTCAGGTCACATAGAACACTGGAATCTATTAGTAATGTCTGCTCAAGGGACGCCATGGAGAACTTGAGGCCAAGTCACTGTGTATAATATCTGCCTTGGCAACCATGCAGAGAAGTGGCTGCTCACCGACCCTTCATCTATACATCTGTTTCTGGCATTCACAGTCTTGGATTCTGGGACTCACATATGAACTGATCCCCCCGGGGAACAGAAAACCCACCCAGCAGTCCCAGAAGCTGCAGATCTGAACATAGCATCTTCGGAAGTCTGGACAGCGTCCGCAGGACACTTGGCAGCATTGGGTTCCACTTGGGCCGCCTGCCATCTTGGTGACCACAGCAAGCGGGTGCCTCCTTGGAGGTGCCACGGCCTGTGCCTGGGAAAGTGAGCTATTGGGCGGAGCGGGAGGCGCGGCTTACATTCTCAGTGTCAGGAAGGCCTGTGTCCAAGCTGAGCCCCGAAGGCCGGCTTCACGACATGGCCTCTCGGACAGGCCTACCAGCACCGCTTGCCTGGATGGGTTGCGGGGAGGCTGCGTTTCTTAGTTTTATTTTCCTTGGCATGTGGCATGTCTTTTTTCTGGTCTGGAATGCCTTTGAGCTGGGGAAAGCAGAACCCTTTCTAAAGTGATGGTAAAGTGATGGTAATTGTTCTCCAAGAAAACTGTGGCTTGCCCACTGTATGCCCGCACAGCGCGGCTCTGATGCACTATCTCAGTCAGTCTTCGCAGGGACCTGGAGGATGGTTGTGACTGTAACAAGTGATGAATCTGAAGGCTCAGAGCAAGGCAATGGGAAGACTGTTCATGAGGAGCGTGCGATGTAGTGCCCGCGTCCCAGCGCCAGCTGCTCACGAGCCATGCACTGTGGTTTAGGGATTCCGATTTAAGATGCGGTTGTCACAGTGGGACGCAGTGTAACTTAGTGATCCACAAGTACTGCCACAGCAGCCGTGCTGCCCGGGTCCAAATCCTGGCTCTGCCACTTATTAAATGAATGATTTTGGGCGCCTTGCTTCTTCTTTGAGCCTCAGTTGCACTGTCTGTAAAATGGGCTATTAATACCTACACCCTAGAATTGTTGTGAGGCTTAACTTGGATCGTTCTGAGACCCCACTTGCAATAACGCCTTGCATTCAGTATGAACCTGATGTTAATTAGCTACCATTCTGATTCTTGTCAGTACTTACCAGGCCCGTGACCCTAGGCAAATCGCTCGAATGCTGGCGGTGACAAATTCTGTTACTTGCAGCCCAGGCAGCAGCCGTTGGGCTGGGAGCTTTGTCGTCTTGCAGGAACGCGTGTCCGGTGTTGCTAGATCTCCCCCTTTTTAAAAAAGAGAAGTGAGAAATCTGGACTTGCGTGTGAAGTCACCTGGTTTTAAAATATTGGCAACAATTTCAAATACTTCATCAATGTTACAGGCAAAAAAAAATAAATAAATATAAACACCCCAGCACGAATCACCCACTGGCCACCATATCTTATTATAACACTTCCTATCTCAGGCCTCTACTATTTCAGGTACATTCAAAACCTTGTCCTTCCGAGCATTATAATTCTGTGTACTCTGTAAAGAGGTACAAAGCTTCTGAGGCACACGCAGACAAAGTGTGAGACACAACAGTTGGTAACCGGTTATGCTCAGAGACACACACACCGAGCGGCAGAATTTCCGAGTTTCCACGTGGCTGTGGTTTCCCCTCACATCCAAAGCTGTGGCTGATGAATCAACTTCAAGAGATTCCTGTTGCTCCATTCTTGGGTCTGGACTAAAAAAAAAACAAACCAATGTGGCGGGAATGCAGAATAGCAAAGATCCCCATACATTTTAAAAACGTTTAATATGGCAGAGGGAAGCAGATGAACAGGGCACAGAAAATCCACCCAGTTTAAGGGGCCAGCTGTACCTGCCACCATGTCCCTAAAGCAGTGGGAGTCCCCTTGCCCCTGGAGGGGTTTCTGTTTGCTCCCTGGAGCCCGACTGGAAGGTGAAGTTGTGTTTCCCAACAAGGCAAGTGCTGTGTGCTCCTGGCCTGCGTTCGCACTCCGGCTGCAGCCTTTCTCTGGGAACAAGGCAGTTCTGTGTGGTTGGCATCCCTCCGTCATCACCCAGTGCCGCCCGCCCGCCCGCCATCCACGCGCCCTGCCTCATCTCAGGAGCCTCTAACCAGGAGATAAGCTCCCTGTGAAGCCGTGCAGGGACATCTAGAGAGAGGGACAAAGCCCCACTGTGTGAGCACCTTGATGGGGACTAGATCTCAGAAGGAACTGCGAGGGCTTGGGCGCCCCTGAGGAGAGAACGCAGGAAAGAGGAGTGTGCGGACAGGCTCTCTGGGGCAGGAGGGAATCCCTCTGGGAATGGATGTTTTGACCCCCCCAAATTCATATATTGAGATCCTGACCCCTGATAGGGTGGTGGTATTAGGAGGTGGGGCCTTTGGGAGATGATTGGGTCCCAAGGGCAGAGCTCTCGAGAATGGCATGTCTGCCCTTATAAAATAGAGCCTGGAAAGCTCCCTCGCCCCTTCCGCTAGGTGAGGACACAGCAAGAAGGCGGCCCTGTACGGGCCAGGAAGCTCCTTGCTCTTGGACTTGTCAGCCTCTAGAACTGTGAGATAGAAGTCGCTGTTGGTTCTAAGCCACCCGGCCTATGGGATTCAGCCAGGGCAGCCCAAACGGACTGAAACACGCCCTTCTTGCAGCTCTCTCGGGTGCAGAGCGTGGGCAGCCGCGTGCATGCGCGCATCAGACACGTGGTGGGTGGCTGGCTGGGCATCAGAGGTCGGGGTCCCACTCCTGGCTTCTCACTGGCGGCCTTTGTCCCCTTGGATACTTTCAGTCTTGCAATAGCCATGATACAGTGCAGGGGCTCTCAGGCTTCCGTGTACATGAAACTCCCCCGAGGGTGTTTAATAAAAATGCAGATTCTTTGGAGACTTGCCCAGGGATCCTGAGCCAGTATGTTCATGCCTTAGAATCACCGGGATATTGGTTACAGGACCCGTTTCTGGACACCTGCCCACCAGAGCACCGGCCCCATCCTGTGTCAGGCCTGTGTCTTTGAGCAAATTATCCTCGCTGAGCATCGGTTATCTGATCTGTAGAGTGGGGAGCCTGATACCTCCCTTGGCAGGGCTGCAAGCATTCCATGCGCTTGGCACAAAGTAAGCATTCAGAGCGCGGTAGCTAAATTTACCCGTTTTGCTGCTGTCGAACGGAGTCGGTTTAGCCAGTGCCTATAATAACTCGCAGTTCAGAAGAATTGTGCTTGGGTAGCGTTGGGTGTGGAGGGGCATGTCTTACTTAGCCTTCATAAGCCTGGAAAAAATAAACAAAAGGAGGATGATTCTGGAGTCTTTAACCATGCCCCAGACATTTTAAATTCCTGGTTTTATTGTACGTGACGTCAGTGGTCACTCACTGCTAACAGGAGGTAACTGGTGTTTACACCTGCTAAGCTGGTGTAATTATCCTCATTGCCCCTTTTCACTTACCAAAAAGGTCTCAGACAATAAATTCAACATGGTCCCACCTGTTTGCAATGTGTGAGTGAGAAAAGGAAAGCTCACAGAAGCTAAGATGGTTTAGAAGTGTCCTAAGTGGTTGTCACCTGCCGAATCACCAACCCCCATGACCTCAGAACAGTTTGGAGATGGGGCCTTTTAAAGAGGTGATTAAGTTAAAGTGAGGTCTGTAGGACGGGCCCTGATCCAGCCTAATGGGTGTCCTCATAAGAAGAGGAATTTGGACCCATAAAGAGGCAGTAGAGGTGCCCATGCACAGAGGACAGCCTCTGTGAGGACAGCGAGAGCGTGGCCAAGGAGAAAGCAGCCCTGCCGGCACCTTGATCTTGGACGTGTAGTCTCCAGAACTATGAGAATAAGTTTTCTGTTGTCTGCGCCGTGGAGTCCATGGTTTTTCGTTACGGCAGCCTGAGCAGATTAAAATAGTAGATACACATGATTTAAACCTGGGTCTGACCCCAAACCTGCGCTCGTTCCCACTGGGTGAGCCCTCTTTGCCCCGTGCCAGGCCCAGGGTACACGTGGCGGCTCAGGTCCCTGGCTTGGCATCCAAACTCAGCTTCCACCTGGCGGTGCAGCGGGCCCATGTCTCCAGCAGGCAGAAGGACTGTGGGTGTTTTGTTCCTTTCCATTTCTGACCCCATGATGAGTTCATTGCATCCCCCCCAAGGCACGTGGGATGTGACGGTGACGGAGAGTAAGGGCCAGTCCTGCTTCTGTCACTGATCAGAGCGCCAGCCTTCTGAAGTGTCACCCTGGGCGTGCCCGGGAGGGGCAGAGGTGATGCTGTAGGGGCCATTGTCTACCTGCGGACTTGATGCGGAGGTCAGTTTCTAAAGTGACAGGATTGTCACCTTCACACCAAAGCCATCCCTGAGCACTCAAGAGCAAACGCTCTCTTACATCTTCAAAGCGAAGGACGGGCATGCCCCTTCCAGCTGCTGAGGCTTAGCGCAGGGCTCAGCGCCCACCAGGAGAGACAGAAATGTGTGATGCATGCATGGAATGAGAATAAACAGATTCCTCCTCGCTCTCTACCTTCTTAGGAAAGCTTAATTGCTTGTGAAAATTAGGCCTTTGGCCTCCCTGGGCTTGAGAACATCTGAGCCTGGCTTCCCGGCCTCACAGGCACGACTTGTGAGGTGCAAACAAGCTTCATCTCTCCAGGGCCCGCGATCAGGCTCCCGCCTCTTCTTTAAACAGTCAGCTTTGGGAATAGAAGTGTGTCACGGTCACTGTCAGCTCATTTCTGTCTCCCTCACGGTGCCCGCCAGGCGTAGCACTGGCTGCCATGGTGGGATTCGGTACCCGTGCCGATGGGTGGGTCTCACCCACTCAGTGCCCTGCCGTGGCTGGGTTTTGTTTTCAGTGATGACACAGGTGCTGATTTCCATCAACCGTGTGCATGACCTTTAGAAACAGGCAGATGCTAAAAACGGGTTCCAGTAGTTGTTAAGGTGGTTCACCTTTCGTGTTCTGTCAGTATCTTTGGATTGACATGGTCCAGGTTCCAAAGTCTCTTTGTCTGAGGGGCCTGCGTTCTCCCGTGGAACTGCTGTAGAATGACAGAGCACAGGTCTGTTGCACGCAGGGCGCTAGGATCTGATCCTGGCGGCAGCACCATCTGTGTAACCTGGCACCAGCTACACAGCCTCCTGGCTTGTCAGTTTCCCCATCTCTAAAATGGGGATGATGGCAGGATCTACATCATGGGGTTGTTACACGGGGTAAATGGAGTGATTACGTATAGTGATAAAGCCAGTGCCCGGAACACGATCCGAACGCAACAACTGATTACTTGTTCCTTGGTTAGTTAACGCATTTTTACTAGTGTTCATGACTGTTCTTAACCTCGGTCAAGTGATATGGGATCAAGTGTAGAATAAACCAGAAGAATGATGAGCCTGCCTTGATCTCGGGCCAGAGGGTTCTGAGCAATCATTTCCATGAACGCTGCTGCCATGGCATCTACGTAAGTTTGGGGGTGGGGGGCTGGTACGTTTGGCAAGGAGGGCTGACACCTCACTCGTAGGTACTACAAGATCCCGATGGTCAAGTACTCCTTTGCCTGGCGTAATGTACAGCTGGCACACAGTAGGTCCTCAGTAAATCATAGCGATTGTAGTTATTTCAGGTTCCTGGGATGTATCTGCAGACTTAGGGAGAGCATGTTAGCATTTCATTGCCAAGGCTGGCGTGTTAGTACAATGCATTTTGGTTCTATCAAGGTCAGTCTTTGGAAAGTATATCAGTCGTTGCCACAACGATGCTGTTGTTGACACGGGCAGACCTTGAGATGTTGGGGGTTTGGCGCCAAACCACCGCACTAAAGCGAGTATCGCAGTAAAGCGGGTCACACGAAAGTTTTTGGTTCCCCAGTGCATATAAAAGTTGTTTACCTTTCATGTAGTCTGTTAAGTGTGCAAGGGCATGTCTAGAAAGGCAAAGCACAGAGCTTAATTAAAAACTACTTTATTGCTAAAAAGTGCCAACCATCATGAGAGCCTCCGGCAAGTCGCAATCTTTTTGCTGGTGGATGGTCTTACCTTCAATTTGTAAAAAACACAATATCTGCAAACACAGTACCGCGAGGCTCTGCCTGTATCACAAATCACCCCAAAACTCAGCGGCTTAAAACACCCAATCAGTGTTCCCTCTGTGTCTGAAGGATGTGGGCGGGGCTTGGTTGGGTCCCGGGGTGCTTCACCTGCCTCCTCCTCCGGGCCAGGCGGGCACCCTGGGGCGTGTTCTTCTCGTGCTGCAGACAAAAAGCATAAGAGGTCATGCTCCATCTCAGAAGTGCATTTCAGGCGTCTGCTTAGGTCATAGAGGTGAGCCTCCCATGGGGCAAAGCAAGTCAGTTGGGCAGGCCTGAGGTCAGTGGGGAGGGAGCACTCTCTACCAAGTCCTGCCAGGTCACATGACCAGAGGGTGTGGTCACATGACCCGAGGGCGTGGCCACAGGGTGTGGTAGAGAATGAGGGCCCAGAATTCATTCTGCCTGGTTCCCCATTCTTCCCCGTGTCAGTCATTGCCATACCTGCTGTGAAAGGGCTTTCCTTGCTTTCTGGCGGCTCCATGGTCCCCGGTTCCCACATTAAGATTCTAGAAGCACTCCGTCCACCCCGTGGCCTCCAAGCCTGTCGCAAATCCCCCTTTGGTCTTCAGCAGCCTGCCCTCTGACAGACAGGCGTTTACTCTACTGTAAACCAGCGAGTCCCAGTGTAGACAGACACGATGGATCAGGCAGACAGCCTCCATGCCCCGGTTCCACTTCGTTAGCCTTTCCAATTAAGGAGGACGTTACCGAAAGAGAGATCTCAGAGACACACTCAGACCCGGCGTCTTCTGGGCTGAGCCTCTGAGGGGAGAGTCTGCTAGCGCAGCTTGGCACCGACGGAGGGGAGCAGAAGTCTGTCGGCCGGTGAATCCTAAGTGTTAATGACATGGCCATTTGGAACCCTTTATCTTCTTGGCTGGGCACTCACCATGCTAAATGGATAGCCTTTGTGCTTTTGTCTTCCAGAAGCATTTTAATTTCAATGAATATTGGACCCCTGACCATACGCCCATGGGGTCCCGAATCTTGGAACACCAGATAAAGAGCTGGTGCGTCCACTGTATCCACGGTCAGGCTCTGGGTTCTGTCAACACAGTTTGACGGGGGTTTCCTCCGGCTTCCCGAGGCAGGTCTTTTCCAGTGAAGTTGCTCCTAGGGGTTCACGATGCCACTTTCCCCGCTCCACCCCGTTGGGAGCCTGAGCACTGAAGCATAAGCCACAAACAATGGCCAAATGGCCTGTGAAGTACAGCTTAATTAGTCTGGGCACACACCCAACAAGCGCCCCAGTGCAGCGCTTTGCAAGGACACGGCCTCGAGAATGAGGCGAATGTTTGAGATGCAGCTACTTATCTTCCCGTCAGAATCTCGATGGTGGGGTCTGAGTGGAGAGAGACACACACTGAGTCTGAGCTGAAAAGCAGACGTGGCATGCACTCACTAAGCTGCACGTCTAAGACCTGACATGCTGCCCGTCACACACCAGGAGGGCGACCTTGGTCCCACGGGCAGATGGCTCTGCCCAGGGTGCTTGCCTGACACGGGGAAACTGGAAGTACGGGGTCCACTCCCCCTGTGTATGAGTGACGGGCTGGCTAGAGGGGGCTCCAGCAGGGATGGCTAAGCTAGGGAGCCTGCTTACTCGAGCAAAATGACTGAGGGTGCTCTCACCCATCATCACTGCCAGGCTATGGGAAGGAGCTAGCAAGGGTTAGAAGAGAGGGAGACTGGAAATATTTCCTCCAAGTCCCCCATGTGGGGTGAGGGGGTGGGGGGGAGAAGTGTCCCCCTCAGTATTTTCCTGGGTCTGAGGAAACTTCAGTGCCGGGTAGACTGAGAACGCTGGAGTGAGGTGTCCTGTTGGCTGTCCCCTTCTTGGCAAAGTTGGAGCAATGTTGGGACTTGGACTCAGAACTGAAGTTGGGGGGACAAGAGTCCCTCACCTCGAAAGAAAAGTCAGAACTGACCGATGCAGAAAATGTTCCTGGGTTCACAGCTCTTAGGCTCATCAGAATGATCATAAGTAGGCATCACTGTAAAGATACCACAGAGGGGTGATCAGGAAATGAGTGACATTGGAATATAATCAATAATGTTATAAATATTTTTAGGGGGCCAGATGGACTCATGTCTTGTTAGGGAGACCACTTCATCGACAGTGTAGAGGCCTGGCCACTGCACTGTACACCTCAAGCTGCCATTGAATAATATATATGTCAACTATAATTTAATATATATGTATATATATAGTCACAG
This sequence comes from Aselliscus stoliczkanus, assembly GCA_033961575.1. Taxonomy (NCBI): domain Eukaryota; kingdom Metazoa; phylum Chordata; class Mammalia; order Chiroptera; family Hipposideridae; genus Aselliscus; species Aselliscus stoliczkanus. The sequence continues at coordinate 4,625,592 of CM066741.1, read as the reverse complement.
GATGTGGACTGCAGTGGGGGGAGTGAAGTCAGTGGAATTGTAATAGATATGATCGGGGGTGGGGGGCAGTCGATGGGGGAGGGGAGTGTCACTTTGTGAGAGGTGAAAAGCAAAACTATTGCATTGTTTTGCACGTCTGAAACTAATAATAAAGAAATCTAAAGAGAAAAAAGAAATGAGTGGTAGCTCACCTAGGGGAAGGATTTCAAAATTCTAATTTCTCAGTTCTTCGTGTGTGTGTGTGTGTGTGTGTGTGTGTGTGTGTGTGTGTAGAAAACGTGAGATCTACCCTCTTCACAGAATTTTAAGTAACGATATGTATTGTTGACTACGGGCTCAGTGTCCTATGGCAGATCTCCAACAGAGATACGGGAACATCCTAAGCCCCCGCCCGATGGATGGTGGGAGGAAACGCGGCACCTGTAACGCAATACCATTTAGCCTTTAAACAGAAGGAAACCTTGCCACGTGCAGCAACATGGAGGAGCCTTGAGGGTACGATGCTCAGTGGCAGAAGCCAGACACAGAAGGACAAATCCTGCACGACTCTTTCTGTCTTGTTCACCGTGTAGGCAGCAGGCTTCCTAGAAGCCTGTATGGGAAGGCCTGCTTGGCGAAAGCAAAGCTGCCGACCGACTTTGCACGCCCTGCCCATTCTCCCTAAGAGGCAACTCGAGGTCGCTTTCCCAGAAATGCCGAATCCACGATCGTTAAGTTCAGAGCCGACACTGTGCAGACAAAAATAGCCTTTATGCGCAGGGGTTTCCTGTTTTCCTTGGAAGCGTCTGGCTGATCGTGGCCGCCGCCTCCTCCCCATCCGGTCCCTGTACCCACCCTGCCTCCCACCCAAGGAGTTCACGTTTAAGGACCCGACACATGACCGCCGAGCGTTTCCAGTCAATTGGCTTTTGTAGGGCGAATGAATGGGGCTTCTCGCTGCCGCCTCTCCTGAAAAGCGTCCTCCCGGCCTCCTGGGGTGGGCTGTGCAAGCCCGGAATTCAGTCCTTCTCTGCCTCCTTCTCCTTCCTTCATTCTTCCCAAGATCAGACAGACACAAGCTGGTGGCCCTGCCCTTCATCGGGGCTCCATATTCTCCCAGGGTTGTTTCTGATCCTCTCATGGACTCGCCTCCTTCGTAGAGAGGGTGTGGGCATGCTTTGAGATCTTCAGCAAGGGTGCTTTTTTTCTTATTTTCTCACACTTTGCCATTTCGTATGATTTCCATGCAGGTGTCCCTTTCGCCTCTTAATGAAACAGTTGAACCTCCTTAATCATCTGGGTGTTAGGGGGGTGTTGGCGATGGGGCCATGCTGTTCTCGTGTCTCGTGGAAAGGGGGAGAAAGATTTGGGCAGCCTCCCCCCCCGTGAGGACGCTTAAGCATGAACAGATCTAGCTTCGTTCTGGATGATGCTGGGGGCCCACCACTCACGTGTGTTTCTCTTCTCTTCCCGCAGGACCCACACCCAAGTCCGCTGATCACCCTGGAGGGCCAGGTCAGTACCTTCCCGCGGCCTTTGTCACTTATCTCTGCACTGATGTTCCTGCCCCAGCTCCCCAAGGAGTGTTTGTGCGGCCTCTTGGCACCGTGGCCCAGAAAAGAAGGCAGGATGTGTGCATGGATGCACACGTGCGTACACGCCAGCTGATTTTGTGTGTGTGTGTACGTGTCCGTGCGCGCTTGTGCAGACTCAGGGGTCGGAAAGCACCATGGGAAGAGCCATCCCCATTTCTTTTGAGGTGCACTCTGTTTTTTTTGCTTCTGCCCAACCATCAGGAGATGGTGAATGGGAAGGGAGAGGTGAGGGGAGGAGCCGTGCTGTGGGCTGTGGTGGTTCTCTCGCATCTTTGGGTTTGGAGAACGTGGTCGCCTTGGCAGTGAGGGCAGCAGGGCCAGCTCTGAGCCGAGGCCTCTGAGACCCAGATGGCATCCCAGATCTGCGTCGTCTCAACCTCTTCACTGAGAAGCCACTGCACCTCTCTGCTGCCTTCTTCCTGTCCGGAATATTCCTTCCGTGAGAGTGCCCACCTTGCAGGGTTGCGATGACAGTGACAGGGACCAAAGAATACAAAGCCATCAGTACTTGGGAGTGCTAGCTCTTTAAACCGATAGAACTGTCACCTTTCTAAAGGCACTTGAAAGGGGCGTGGCTTTGGATTGACCCATGTCCTTAGCTCTGTGGGTTGGTCAGAGAGGAAACGGGGAAGACAGGCCCCCCCCCGGAGACTCACAGCTGACAGTGGTCGAGCATCAGAGACCTATTGGATGGAGCATTTCAAGGTTGAATGGCAGCTCCCGATGGTTCTGGAACTTTCTGCAAGGGACCACCTGCCCCTCTCCCTCTCCACACTCCTCTGTGGGCTCTGCTCTCTCCCTGGCACCCCTGCCTCCTTGGTCTTCCCAAGGGGGACAAGGAATGCACCCCCCTTTTTCCTCTTTTCTTGATCAGAAAGGCCAGACGTCATGGGGAAAAGGGACTCTCAGGGTTTCTTTGTGTCTTCTGTCCTCACGTTCCCCGCACTCACACCCACTTACAGCGGCCTCAGGGATGGCCAGACAACAGGGCTGGCAGGGAAGTGCTGGGCGGGACTCCAAGGGGGACCAGGGCCAGTTTCCTCTGCCTGTTCATCCATCCCCTGGTCTGGTGTGTCCCAAACTTCCACCGTTCACATATCACCTCAGCCATGTTTGCCTTAGGTGAATCGCAGCTGCTTTATTAAGTCACGTAAAAATACACTTTTCTTTAACTTATTTTATTTTCAGAAGCTTACTTATCCTAAGGTCATGGTTCCCAGTGAGGGGTATCTTCGACCCCCAGGGGAGTGTATAATGCCTGAAGACATACTTGGCTACCTACCCGTGGGCGATGGGTTCCCCTGGCATCTAGTGGGTGGAGACCAGGGGTGCTGCCAAACATCCCCTGGTGCACAGGACGCCCCCCAGGAAGAAATTAGCTAGCCTAAAATGCCAGTAATGCTGAGATTGAGAAACGCCGTTTCAAGCAATAATCATATTGGTGAAATTGCAAGTTTGAGAGGCTAGTTATATTTTTTTGCAAAATTTTAAAATGAATATTAAAAACATTTTAAAGTTCCTGTGGGTGGGCCTCTGAAACCATCTGAAGGTACACCCCGACATTCCGGGGGCCGCACTTTGGGACACGAGTCTCTCCCCAGGCTACACAATGGATTACGGGAGAACCTCCAGGGCGCCTTAAAAATGTTGGCGCTTTTCTTCTTTATCCATCCTTCCCCACAAGAGAAACTCGGTGGACTCAGGGATCCCCCGGGGAAATTGTCTGTGCCCGGAATTCTGGAAGCCAGAAGAACTTCCCTTCCAGACGGCTCTTCCTTGGAAACTGCCCAGTCAGCCCTGAAAAACCTCCACAGGAATGAACGGTCACCTGCCAGTGACTTTGGCTAGCACATTGTGAGTGTGACAGCTCATTTCTAGACGGTGACCTCTCTAAGAGTCACGTCCGTGAGCCCAGGGGACCCGAGCCTCGGTGGCACAAGGCAGGCTTTCTGCATTTATGGCCTGCCATTGGGGAAAAGACTCAGTGTGTCCCCAAATAGCACTCCATCGGTCGCATCTGGTTCTCGGTCTTTAGGGAGCCCTAGGACGCTGTCGTCTTTCCCCGAGCGCTGATTTCCCGTGTTAAAGACGCGTTGGAACTCAACCAAAGTGCCTTATTTTTTTAAACCGTTGGCACAGATCTTCGTTTGTGCTGGGCCTCAGCCCAGCGTGTGACTCATGATGGACTCTTATTTGGCTGCCTGCGGACAGGTCAGACGGGAGGGGCTGGGAGGGATTTTCTGGCAGAAAGCAGTGCCCCAAATATTACCCATATGGCACGAGCAAGATGGCAGATGTGGCTGAGCTTGGAGGAGCCGCCATGCAGGGGAGCTGCAGATGTGCTCTGAGCCCTCCCCCCGGCGTCCATTGCTCCTAAGTAAGGTATCACCTGCTCCACCCTGGGCCACCGGTGCCGCAGGTGGGCCTGCCTTTGAGATTTCACTGCCAGCCGTGTCCGTATGTCACCCATCAGTGGCTCCACTTGCCCAGGGCCCAGCCCTCAGGGGACCACTGGGCCACCTGGGGGCCCTCCCCTCTGTGCGTCCCCTCCCCCAGTGTTCATTGCACTGTCCCCCGCAGCTGTTCGGAGTTGGGGGAGATGGATTGGCTGGCTGCTGAGGACGCCTCTAATGCTTTTTCCATCAGCACAGCAGAGGTTTGCATCTGTTGGCATCAGCGGGACTCTCTGCTTAATGGCCAGATGAGTAGAATGAGGAAAGGTGGCAACCCATGGTGTCAGCCTTGCCCTCAGCAGGCTGCCCCTGGGGTGTACTGAGAAAACCCTGACTTGCAGTGGCGAAAGCTTCCCTGGTTTCCACATGGTTCTTAGCAGGGAACCAGGTGACCTAGAAATGGGGGGAAACAAGTCTGAAAGGAGTTTGAATTTGGTCATCGGCTTGGTGCATTATCACAGTTCCTTCTCTCCCTGACATTGGCCGTTTGCTGAGAGCTCGCCTCTCCCATGGAATCCCAGGATGCCGCAATGGCATAGGTGTTCTTAGGCGTCCCCGTTTCCAGATGAGGAACCTCCGGGTCAGAGAGGTTCAATCATTGGCCCAGGGTCACACAGGAAGCACGTGGCATTGGCGGGTGTCAGACTCAGGGGCCTGTGGCATCAGAATCTGTCTTCTCAAACTCTGTCCCATTTTTCCCGAAAATAAGGTTGGCTTGACTCAGGCAAAGCTGGGGGGATGGGCTTGATGGTACAACCCAAGATCCATAGATAGATAGATAGATAGATAGATAGAGGATAGATTAGATAGATAGGGATGTGTAGATAGTTGGATGGATCGATAGATTAGATTAGATAGATGATAGATTAGATAGATGATTGATGAATAGATATATGGATAGATAGATACATGGATGGATGGAAAGATGATACATAATAGATATGATAGGTAGATAGGCAGATAGATAATGCTTTGTACTTAGATAAATAGGTAAAGCAAGAGATAGATGATGAGGGGTAGATACATAGATAAATAGATACCATGCTTTGCAGTGAGTAATTCTTTGACAGATAGTTTGCTATATAAGACTTGTAAGCAAAATGGTTTAAGCAATGGACTCCATTGAAAATTTATTTGCAAACAACAAACATGAAACAGCTCCCTGTGCATCAATAGTGTTTTGATCAATTTCAGTGCTCATTATTTGATTCTTCCCTTCTCATTGATCCCCACGGTGGATTATCATGTCTGAATACACTCCAGTTGGCAAGGCCTCTTGTCATGGAATTTTAGCTTTTCTGCCTCCCCTCTTCCCGCCCCCCACAACCAACAGCTTCATTGTCAATTAGTTAATGGCCTCCACTCAAACACTGAGGCACCCGGGGAGCTGTCATAAAGGAACTCTTCAGGAGAGGAAAGAGCTGGGTATCTGTGTATTTGGCGCTGTGTGGAGGGGAGCAAACCGTGGTTGACTTGAGGCCCCTCTCGGGGCCTGACGATCATGGGCATCAGGAAGGAAACTGACAGCCCGGCTTGCAACCACCAACCTGGCACTTACTTGAATTTCTTTGACCAGCTAGCGAGGGGGCTAAAGGGAGAGAGTTACATCGTATTATTTAAAGATGGCACCGGGGCCCTAAGGATTGTGAGTCGTGGGTGAAAGGAAGCTAACACTTGAGAAATTATAGCTGTGCAAATGCACCCACCCATTTGCTTATTCAGTAAACAGTTTTGGGGCCAGGAGGAGGAGGCCAGTTCTGTGCTAGATGCTAAAGATACAGCGGCGAACGAGAGAGAAGATCCCCTGCCCTCAGAACATCCATTCAGGCCGGGGGGCATCAGACAGTGAAATCTCAGGTGAATAAAAACACCCCTAATTTCAGATGGTTACAGTGAACAGAAAAAAGCGTGTCTGTTAGCGAGAGCCACCGGGCTCGCTGGGTGGAGCTATTCAGGGAACGCTCTCTCTCTGGAGGTCAATTTCCAGCTCAGCAGGTGAGATTTCGGCCAAGAGCCTGCAGATGAGAAAGAGTTAACCAGGCATGGAGACGCCAGCCATCGAGTTCTGAAATGTTTGCATATTATTCCTGACTTCCTATAAAAATCACGCCAGTTTTCCTTAGACTCAATTGAAGTGTTATTTTCTTCCAGCTCCTTCAATGCCCTGGTGTCATTATAACGTCAAGATGAATAAGGAGTTACCTTGTCACGCAGGGGTGAAAGTAAAGGACTGAGGAGGTAGAAGAGACAAACAGGGGCTTAAATTTGGGGCTAATGTCCAAGGCAGTCGTTCTGTCAGGGCCAAGGGAACTTGGGATTGTAGTGATGTCACGCTCATGATGGGGGTGTAGGTGAGAAATCCGGTTAATACAAAAGTCGTCGTTAGCTGGTCCGTGTTCAGGCGAACTGCAGCCTCCATCTAAACCAGCGCCTCTGAACTGGGGGCAAATTTACCTCCTCAGGGGACACTTGCCAAAGTCAGTTTTTGATTGCCATATCTTGGGGGCCGGAGAGGATGCTACTGGAGAGAGGCCAGGGTTGCTGCTACAAATACCCACTAGTGCCAAGGGTAGGGAACCCTGGTGTAACCCCATTTGCTCTGTGGACTCTTTATTTCACAAAGGCAGCCCCAGCCACAAAATTGTGACCACATAGAAAAGTGTGATTCGTGCCTTCCTTGGTGTTCTCCTGTTTATGTTCACATGTCCCCCTCCATGGTTCGTGTCGCATTTGTCGCGCCTCCGTGACACATTCATGCCCCAGAGCCTCGAGGTCTGTGTGGACAGCGACTTTGCGCGAAGACTGATGAGTCACTATGTGCGCGAGCATGTGCACAACAGTGGGTGGAAAAGGAAAAGCACTTCTCAGACGTGGTTTCCTGAGAAATTTATGGCTCAACAGTGCAGAGACTGTGCAGCGTTTGGCCCAAAAAAAAAAAGGCAACTTAAAAACCCAGCTACTCGGCTGGGGCTTGGAGAGGGGCTGGCCGAGGCCCCTGAACCAATGAAACAAGCCTTGAGGGTACCCCCACTTCCGGCCGGTTCCGCTGTCTGAGGCGGACCACGGCCACCTCTGTGCAAACGTCTTCCTCCTGAGCTTCTATCCCCCACTCCCGGGATGAAAGCAGTTGCTATCTCCTTGCCTCTCTTCCAGCTCTGGGCTTCGATTAACCTTCTCCTCCGTAGAGAGCAGTTTGGGGAGTAATCGCGGAGCTTCCGAAAGGCTCTTACCTGAGTCTCCAGCCCATTAATCCTTATGGTGCCCAGCATCTGTTGAGAGGACACTGAGACCAAATTGCTTCTCAGCCCATCTGCTCTCCCCCCGCCAGCCTCCCTGGGGGGAGCGGAACCTGTCTGCAGCAGACAAGGCTGGTTTGGGGACAGGCCAGGTCCCTCTCCAGTGATCCTTCCCCCTTGCTGGGTGTTTCACCAGCCCTGGTAAAGAGGGGGAGGGGGCACTGAAGGAGGTAAACAGCTGGACCATCGCCGGGGCGGACTCCGCTCACTGGGCAAGGAGGCTGGATGCGGACAGTGGAGAGTTCTCAGAGAGGATTTGCGGTCCTGTGGCCACGGGTGCCTTTCTCATCTGTGTGACTAAGGGGGACAGGGTGATGCACCCTTCCCTGAGCAGGCAGCACGGCCCCCAGGGTGCAGCCACACACACCCCTGTGACAACTGGGGTCAAGGTCACTGTTCCCCTGTTCCTGGGGGGAGCTGGCATCGCCCAAGATCGGGAAGGTTTGAGCCTAGCCCTTGACTGAGGACCCTTAAAGTTAGTGCCCTTGTCGGCAATGACAAACGTGCAGGGACATGTGTTCGCTGTCGGCCGGGAGCTGTACACTGTACACGTCACGTGGTCCTAAATCCATATCGACCGGGCGTGCCAGGCACTGGCCAAAGTAAGCTCTTTACATGGATTCACTCATTCGGATTTCACAGCTGTTCCCCTGTAAGAGGCATCCCTGTCACCCCCAGTTTACAGACGAGAAACTGAGGCTCAAAGAGGTGAAACTGCGTGTCCGGCAGCTAGCAGGTGGAGAAGCCAGGATTTGAAGCTGGCGGTGTAGCTTTTCTTTATCAGGAACTAGGCCCCCATGAGGCAGGTACTAACCTTGGCCCCATTTTACAGATGAGCCAACGGAGGCCCAGAGACACCGAGTTTCCTTTTAAAAGTTACACAGTCAGGGCCGGCCGAGTGGCGCGGTGGTTAAGCGCTGGCTTGGGACGCCAGCGGCCCCGATTCGGTCCCATGTGTGAGGGCCAGTGACACTGCCCTCAAAAAAAAAAAAAAAAGTTACACAGTAAGTAAGTGGTAGAGGCTGGATGAAACATTGTCTCCGCTGCTTTGTAGCTAAAATATAATATAGATATAGATTATGGATTCTAGGTAGAGATTACATACATAATTCAAGATCTATAACAATTACATACAGAAGGTGCCAAAAAATGTATACATATTTTAGGAAAGGAAAAAACTGTACTAAAATTGTAATACTCAATATGTACCTATAACAAAAGATGAATACAAGTCTGTGTATACGTTATTTTTGGCGCTCCCGGTATGTATACGTAATGTATATACACATTATACAGTAGATTATACTCTACTAGATGTAATCACATTATACTAAATGTAATTAGTTGTAAAATTATACATTAGATATAATCTATACCTAATTCATTTCTCTAATGTATATATACAGTATATCGTGTACACTATATAATATATATAATAGACTGCTAAATGTAAAACAGATGTAGAAATTGAATATAGGTATAAGTAGAGATCGGATGCAGGTAGAGAATAGCTGTAGGTATGATGTAGCCATAGTTACCAATACAGTTACAGGTAAACAGGTAGAGACAGAGAGCTGGGTCACTCACCTGGCGATCCAGAGCAGATGGCCTTGGGAACAGGTGTCCACACGGAGTGAATTCCAGGTGAGACGCCTCCCAGGCTCTGGGCGGGAGCAGAGCCATGGCCGTGCCTGGGGAGGAGACACGTTTCCCCTCCAACAGACGGCACCTTCTCCCAGGGACCCCCTCCTTCACTCCCGCCACCCCCGTTTCACGCACTGAGGCGGAACCCCACGGTGCTGCCAGCTGCCAAGGAGACGTCACAGATTTCCGTGGCCCAGAGAGGAGGGGGCACAGCTGGCGATGGACATAAATGTCCCCCGGACTGAGACCTCTGAGGCTTAGTCTGCCCTGCCCACGGGGCTTCAGGACAGGGCCGTGCAAACCGGGGAGCTTCAAAGGAGAAAGGTCCGGGGCTGGAACGTTCGGACTGGACTGGAAGCTTCTAGTGACCGTGGCCATCCAGTCAGGAGAATGGCTGTCCCATGAAATAGCAGCATAGCGGGGGTCCAGATATTCGAGGGACATAAACACCGACACACAGGGCCCAGATCTGCAGCAGGGAAGAACTGGAAGGCGCCTCAGACGCTGCTTACGACAGCACTTTTTGCATGTTGTTTTCTCTGTGCCCAGGACGTCGCTAAGCGCTTTTTTATGCGTGGCGTCCTGTGACTGTGATGGCAACGCATGGCGACGGGCTCGTGTTCCCCACCTTTGCCGGTGGAGTCACTGAGGCCCTGAGAGGTTGTATACTCACTCAGTCCAAGGCCCTAGCTCCCCTGAGGGACAGGGAAGGCCGCGGCCCAGGCCACCCGCTCCGGCAGGTGGCAGGTGGCAGGTATGCCGTGCCTCCACCGCAGGCTTCTCCAGGGTCCGCCCGCCTTGTCGCTCACCCGTGAGAGGACCCGGAATTCCTCGACAGCCTGCGTTCGCTCCGCGTCTTAGCGGCAGACCGGGGGCTCCCCCGCCGTTGCGCGGCAGATGAGTGGCACGTGCGTCCCGGCAACGCAGCACCCCGAGTCCCGCTGTCCTTCACGCCCTCCCGGCGCGTCCACCGTGGGCGGGAGACAGGTCCTGGCTGAGAGGGAGCGTGTTGGGTGTCGCCTGTCCCCCGCCCCCGGTAGACCCCCCTCCAGCCTTCTCCTCCCTTCTCCTCCCTTCTTGGGGCCCCCAGAGGCTGCCATTGGTGGGCGTCTTCACCCAAGAGGAGGCACTGGCAGGAGAGGGGAGGGCAGGAGGACGGCGGAGTGGAGGTCATTTTCCGTGGGTGCCCTGCCCTCTCCGAGATCTGATAACACTGCTCCCGGGTGCAGACAGCCCCCCCATGGCCGCTCCGCGGCACAGCACCCCTTTGGTGGTTCCCCTCAGCAGGTCTCTGTGCGGTCCCCCCAGCTATCCGTGAGGAGAGCAGCATCTGTTCGCTTAGGGGCCCCCGACCCAGCATTCCGCCTGCCTCCAGCCCCTCGCTAACCCAGCACTGCCAGTAGGGTTCCCCAGGGCGGGTCACTGTCATTTCAGGCCATGTTTTGATAAACTAGGGGGTCTTCAAATGAGGCCGGGTCCCACCCAGCATGGATGCGAGGGCTTGGGGAAGCTCTTGAAACTGAATGCCCCGCTGTGGGGGTAGGAGCGTTTTTCTGGGCAGAGGATCATAGCTGTCATTCTATTTGTGACAACCTCCCCGCCACAGCAAGCCAAGAAACACACATTCTAAACACCACTGGACTAAACCAAGTATCGATGAGAAGAGACGCCCCAGCCAGGCGACACTTTGCTTTGTGAGTCCTGTGATCTCACACTGCTTCTGGCTGTCTTGGCCCCGAGGCCGTGAAGGGTTTCTACACCCTGGGAGGGACTAAGGTCTAGGGGAAGGACAGGCCTGCAGTTACTCCCTGAAGCCCCAGAGCAGACAGACAGACACAGAGAAAACAGCATTTCGGCCAGCAAGCAAGGCATTTGCAATCTCCTTTTCTCGCTCTGTCACACCTCCAGGAAATAGAACCATCCTAGCACTTGAAACGGATTCCTCAGAAGTGCCACCGCCTGTCCTTTGCCTCTGAGAGCCACTGGGAGGGCTGGCACCGTGCCACTTCTCCGGCCCCAGGGGTGCTGGCTGGGAGCTGGGGTGCTCCCCCTGTGCCAGCCGAACGGAGAGGTGGGCTCCGTCCAGCCCTTACCTCAGTGCACCCTCCCTGCCACCGCGTCCAGCTGCTTTCTGGAAAGGAACATCTTATTAATAGTAATAACCCCTCCTAATTTTCTTCTGGGAACTGCAGCCCTTATTTTTCCGCCGAAAGGGAGAGGGCTGGATGGAAAACTGGAGTTAGCTCTGGCATATGTGCTGGGTGGGTGGGGACCTCGGGCAGCGCTGCGGTTTGTCCCGAGCAGGCGGCCCCCAGCCAGCTAGCTCGGCGCTGGAAGAAAGGAGCCCCGGCTTTGGAAGGGGCCTCAAGGCGCTTACTGCCCCGGTTATAATCGGGCCCTGCTTATGGGGGTGCCGCTGGGTGCTTTCCCATTATGGGGTCCTAGACCCAGGGTTGAACACGTGCCTCCTGGTGGCCATCTCCAACCAGCCTGTGGGTTTAAGGGGTTTCAAGGGGAAGGGGTCTGGAGGGTTTTGTAAAAATGGGAAGGTGAAAGCACACCAAGCCTCTAGATGGCAGCTAGCAGCAAGGACCAGCTGCCCCCATTGGATGAGGCCCAGGGGCAGCTGTTCATGAACGTTCCCCGGCCTGCTGCACTCACTCATCCCCTGACAGGCCCGGGGGTACTGTGTGGGGTGCCCCGCCGCCCTCTCCCGCCCCACGCAGACAAGAAAGAGTCTGAATGCTCCCGGGTCGCGGCTGCACAGTGGACAAGGACACCTCGCCCTGTCTGCCCTGGGCAGCCACTTGGTGAGGCCGGAACGAGCCGTGGGGACCATGCAGCAGTCCACCCGGCTTCACTTTCTTGCCCTGAGGCCTTCAGCGTGCCAGCTGATCTCTCTGTGCCTTAATTTCTTTAAAAAATACCAGGGGGGGCCGGCCGAGTGGCGCGGTGGTTAAGCGCTGGCTTGGGAAGCCAGTGGCCCCGGTTCAGGTCCCACATGTGAGGGCAGTGACACTGCCCTCAAAAAAAGGGAAAAAAACCAAAACTAACAAACAAAAAAACACCAGGGTACCAGCAGTAGCTGTCTCCCAGGGCGCTGGGCTGATCAGATGGGCTGGTATATATTATATGACAGAGGCACCTGGAATCACTCATGGCGCCAGGCTCAAACCCTGGCCTCTTCCCTGACTGAATGGCTCACCTCTGAGATGTTCAGCCTCTCGAGACTCAGTTTCCCCGCTAGTGAAAGCAGCCATGACAGTAATTATCTCCTTAGGGCTCTTTAGAAGAGGAGCTGAAGACGCCCCGTTGTCACTTGTGAAAACGGTTGCCCCTCGACCCACGGTTTCTCTCAAGTGTCAGGAGCAGGCCCTGGGCATGAGGTTATGAGCTTTGTGCTCTTCCTGGAACATTCTTCCTTCTCTACTTGGAGGGCTGCTTCCTTCTTCGCAGAGACAGAAGTAGCATTCATTAAAATACTGGGATGGGGCCGGCCGAGTGGCCCAGTTGGTTAAGAGCTCGCTCAAGAGTGCGAGCTGAGCTCTGAGCAACAGCAGTTCGATGCCCAGCCCGAGCTGAGCTGCCGCTGAGCTGCCAACAGGGGGCAGCAGGGCTCAGCTAAAACAAAAATAAATAAAAAATTAAAAAATTAAAAAAATACCGAGATGTGTCTGGCCCCTGAGCCAGGTGCGTGAGCCCAGTATTGAGGCTGGGACGTTTTCCTGCATGTGTGATGGGGTGGGCTGTGTTGTCACCACATGTGGAAGCCCAGGCCTGCCTGGACGCCGAGCGGTCAGTTGAATGGCAGAGGCAGGGACAGTCCCTCTAAAGAAGACATGCATCACCAGCTGCCCCCTCGAGGCTCACTTCTGTCACAGGCCACCAACGCTGCTGTTTAGACCTGGCCGGGCAGTGGAGCTGGCCCGTGATGGAGGGTCCCCCCGACGGCTTCCTCAGCCTCCTGCTGAGGCTGCCAAGACCAGCTCAGCAGCCTCAAGGTGGGGTGCGGATGAGGTCTCGTCAGCCCTGCCTCCAGCCTGTTTGTCCCTCACGGGCCTTCCTTCCCCCATCAAAACACCCTGGCATTTTAGATGAGAGTATTCCTCATTTTGGGGGGGCTGCCCAGGGACTGTACGATATTTAGCAGCGTCGCTGGCCTCCACCCACAAGATGCCAGTGACACCCCTCTCCCCAATTGCGACACCCAAAAATGTCTCCACCTGTCCCCTGGGGACCAAATCTGCCGTGGCTGAGAACTGCTGGCCTCACCAAGTGTCGTGTGCAGGCGTCGTGTGAAAGGCAGTGTTAGCTGCCTGCTGTGGTTCGGTGAAGCTCCCTGGTTGGACATCTCCCTGCAGCTATGGTTGGAATTTACATTGTTCCTCTCAGGCGACCCCCAATGGGCTGGGTTGTACCCAAATTAGAAGGAGCCAAGCCCTCAGTGCAGGTGGGACGAGATACCGAGGAAAGCTGTAATGTTCTTCCTTCCGTTTAAAAGTCCAGAAATCCCGGATGCAGAGCAGAGAGGGGCCCCCGGTGCAGTGGGGCCCCAAGTCCCAGCTCTGAGCCATGGCAGCTGGAAGGCCGAGTCCCAGGCGGGGCCCAGGGCTCCGTCCCCTTGAAGACATGGGGTTGGCCGATGTGCCACCGTGGTTTGGCTGCCCCAGGAGGGTGTGGGCTCGCCTGACACCCGAAAATAGTCTGTGGCTTTGGGGCTGATGCTGTAACGTGTCCAAAGCCACTGGTGTTTGTCGCCTGGTCCCTGGACTCTCACTGTGCCGCGTTGGGACGGGCTGGCCTTCACTGCCCGGCCTCCATGAAAGAGTCCTGTGTATGGAGCTTTGGCCTGAAAACAAGCAGGCCTCCGCCCGCTGTGCCGTTGTCAGGGGTTTCTGTGTTGGGCGCTCCTCCACCCTGTTCCCTGAGGGCAGCCAGGGCTGGAAACACGTTTGTTTCTCGCTTTTATTTATTTGTTTATTTTTAAATGTTCCTTTTGGACCTTGAGATCTTTTTCTGGGTTTGTTTCCCGTCGTTCCTATTATCAATATTGTATATCATATATTCTTGTGTACGGGGTCTGACAATGAAGTTTGCGAACTTGTTGCCACCATGTTGCTCGCCTTTCTTGATGATCAGAGGAATTGTTCATTATGAATTTGTACCAACTGGGCAAACAGTGAACCAAGTTGACTGTTTGGAAGTGCTGAAAAGGCTATGTGAGAAAGTTAGACGACCTGGACTTTTCGCCAACAATTCATGGCTCTTGCATCACGACAATGCACCAGCTCACACGGCACTGTCTGTGAGGGAGTTTTCAGCCAGTAAACAAATCACTGAATTGGAACACGATCCCTACTCACCTGATCTGGCCCCCAGTGACTTCTTTCTTTACCCGAAGAGAAAGGAAATATTTTTTTTTTTAAGATTTTATTGGGGAATTGGGGAAGGGGAACAGTGTTGGGGCATCAGGGAAGGGGAACAGCCAAGTTGTTGTCCTTCAATCTTAGTTTTGGAGGGCGCAGCCGGCTCAGCTCCAAGTCCAGTCACCATCTGGCCACCTTTCAGCAACTCGTGGCTGCTCAGCTCAAGGTACCATGTTCAATCTTAGTTGCTGGCGGACATAGCCCACCATCCCATGCGGGAGTCGAACCGGCAACATTGTTGTTCGGAGCACGTGCTCTCACCAGCTGAGCCATCCTGCCACCTGTTGGCAGCTCAGCAGTAGCTCAGCTCAGGCGCAGCTCACTGGCCTGTGTGGGAATCAAACTGGTGTCCCTGTTGCTCAGAGCTTGTACTCTTAACCAAATGAGCCACTCAGCTGGCCCCCAAGGCAATATTGAAAGGAAGACATTTTGATGACATTCAGGACATCAAGGGTAATACAACAGCAGCTCTGATGGCCATTCCAGAAAAAGAGTTCCAACATTATTTTGAAGGATGGACTAGGGTGGCATCGGTGCCTAGCTTCCCAAGGGGAGTCCTTTGAAGGTGACTGTAGTGATATTCAGCAATGAAGTAGGTAGCACTTTTTCTGGGATGAGTTCCTGAACCTGTCTGGCCTTGTATTATGTTATTGTGTTATTAATATATGACTATATCAGATGGTGACAAGCACTAAGGGGAAAATTTAGGCAGGAGGGGGTTAGGCCAGCCAGTTCAGCCAAGGAGGGGTTGCTCTGGACTTCGGTGAGATCAGAGAGAGTCACATGAAAATGAGGCAACGTTTAAGTGGAGACCTGAAGAGCACGAGTGGGCGAGCCCCGCAGAGAGCAGCCAGTGCAAAGGTCCTGAGGTAGAGTGTGCTTGGCATGGTCCGTGCACAATAGAAGCTGCTATGGCTGAAGCAAGAAGGAGCAAGGGAAACGAGTGGAGGTGGGGCTCTTGTCAGACCAAGAAACAGTTGTGCTTTTGCTCCATGCTGGCAAGTCTTTGGGGGATTTGGGGCAGAAGAGAGACGTGGCCTGACTTTTGAAAAAGGGGTTGGCTGCCCTGCCGAGTATGCACTGTCGCCAGAAAAAGGGCAGGAACAGGGAGATGGGTGAGGGAGGACACTGGGCCGTTTGTCCAGGGTGTGGAGGCCAAGCCACGAGGCTTGATTCTGGAAACTTCTGAGAGGAGGGCTGACCGGACTTCCTCTGGATTGGAAACATATAAAGCAATACAAGCAAATGATAACCGAATAAATAAAATAATACGAAAGGAATCAAGCGAAAAGTCCCACGCCCCTTTTTCCTAGTGTTTAGAGGTAACTTCTGTTAAGTTTTCTTATTTCTTCTTCCAGATTTTCTTTGCATATTAGTGTGTGTGTGTGTGTGGTGTGTCTAGGCAGAGATTTTATTTGTTTTCTCGAAGTGGAAGCTAATGAAATATATTTTGTAATTACTTGTTCCTTTCTTTATATCTTCGACCTCATTTCATAGCAGCTTAAATCACTCGTTCTCACTGTGTTTAACTGCCTTCTAGTCTGCCCAACTGGCTATTCCCAGCACCCAGCATAGTGTCTGGTAGGTAGTTACTCATGGCTCAGTAAATATTAACTGAATGAATTAAATAGCCTGTCATCTGTTTAACTGATTTCCTATTGGTGGACATTTAGGTTGTTTGTCGTTCCCCCCACTCCCATCTTACATAATGCTGCTATTGTGCATACATCTCTTCACAACTGAGTGGGTAGCACGTCTGTAGTGGGAACAACTAGATTTGGGGTCACTGGCTCCAAGGCTACGTGTGCGTGACATTTTTACAGGCGTAGCTGGAGTGTCCTATCCAGGGGTTTCTTCAAAGCACCCATCAAAGTGATTTTCTGTGTCAAGCCGATGGGTAAAAATAGTATCTTGCTGTTTGTATTTGCATTTGCGATATGAGTGGGTTGAATCATTTCTAAAAGTGGTATCTGCTGATTAATTCCTTAGCCCCGTTCTCCTGAGCTCCTAACGGCCGCGTTCTCACCCACGCCCCCCACCCCGGAGATGTCCTGGGTGACACTAAATAAGACTGGTGGACCTCTTGCCATGTGCCACCGCTGTGCGAAGAACTTGACAGTGTTAAGTCACTTATTCTTCCCATGAGCCCTAAGAAGCAGGTGTGGTTAGTACCCTTGCTTTCAGACAATGAAACTGAGGCTCAGAGACGAGCGAGTAAAATAAGTCACCCAAGGTCATGTGTCGCGTGTGGAGGGAAAGTGGGGAGCCGGTGTTCGGACCTGGGCAGAGCTCTTTACCACCCTGCTCTGTAGCCCCATGGACCTGGTAATAGCCATGACTCTCCTCGAAGGCTGACCCACGCTGCTGCTTGGGAAACAGAGCCAACGCGTGTCCTGGCTTTGGGGAGGAAGGGAGTGGGCCCAGGCACGTGGTGGGCACGCCGGGGCGTGGGGCTCCCGCCCGTGGTGTGAGCGCCAGAGACAGAGCTCCGTGCTCGGCGCCTGAAAGACGCCCGAGCCACCAGCACATTCAGTGACATGTCCCAAGGCCGCACAAGAGAACGGTGTCACCTTTTGTTACCCTGAATCAATTATTTCCTCAGCTGCTCTGCAGAACTGGCTCTGGGGCATCAGTGGTTAGAACCGTAGATTGGATCAGTAGGTGGCAAGATGGATGGAAGATGATGGACAGATGGAAGGAAGAAAGGGGAGGTAGGGAGAGAGGGAGGGAGGGAGGGAGGGAGGGAGGGAGGGAAGGAGAGAAGGAAGAGAAAGAGAAGAAGGAAGGATAGGTTAATCAGTAGATAGCTATCATATCTCAGTTTATAGAAAAAGTCCCTACTAGTCACCAAGCACTGCTTCAGGCACCATGGGTTGGAAGACCAAGGACCCCGGCCCCGGACCTGTGCCCTGCACCCGGGGGGCGCCCATCTAGAGCAGGGTGCTCTAACCTCTCCAGTGTCACAGACCCCTTTGGCATCTGCTAAAACCGATGGCTCCCATCTCTGAATTATATTTTTAAATGCAAAAAAAAAAAAAATTAAATGCATAGGATCACAAAATATATATAAAAATAACAATCATGTGCAACAATAATGCAGTTTGCATCTTTATTAATACATTAAGTAACTAGATTTGGTGGCAGGTCTGATAATGACCGTAATTCTGAGGTAGTGGCAGGTGTAAAGAATATTTTGAGACATCTGCTACCAAAGCAGTGCATTGGAAAATATGTGTAATTTCTATTTGTGTCAGAGTTGCAGGCCTTGCTTAATACCTCTTTAGTCTGGTGACTGCATTCGTAACTGAAGGACATGGCTAAATTTCAGTTAAGAGTTGGTGGCCAGGAATTATAAAAATAAATTCGTGCATACCCAGTACACCCAGTACTCTCTCCCTGGGTCCACAGGTCCTTGGATCCCTGGACAGTGACCCCCTAGAGAGGATGGACAGACAGATCATTGCAGGATGGTGTATATTCACTGAGTGAAATGATGACCAGGGTTGCCCCATTCTTTAAATGAGTTGTCTCACTGTCTCTCTCTGTGCTTTTCTCCCCCTCTGACCATTTCTAGTTTAATTGTTGTAAGATCAGTGGACTTTTGACATCTCCCCCTTGTGGAGTGTTATCAGATCTGTAATGTAGGAGCACCCAACATGGCCCGGAAAACCCTGGAAGGCTTCCTGGGGGAACCGATGCCCACCGTGCCTTCCAGGGCAAGTGAGAGGGGGCAGGAGAGCCAGGAGAAAGGGCACACACAGACCGTTCTCAACAGAGGAAGCAGAGAGGAAATAATGGGCCCTATCAAGAAATCACAAAAAATATGGGGGAGGAGCAGGGAATGGCAAGAGATGGGATGATGACTGCGGTAGGCGAGCTCAGCCCAGGCCATAGAGACCACGTCGGGGAGCTTGCAGTTCCCAGGTGGGCAGTGGGGAGCCCCCGATGGTGTCTGAGCAGGAGTGGAAGGCGGCCCAGGGTCAGTGAGAGACCGTTACTCTGGCTGCTGCTTGGGGGATGGACTGCAATGGTGAGCCTGGGGCAGGGGGCTTGGGAAGGGGACATTCAACCCAGAGGAGCTACGATGAGGGCCTGAGCGAGGGCAGTGACAGCTGGAAGGGAGAGGAGGGGCAGAGTTGAGGGGCCATTAATATGCGGAGTGGACCGGGCAGGATTTTGGCAAGTGGTGGGGTGCACAGAAAAGGCTGAGATAGGAATGGGTGAATAAAGGGCGAGTGTGGAGGGACGATGAAACCTTGCGTGGACACGGGGACTTGTGCATAGCATCTCCTCGTAAGGTTGTGAAGTAGCAGGTGGAGCGGAGGGGCTCTTAAGGAGCCCCCCCCCCACAACCTGTTTGTCCAGAAGACCAAGCTGTGTGAGGAGGTGGCCGGGCGGATGGCGTCCAGGACCTGGGGAGGCCTTGGCACACTGCAAGTTCAGTGCAGGCCGCTAGCCCCCAGGAACGAACGGAACAAAAGGGAGGCAAAAGGTAGTAAGAATTAAACCGCTTTTAAAAGGAAACCCTGCACTTTGCAAGGATTTATATGCCTTTCTGGGGCTGAAAGATAAATTTTTTTACAGCTACAGCTGGCGTTATATATGACCTTATAAAATGCCATGATAGCATCTAACGAATAGCGTATTGTGGAATATATGACTGTCTTTTCCAAGGGCTTTTTAAAGCGTCGTCTCTGGCTTGTGCGGGCGGGAAAGCCGCACTGCACTTCATCTGAGAGAGCAGGCGCGTCGTCTCTGGGACCTCTGGCCACGGTCAAGGTCTCTGGGCCCTGAGGAGGGAGCCAATGGCTGGGAGGGGGTGGATCTGACACCCTCCCAAAGCATCCATGTTTCGGGGGCGTCAGCTCATCTAGCTCAGAGGTCAGGCTGTCTCTGCTCCGTGGAATTCCTCCCGGCTAGACTTGCCCTGACCGATTTAGAAGCTGACCTTTTACAAGGTATGTGTGTCTCTCTGATGGCCTGGGGTGGCCCTGGGAGAACTCATGCACGCGTGTGTGCACACTCACCCACATTCACACACTGAGGGGTAGGCTTCCAACTGGCTGTTCCCCATCCCTTCTTCTCCGTTTGCCTCATCCCCGGCCTCCTGATTCGGACATCTGCTTTCAGAATTCACCGTTGTCCGGAAACTAGGATTCTCCCCCCACCAGGGAAGTGCAGTCAGACGACAGTATGGGGAGACCCTGGGAAGTGGCAGCAGGGGCTCGGGGTAATTGTGTTCTGGTTAAAGATCACGATGGTTTCAGGCCTTGCTTTCAAAATACGTCCAAAGCGTGTCAGTGTGTATGCCCAGTGTGTTCAATCCATGGCGCGTAGCTGAAGGTTTGGGGTGTCAGTTTCCTGTCCGCATTTCTCTCTCCATACTGCGTGTACCCCTCCCGGGAGTTGGGGGGCATTCCTCTCCCTCCTCCTGCACGGAGGCTTCCCAGCCAGCCAGGCAAAGCCCAGGACTTAACTTCCCCACAGCAGCCTTTTCCATAATGTCCAACGTGAACTGGTGACACACCAGGTAATTCCAACATAATTGCGTGAACACACTTGAAAGACATTAATAGCTGTTTCTTTTCCTAGTCGCAGTCTATTTATGGCAAGTTATACTAGTGTTTCCTCCCATGTTTTGGGTAATGTTTCCGTTTTAAATTACTTCGTAAAAGAGAAGCAGCTAGATGAGCTGATTCCGAAAGCACTGATAAATAAAGAAAACCATAGACATCATATGGATAAGGCAAAATTGGGAAAGTTAGCAGATGGGATGATTAAAATTTGGGAAGAGAGACTCCATTCTTTGCCATCCTCTTCACTCTGGAATTCCCCGTGCCGCATTTGGGTAATTCGTTCCTTTTTCTCATCACGGTGTCTGCCTCGTTTGTTGGTTAGCTGTGTTACAAGCTGCCAGTTGCCGATTTCTATTGGACCTATAATAAGTTGATTTTTTTTTTCCCCTGTGGGATTTGTCCCTGCCCTTGCTAGACTGCAAGCCCTTTGGGGGAAGGTCCTTCTGGACACCCCCAAACTCTATATATTGCTAGGTGATGAGTGGGGAAAAAAAAAAAGACCTTTTCAGAGAAGTATTTACTTTTTTTTTTTCTTCTTTTTTTTTTTTTTTTGCTCTACTGGGTAAGTTCATTTAAGCAAAAGATGGGGCACATACGAGAATACTCGCATAATGCCAAGTCCGAGAAAGAGGCCGGGAGTGGGGTGCAGGCCATGGCAGACAGCTACTATGTTAGCTGCCTCCCTGCTGGGAAAGGCCCTGGCTGTGGAGGGGCCTCAGCTGCCCCATCTTCAGGCCCCCCTAGACCCGTGTGAGCCCAAGGCCCCCCAAGGTCGGTCATGATGCACCGTTGGGAGAAGACACTAAGGAAGCGGGGGTTGGCTGACGACCAGTTTGTCTTGAACGCCCAGAATCAGCATTTGAAGCGGTCACTTTGGTCAGACTTCGTGCCGGACCTGAACTGCCCAATGGGGTGACCACCTGCTGTGTGGGGCCTTCGGGCCCTTGAAGTGCAGCGTGTTCCAGCTGAGTGATGATCTGGGTATAGGGAAGACGCGGTACGAACCAGACAGTATATAAAAGATCTCATTGATACTTTTTTGTATCACTTACATGATACACTGGTGATATTTGAGATATAGTGGGTTAAACTAAATAGGTTATTCAACTCTATCGCTCCCATTTTTTTTAAATTTTTTTTTTAAAATGTGGCGACTAGAAAATTTCAAGTTCCACCTGTGGCCCTCACAATGATGAAGGAAGTTGGGCTAGAAAAAAAAGCTGAACCTGAGAACCGCTCAGAAAGCACTTTTTCCTTTCAAACGGTGATTTTTCTCACTCACTGAGCTTAGGGTCTGCTGAGAGGGAACAAAACGAGATTTCTGCTCATCGATGGTTCTGGTTAGCTGCGTTCAGCTCCTCTGGGCCTGGCCCCTAACTGTGCCTGCTGTCGCCTGTCCCGGGCGCAGAAGCGCTCGGCTCTTATTACTGAGTTCCCATGATTGTGGCTCCCGCCCGGGCACCACGCAGGAAGGTGGAGGTTGCAGAATTCACAGCTCCGCCCAACAGACATGTGGGAAGGTGACAATGGAGGGTGACAACGGGTGGCTGCTTGGGTCTGTCAGTGGTCAGTCTGGGGCTGAACCGAGGCTCTGTTACCTGAGTGCCCGAGTCCTCAGTCCCGTCTCTCCTGACCCTGACCAAGGGTTTCACCTGCTGGAGGCAGTTTGCAAGATGTCCTCCTGAGGGGGACCTTGTGACAAATGCAGTCCCCCCTCTAGGGGCAAGCAGTTGCCTCCTTGTCTCCACCAGGACCCAGTGGAGTGTAAGTGCCCCGGGGCATCTGAGGACACTTTCCTTCAGATACACACACTGTCTTTGTTCAAAGACAACCTCGCCCAGCAATTCAAGGGACGGCCGGTCTTCAATGTCGCCTTTCTAGGGAAGCAGTGTGGTGTGGGAGGGAGCCTTCCTGTCCCAGGGTGTGGGGCTGCCCAGACACACGACACCTCGCACCGCACAGATGAGGAGGACAGCAGCTCATCCGTCACGTGTACTCACATGTGGGGCAAGAGGGTGCCACGTGCCGCATGGGGCCACACAGCGCCACACGGGATGGGGGGTACACTGGGACAGAGTGAATATCCCAGGGCCGTGGGAGGCAGCCTGTAGTATTCAGAGGATGGAGTGACCACAGGTTCCCATGAGAGGTTGGGCTTGTCTTGTTTGAATAATTCTGGGGGCCGGCAGAGAACCGAAGCCCTCTGCTGGGGGGTAAGCAGCGCTGTACCCTGTTCCTGTGACAAGGAGGACTGTTGGGCCAGGGGGCCTTGTCCGAGGGAGTGCGGGCAGGCGAACTTACATTTCGGCCATGGGAGGCGCTCCTGGTTTTTCCCGGAGGTCGAGGCCACACATAATATTGGTTTTAGCTCCTGTACCACACTATGGCGGGGAAAATTGGGTGGCGGGATCATCCTAGGTGGCTTTGAATCTTGGCTGTGTCCCTTATTAGCAGTTCACCTCTTGGATAGTCAGCATGGCCATTAGTAAAACGGAGATGTTAGCATCTGTTGTGTGGGGGTGTGTCTGTCGCTTTACGTATATAGATACACAGACGCATTTCTCCTTTCCAGAGGGTGCCGCAATCCCCTCCCCGCCTTCAGCAGCAACAACATGAGCACAACCAAATCAAAAACAGCCTTTAATGAGCAGCAGATGTGTCAGCGAGCGAGCCAAGGCCCACATCTGGCCCTCCACGGGCTCTTTCCACTGACTAACGGAAGACTGGGTCTTGCATGGCCAGCGGCAGACATTGGCTCATTCCGTGTCAGGGCCAAGGAGCCAGGCTGTTAGTTTATGTCATCCTAAGAGGACACGGCCTCCACCCTAGTTCAGACCCAGTGTCCACGTTGAAGGGCTTGACTTTGGCTTCGGGAAGCAGCCGCCTGGAAGCAGGCGTGGCGCGGGCACAGCAGCTCTCAGAGGGCCGTAGGTGCTGCAGCTCGAGTCCCCGGCCCCCCTCTGCGGGGGGACCCATCACCTTCCTGTCTTAGAGGCGACCTCACCCACGCATGGAGCTCTGGGTCCGCCGGGACTCAGAGGGGATGCCGGGAAGGTGGCCTGCCTGCTGCGACCAGGGTACCAGCATACGCGCCCCCTTTCTGCAGCACATGGGGCATCTGAGGGCACTTTCCTTCAGATACACACACTGCCTTTGTTCAAAGAGAACCTCACCCATCAGTTCAAGGGATGGTCCCGTGTCTCCTTGGTATTTGCGTGCCCTCTGATATGTATGTGTGTTGGGGACGGCACTGCTCCTTGCTCAGCCCCCACCTTGGCGGGGACCTTCTCCATGGAAACCCAGCCTGGGTCACCTCGTGGCATCCTGGAGTCACAGCTGTGCAGAACAGCTCACGAGGCTGAACTGCTGCGGTTCTTTGAGCGATATGGGTGGTGGCGGTCCGGCATGGAGCCAACAGCCAGCACGATTTCAGAATCCCACTCATCAGCTCTTTCCAGGGGTCAAATGGATGTAGACGGAGAATTACAAGGACCTCGGGTAGCCCGGCCCAGCTATCAGCTGTTTACAATTATGTGTTTATATGTGTGTTTAATGTTTATGTGTTTATATGTGTGTCCATACACACACAAGCAGTGCTTTAGTGAGCCTGTGCTTTGTGTCAGATATGGCTCCTGCCCTTGTGAGGCTCACAGCCGTGTGCGTGTGTGTCTGTCTGTGTGTGCATAGGAGTGTTTGCACATACATGTGAGTGTGTGTAGACCTGTCGCTCAGAGCAGTGTCCATTGATTGAGCTCCCTATGTCAGGTACTGGGGCTCAGAAATCTGTTCTCATTTCATCCTCACAACCTCATTGGCTCATTGAACAGATATTGATGGAACTCCTACTATGTGGTAGGCACTATACTAAATGCCCAACATTGCAAGGTGGAACCTTCTAGGACCGAACCCGTTTTTACCTAAATTAGCCCCATTTCACACATGAAGAACCCTAAGCTGAATAGTGGTTATGCATCCAGTAAAGGGTGAAGCCGGCACTTTTATCGGGCGCCCTAACCATGAAGGCCAAGTGCCTCTTCTGTGCCCAAGAGTGGATTTCTCAGCGGGCCGGTCTGCACATTCCTGCATGCCCACGTTTGTACAAGTAGCAGCCCCAAAGCCAGGGGCTGCTGGTTTGGAGAGGACGTTGGACGCTCTGGCTATAATATATGCTTCCATGAGTTTTGTTTCCTTATCAGTAAAGCAGTCGATGATGCCGGGCTACCAGCCTCGCATGCTATGAGCCGCGGGAGGGAATGGCACGATGAGATAAGGGCTGAGAAGTGCCAGTTCTTGACTAAAAAGAACTGTATGGATGAAGAAGACCCAAGCAAAGAACCATACAGATGAAAAAGAATAACTATTGGGACAAGAAAGTTAATTTTTTTTATTGATTCTCTGCTGTTGTCTAGTCAATGCTTGTCATAATCCCCCAAAATGGAGATTATTCTGCACGTGATAGAAGAGGGAAACTGAGTCAGTCATGAAAGGGTGGCGTCCCGGCGTGAACCCAGGGCCCGCGTTCCTTGTTCTCGGTCAGGGGTTGGTGACCTACAGCCCCTGGGGACCACTTTCGGCCAGCTGTCTGCTTTTGTCAGTGGAGTTTTATTAGGAGCATGGCCACGCCCCGTCCGTTACACACTGCCCGTGGCTGCTCGGAGCCGTGGTGATGGAGACCATATGGCCTGCAAGGCCGAGCCTTTGCTATCTGACCCTTTACTGGAAAAGTTTGCAAATCATTTTGTTCTAGACTATCGTAGGAGCCCTGTGAGAAGAATGTTTTTTTTTGTTTTGTTTTGAAAAAGAGTTAAAAAGAAATGCTGCAAAATGGGAGCGTGTACGGAGACTGTGCTCACCCGCAGATGCAGCAAAATGGCAGCCGTCTGGAGCCTTTGGGGGATAAGCCCATGCTAATTTTCTCCAGAGTTAGCTTTTACCCATGGGGAACCTTTCAAAACCCTGTCACCTGTCCCCTTACCTTCCGAAACGGAGTCTGCTGGCCCTGCGTTTCGCTTTGCTTGAAGAAGTCTCGCCATCCTTTCAAGCGCTGGGTTTGGGATTCTGCTAAAAGCATGGTGACCCCTGATGGCATCACGCATGCTGAGGCTCCAGAGTCCTTTTTCTTTTAATCTCTCCGTCTGCTTTTTGACCATTTCTCCTGCTCCTGCCTTTCTTTGCTCGCTGTTATTTCTTGCTGCTTTCAATGGGGCTGATGATGACCACCGGCTGGCTCGGCTTCTCAGCTCTGGAAGTCATCAAACTCGTTAGAAAAGGACACAGAGTCAGTGGGCTCTGATTGACGGCCTGGGATGCCTGGGTCTCTCTCCTGTCTCAGCTCTTCTGTGCAGCTGAGTCCCTTTACACTGTGTGTGGGGGTTTCCTCCTGCTGTCCCAAGGCAGGGAGGTGGCCCGAGGTGCCCTCTCCATAGTGGCCTTGGTGGCGCAGGGTTCAGATTGACAATTGCAGAGGGAGCTGCGAGCCTTGGAAGCAGGTGGTGAGGGTGGCTGGCACCTCATACTTTGCAAAATACCAGATCTTATCCTCAGGTCGGAGCGTCAGTTGCCACCGCGGACCGTGTGTTATTTTAACCTTGGTCACAGATGCTAGCATAGGAAAGGTTCACCCAGCTTGGCACACCGTGGTGGAATTTAAGACTCAGGAAACACAGACTTGCCTGTGAAACCCAAGCACCGTTTCATATTCAGAGACATGTGTTTAAAATAGAAACTGATCGTAATCAAATATGAAAAGGCAACTGTCATTTGTTTTGAATCACTGGACCGGAACGCAGTTAACTGGTTTTGCTGATAGGTGTTTTCTCTACCTTGTGAGTAGTTCTTACTGAAACCTACACAGTGGGTCTGCCAAACACTTTTAACTCCACTTCTGTTTTGGTTGATGGTGGTTTGTAGTTTTACTTTCTCCCATCAGCAGGGTCAGCTTCATGGGCGGTCACACAGGCTTTATGCTCAGTGGGATGTTGCCCTCAGTTGAATGCTCTAATGTCACTCTCTTGAAATTCTTAATAATTCGAGCAAGAGACCCTGTGTTTTCATTTTACACTGGGTTGTGCGACTTCTGTAGCCATTTGGTCCATCACGGAATAGGATCATGGAATGACCAGCTGGGAGGAACTTAGTCATCAGCCTTTGGAAGCCCTTCATTGTAAAGGTGGGGGAGTTGAGGCCAAAATGAAAATGCAAGTGACTTGTCCCAGGTCCCAGGACGATGGATGGCAGATTCAGAGAAGTCTTCAGGTCCCTCACGATCACAGCCTCTTTGTCTTACGTCGGCACACCGATTCCTGCCCATTTAATGTCGGGGATGATGAGCAAATTTAATAATAATCAACGCAGGAGATACCTATGAGTTTAAATTTGCCCTTTAGCCTCTTTCCCCAGCACAATTGCACACAGGGTAAGTAGCCAGTTATGTCTGCTGTATTCGAAAGTGGCTACTTACTATAGTGGAATTCGTTTGTTTTCTTAAGATTTTTATTTTAAAAATATAGCTACCATATAATATTGTATTAGTTTCAGGGGTACATCATAGCAGTTTAACATTCATATACCTAAAGGGGTGACACCATGATAAGTCCAGCCACCATCTGACACCGCCCCACGCTGTCACACTATCATTGACTATATTCCCCGTGCTGTACGTTACATCCCCAGGACTTACTTGTTTTATACCTGAAGATTTGGATGTCTCTTTCCACTCACCTTTACCCCCCCACACACACACCTTTTTAAATTTTTCAATTACAGTGAACATTCAATATTATTTTCTATTAGTTTCAGGTGTACAGCATAGTGGTTAGACATTTATATAATTTAAGAAGTAATTCCCTGACTACTCTAGTTCCCACCTGGCACTATATAGTTACTACCACGTCATTGGCTCTATTCCCTGTGCTTTACTTTACATCCCCATGATTGTTTTGTAACTACCAATTTGTACTTCTTCATCCCCTCACCTATTTCGCCCTGTCCCCCAACCCTCCTCCCATCTATCACCCCAGTAAACCTAGTCCCCACCTGACACCATACATGGTTACTACAATTTTATTGACTATATTCCTTCTGTTATACCCTACATCCCCATGACTGCTGTGTAACAACCAATGTGTTCTTAATCCCTTCCCGTTTTTCACCCACCATCTCAACCTCCCTCCCATCTGGCAATCATCAAAATGTTCTCTGTACCTGTGTGTTTCTGTTTTGTTTGCTTGTTTATTTTGTTCTTTAGATTCCACATAAAAGTGGCATCTGTCTTTCTCTGTCTGAAATATTCCACTCAGCACAATCCATGCCACCAAACAATATTCCACTGTATATATGTACCACCTTCTCTTTATCCATTCATCCATTGATGGACACCGAGGCTGCCTCTGCATCTTGGCCATTGTAAATAATGCTGCAATGAACATATAGATGAGCTCATCCCCTTGAAGTAGCATTTTGGGTTTCTTCAGATAAGTGCCCAGAAGTGGGATTACTGGGTCCTTCACTATCTCTTGTTATAGCCTTTGTTTTAAAGTCTGTTTTGTCTGGTGAGTATTGCTACCCCAACTTTTTTATTTTATTTTATTGTTTTCCATTTCCATTTTCATGAAATCTTTTTCCATCCCTTTCCTTTCAGTCTCTGTGTGTCTTTCAGTCTGAAGTGAGTCTCTTGTAGGCAGCATATGTAAGGCTTTTGTTTTCTTATCCATTCCGCCACCCTGTGTTTTTTTATCAAAGCATTTAAGCCATTTACATTGAAAGTAATTATTGGTAGATATGTAACTGCTGCCATTTTATTCATATTGTTTTATTATTTTTCATCTTAAAGAAGCCCCTCTAAGATTCCTTGTAATACTGGTTTGGCGGTGATGAACTCCATTAGTTTTTTCTTGTCTGGGAAGCTCTTTTTCTGTCCTTCAATTTTTATTTTTATTTTTTAGCTGAGCCATCCTGCCACCTGATGGCAGCTCAACGGCAACTCAGCTTGGGCTGGCATAGAACCGCCGTTGCTCAGAGCTCAGCTCGCACTCTTGAGCGAGCTCTTAACCAACTGAGCCACTCGGCCGGCCCTGTCCTTCAATTTTAAATGATAGCCTTGCTGGGTAAAGTAATCTTGATTACAGATCCTTGTTTTTCATTATGTTGAATATTTCCTGCCAATCCCTTCTGACCTGCAAAGTTTCTGTTGAGAAATCAGCTGACAGTCTTATGGGGGCTCCTTATAATATACTAGTTGCCTTTCTCTTGCTGCTTTTAGGATTCTCTCTTTGCCTTTAAGCTTTGACATTTTAATTATGATGTATTTTGGTGTGCGCCTGTTTGGGTTCATCTTGTTTGGGACTCTCTCTGCTTCCTGGGTTTGTATGTCTATTTCCTTCATGGGTTAGGAAAGTTTTCAGTCATTATTTCTTCAAATAGGTTCTCAATCCCTTGCTTTCCCTCTTCTTCTGGTCCCCCTATGATTCAAATGTTGTTACACATGATATTGTCCCAGAAATCCTCATTGTTTTTTAAATTTGTTTTTCTTTTTGCAGTTCTGATTGGGTGTTTTTTGCTACCTTGTCTTCCAAATTGCTGATTCTGTCCTCTGCTTCATCTAGTCTGCTGGTGATTCCTTCTAGTGCATTCTTCATTTCAGTTATTGTATTCTTCACTTCTGACTTTTTAATTTATGGTTTCTATGTCTTTTTTTATGCTTGCTATCTCTCTGTTGAAGTTCTCACTAAGTTCCTTGAGCATCCTGATAATCAGTGTTTTGAACTCTGTCTGTGGTAGGTTGCTTGCCTTCATTTCATTTAGTTCTTTTTCTGGAGTTTTCTCCTGTTCTTTCATTTGGAACTCGTTTCTTTGTTTCCTCATTTTGGCTGCCTCTGTTTGTTTCTATGTGTTTCTCTGCTACATCTCTTCCCAGGTCGCCTTATGTAGTAGATGCCTTGTGGGGCCTTGGCACAGTCTCCCTGGCCACCTGCTCTGTGTGCTCTAGAAGTGTCCCTTGTGGGGGCTGTGTGTGCCCTCCTGTTATAGTTGAGCATGGGTTGCTATTGACACTCAGTGGGTGAGAATGACACTCAGGCTGACTGGCTGTGGGGTTTGGCCCCGTCCAGGCTGCTGTGAAGGGGGCTTTACCCACCCAGTCTTGGTGTCCGTTGAGACCTCTTTTTGGGTGTGCCACTTGTGGGGCTAACTGGGCGGTGCTCAGCTGTGGTCTGAAGCCCATCTCCCAGTGTGTTGGTTCTGGGGCCTCTTGGAGGGGCTCCGGTGCAGGTCACAGGTCACCTACTGCCTGTGACCAGTCGGAGACTACCTGGTAGGAGCTACAAAGTGATCCGTGGTTGTTTGCTGCCTGTGCTGGACCTGGAGGCATGTAAGAGAGGCCTCGCTGCAAACTGAGGACGGCTGCCACCAGAACTGGACCTGGGGTAGCTCTGCAAAAAGCCAAGACACCCGGAGGCCTGCTGCCATCTGGTTCAGTTGCAGATAAAGCCTCCTGCAGGATGGAGGTGGGTGGGGCGTGGCCTCAGTGAGTCAGGGGGCGGAGCTGCGGAGCTCCCCAGGCCAATCAGATTCAGATTCGGCCCAGGGGGTGGGCTCAACACAGGAAAGATGGCTCCAGCAGGCCGGCTGCACGGGAGGGGGAACCCAACAGGGAACATGCCAACTCCTCCAGGCTGCCCCCCATATGCCTCTGACGCTCTCTGGGTTACCGGCCCTCCGCTGGAGCCCAGGTGAGTGCCTGCGAGCGAGGGAGTCTGTGTGCGGCCGTTTAAGAGGACACCTGGGTTTCCCGGCGCCGTCTGTCCCACCTGGATGCTTGGAATCCCCACTGTGTGCACAGCCGGCGGTGTGGGGGCTCCTCTTCCCGGCGCCAGTGCTCCGGGCCGGGGGGCCGGTGTGAGGCTGGGGTCCCCCCTCCCCTGGGGGCCCCGGGGCCGGGATGTCCCCCCTGGGTCTCACCTGCCCGCGCATTGGGGTCCCTCCCTCCCCTGGGGGACCCCCGGGATGTCCCTCCTGGGTCTCACCTGCCTGTGCAGTGGGGTCCCTCCCTCCTCTGGGGGACCCCGGGGCCGGGATGTACCCCCTGGGTCTCACCTGCCCGTGCAGTGGGGCCCCCCTCCCCTGGGGGGCCCCGGGGCCGGGATGTCCCCCCTGGGTCTCACCTGCCCGCGCAGTGGGGTCCCTCCCTCCCCTGGGGGACCCCCGGGATGTCCCTCCTGGGTATCACCTGCCCGCGCAGGTGCTGGGCACAGCCGCGTCCCCAACCCTCCTACCAGCCCCGCGTGGGGGGTGCTGCTGCGTCTTTAGTTGTAAACCTTCTGTTCAGCCAGACGTCAGGTGGCTCGCCAGGCTGATTGATTTATAGTTGTAATTTTGATGTGTTCACGGATGAGGCAGGCACAGCATGTATCTGCTCCACCATCTCGGTTCGTTCCTCCTATAGTGGAATTCTTATTAATGGTATAAAACTGTTTCAAACATGCTAGCAATATCCCTGAATTAAAAATTTGAATGACATTGTTTTCCTGCTGACAAAAGTGCTACGTTTGCATGGCTGGATATTTGGAAAATGACCAAGAAGGAAAAAAAAAAAAAAATCACCCTGCCGCAGTTTTTGGTATACTTTTTTTCCAATCTTCTTTTCCATGCTTGTGCATTTTTTTATATAGTTGATCTCAAAGCCTATCCATGTGAACCTTTATTTAACATATGAAATGGATGTTTTTGTGGTTCGAGAAGGGTTGAATATTGGCAACTTGATGTTGTTCAGCAAATTACAAAATCATCTCCTTAAATCATACTGTAGTCTCAGCAAATATCGTATTTGTTGTCTGCCTAAAATCCTATCGTGTGGTTGCATGCAGATATGTAATTATCGAACCGATGATAGACAATTATTATATTTTATATACTAATCAATTACTTAAGCATACACATTGACACTTATTATAAATAACTGTAAGTCATATTATGAGAGAGCATCTTATCCTTTTGTCTTCATAGATTAAATATTCTTTTAAAAATGACTTTATATGTTAAAATAATTGTTTTATAAAAAAG
Organism: Aselliscus stoliczkanus; assembly: GCA_033961575.1. Classification (NCBI taxonomy): domain Eukaryota; kingdom Metazoa; phylum Chordata; class Mammalia; order Chiroptera; family Hipposideridae; genus Aselliscus; species Aselliscus stoliczkanus. Next base: position 4,594,565 of record CM066741.1, on the reverse strand, counting down.
CTTGAAAAACGTAGTAGGAAAGAGAGCTGTGACATCATCATCCTGAAATATAATCTTTGGTGCATTTTTTTTCTGGGTCTGTTTCCTACATGAACATGCATTTGACAGCCTATATTTGTGTATACCAATTGTGTGTCACCAAAGAACACGTGGTGCGCGTTCAACTGAAAATTCTGAACCTGATGCCGTGCATTCCCAGGGACCTTTGAGAAAACAGCTCTTCAAAGCGTGGCCCACGGATCAGTGCCTGTCACAAAGTATTTTGTCACTGTCTGTGCTGAGACAAGTTCAGAAATTGGGGGCAAGCTTTTAGAAACTTCTATAGTAGTTGGACATTGCATGGTACCCAAGCATCTCAGCCTCTCCGTTTTTTTGTTTTTGGATACGTTTTTTTTTTTTTTTATTGTTTTATTTTACAAAACTCTCAGTCAGTGTTAGAGAGGGTGAAAGGCCCCTTCACCATAGCTGGATTGAGGCGCATCGCTGTGGAAACTAACCAGCACCCGACCTCCAACACAGGGAGGGGCTTACTCTCAGGTCATCCCCACGGGCTGTGTGGAGCTTTCAAAATTCCCATGTTTGCTCTCTGAGAATGTTTTTGTTTTCCTGTCCCTTTTTGTTGCTTTCAAAGACCATCTGTCTCCCTCTTTTCCTCCGCTGCCCCCTTTTTCTTCCATCCTTCACTTTCTCTTTTCTCGTCTCTCCCTACACCACCACCACCACCACCATCAACTCCTGTTAGCGAGGGAGGGAGCTAGCAAACCACGCAGTCACCCGTGTTAGGATGAGTTGGGAAGTGTGTCTGCAGGATCCGAGCTAGTGTTGCCGAGTGTCTCCCGCCTAAGCAGGCATGCTTTTGCGTCCAGCTGTTGTGACAAGTCTTTCGGTAGCTTGAGCGCAAAGCTTTTCCCTCCTTAGCAGAGACTGGTTGCGTTGTAGACCTGAAGTTGGCTGGCTCTGAATAACTTAGGTATGTTTCAGACATTCTTTTCTTTACTTGAGCTGTGCTTTGGCACCTCCTCTGTCCCTGCCATCTGTTGTCGATACAAAGAGTCCAGAGCGGACTCTAGATAAAGCTGAGCGGTGAGGTGGGGTGGGGAGGGGTGACCTTTTTTCCAGCAGAATCATAAGCCCAGAGAAAAGAGCTGGACGTGGGTGATGTTCTAGTGCCAGCAGGCAGGAGTGAGTGGCATTGAGCCCTGGAGTGGCCCCTCAGAGTCCGTCAGCCTAGCGTCCCGTGGGCTCCCTGCACATGGCCAGTGTTGGAAATAAGACAAACGGCGATGACGAAATAACTGGCTTTAGTTAAATAATTTGCTGTTTACGACTGCTCTGTTTATGAATCAGTTAAAAGCCCCTTTAAATGAAATTGGATAGACTACAAAGTGTTGGTTTCATGTGTTTTATTTGCAGCTTAATCAGCGTGATCCAGCTGCCGGAGTGGGGAGCGCAGAACCGGGGTTTTAATTATCCCTGCTTTGCCCGAGTTAGGAATTCCCAACGGTGCCGTCTGTGCGAAGATGCCAAAAACCGCATTGTTCTTTAATTAGCTGTTGTAATTGTTTTAGTCTAATCTCCGTGATTAGCAGCAGCATTAAATACAGCAGGAAAGAAAGGCCTGTCCTCCCCGCGCCGCCCCAGTAAACAGAGCCGCTCTCCCTCCTCGAAAGGGATGTCATAGAAAATCAATTAGAGCTCAACCAGTGCTGATTGGAAAATGATAAAGACCAGCCACCATGAAGAAGGGGAGGGTCCGGGCAGTTGGTTTATGGTCCCCACGGCCGCTCCCCCGGAGAGTTCTGCAGCCTTGACCTGTCATGGAAACGTTTGGACAGGGCCCCACTGGACAGCTCTGTGCCTCCCTGGGGATGAGGAAATACACTAGATTGGTACCAGCTGTCATTCTGGCTTCAGGTCCTTTGCGCCGTGCATTCAACCGTAAGCTTTTATGGAGCGCCTCTCTCGTGCCAGGCATCGTGCCAGGGGCTCCCAGGGATACAGTGCCGATCCAGGCAAGCACGGTTCCTGTCCTCATAGAGTCTGTAGTCCACAGGAGGACACCAGTGTTAAACACTCGCACACGTGGCAAGTTCATTGTAAGTTTGTGAATTGCTATGAAGCAAAGCTAGGAGAGAGTAACTAAGGTAACTTCTCCGGTCTGAGGGTCAGGGAGGGTGTCCCCGGAAAGTGAAGCAGAAGCTGAGATCCAATGGGTGAAAAAGAGTTAGCTGGACAGAGACCAGGAGGGGGAAGGGTATATAAGGCAGACAGAACAGCGTGTGCAAAGGTCCTGGGGCGGGAAGTTGTTTGATCCTTCCATCTCATTCTCTTAGAGGCAGTCGACTGAGGTAGGAGTGAGCCAGGTGCTGGATACTAGCTCGCTGGGGTCAAATCCCATCTCTGCTACTTAGCAGCTGTGCGAAAGTCCTCACGTGGCTTTACACCAGTCTGCCTCAGTGTTCCCGGCTGTGAAATGGGAACAGCGATGGTAACAATAGATCACAATGGACGTTAACGATCGTAGTGCCTAGTTCATAGATTCATTAAGTTTATGCGCGTGAAGCATTCAGAACATGGCCTGGCACATGGTGAGGCTCAGGCAGCGTGAGCTGGGGCAGCCTTGGCTTTGGAGTCAAACCTAATGCGCTAAAATCTAGAGGTGTCGTGTGCAAGCCTTGTGACCTTGGCCTAGTTCCCTAACAGCCTCGCTGCCCCTGCTTTCTTCTGTGTGAAGTGGGAGGGACACTCGCCACTAACTCAGAACGGCCTGGCGGTCCTGTAAGATACAGCGGCCCTGTCGTAGATGCTCAGAGGACATTAGCGCTTGTCATTATTCATGAAACACCTAAATAAGACAGCTTCAAGGAAGTGGAAAGGTGCTGTGAGAAAAAGATTCAATAGAGTGATGACGAGATGGATCCTGGCTTGTGTGGGGTAGGTGACATCTGAGCCCAGCTTTGAACGATGAGAATAAACCAGACAGATGTTTAAGGATGTGGGCAAAGTACTCCAGGCAGCGGAGTGGCGCGTGCGAATGTCCTGGGGCAGGAATGAGCGGGTCCTCTGGTGGCTGAAACGGAGAGGCGAGCAGAGAGGAGCTTATGGAGGGGGCAGTCGCTGGACCATCGGCCGTGATAGGAGCTTGGATTTTATTCTAGTTACAGAAGAACGCATGAGGTTAGTGAGATACTGCACTTAAATATCCATACAGTGCTGGGCCTGGCTTATGTGCTGGGTCTCATAAATATTAGCCCTTGATGCCATTATTTATTTATAGTGCCTTTTTATTGGGGCATTCGTTCCCGGGGCCTCTGGCATACGTATCTGTCATGAATCTCAAAAGGGTTTGCCTTTCCTCTGCAGCCATAAATGACCCAAGGAGAAGTTACAGCTCAAAGAACCATGAAGGGATGGCAGGAGACAGACACCCAGCAATGGAATCACATTGCAATTCATCACCGCCAACAATGAGAGGCCCCATTAAGTCCGTCTGGGGCTTAAAAGTCAGTTCTTTCAGATTCCAGGGTCTGCGGAAAATTAGCTTTATCCCAAATCCTTCCACTCTCCAAGCCAGCCAAGTGGAGATTAAGCAGGGCCTCGGGAAAAGGGGCTCTCACCCAGAAATCTGCATGGAGCGGGGCGGCAAGATGGCTCTTCCCTCCTCTGCCCCTCCCACCCCCAGCTGTCATTGGAAACTCAGTAAATACCCACTGCCAATAAACTGCAGTCCCCCAGGCCCCGATGACATGTGTAAATATCTCTTCTCCGTGTGGTGTCCAATGAGTGAGTCAATATACTTAATTTCCTGTGGATTCCACTGTTGGGTTGCCACAGCCTAGAAAATTGATCAGATAAAGACTGTGTACTTCGGGGAGCATCGTTTGTGCTACGAGCCGCGGAACATGGCAGCGCCAAGGCCCGCCGGGCAGGACTTGCTCTCACCCTCTAGCGGGGCCTGAGCCAGGTATGGCTGCAGCGTCCTCACCCTCTTCTGGCGCCTTCTGGGAGCTTCGCAGGTCGCCCTCACAGCCCGTGGGCCCCGTGTCGAGGCACAGAGACCTTGATTTAACCCAGTGGCGGGAGTCTCGCAGAGTAAGGTCAGGCCAAGGTCTTCTGAGCTGAGCCCAGAGCAGTTGGATATAAGGGTCAAGGGCACACTGACCTTGGAGTCAGAGCTGGGGTCCAGCAACAGGTTGCCTGACCTCTGAGCTTCCGTGTCCTAGGAATCACTGTGTGTCTACCTCTTAGGGTTCGCTTATTCACCAGAACTTATTAAGTCCCCGTTATAGGTCAGGTCCTGGCTGTGGGGATGGAGGGAACACGGTGGAAGACACGTCTTTGTCTTCATGGAATACTAGATGTCCTGGTAGAGGGAACTGGCCCAGATCAGCCGGCCCGTAAGTAAGTAAACCGGTGACAAACTGCTGTGACGCGGCGCTAGGAAAGAAGCAGAGAGTCTGGGGAGGTCCTCCATGTGACAAGTCCTGGGAAAAGGCTCTCCAGGGCCTGACATTTAGGCTGAGAGGCAAAGGATGAGGGTGGGGCGGGGGGGGGGGGAGAACGGAGGGACAGAAGCCCAGAGGGACAGATGCACAGGACAAGAAATGGGCGGAGATCAAGGCAGCTGGAGCGAGGGACAGAGGCACGAGTTTGGGTGGAATGGAGAGGCGGGGTCAGGGCAGGCCACGCTCTCCAGGTCCCGGGAAGTAGACGGGGTGTTATTCTGAGGGCTGACCCTATCTCTTGGCTGCCTTTTGCCGCAGCCTCTAAATTGACCTCCCGCTGGCCCCTAACAGACTGTTCTCACAGAGCTGTGCTTTTAAATGGTGAGTCAGATGAGGACGGCCTCTGCACAAAGCTGACCAATGGGTGGCTCCTCATACCTTGGAGTGTATGCCAAAGCCCAACCTTGACCCAGCTCGACTCACCTCTGCCTCCTTACCGACCGCCTCCTCCTCACTCACACCTGCCAGGGCCCCAGGACCCAGCTTTTCTTTTACCTGTGACTAAGCTCCCAGGTGTCAGATGATGAGTTACATAATACAGTGCATCCCTTTTTGCGGTAGCCACCAGGAAGCTCAGAGCCTTGTCTAATGTCAATTGAATCGTTCCATTAGCTTCCATTCGTAAAGTTTCCCCTCCCTCACCATGGTTACCGCTTCACTGGCCCATGTTGGTATTATTGCGCTCTTCCCCGGTGAGGCAGTTGGTCGCTGGCCACTGGACGGTGGCTCACGGTGGCTCTTGGCCTCTCACGCCATCCGTCAGCCGCTCACAGCAGCCGAGCTCCAGGTCAAGCTGTTGTTCAGAATCTTAGCTGTAGAGGGCGCAGGGTCACTGGTGCATGTGGGAATCGAACCAACAGCCCTGTTGTTCAAAGCTCACGCTCTTACCAACTGAGCTAACTGGCCGCCCTGCAGAATGTTTTTGAAACAATTAGGTTTTATTGTGCTTTTTGGCTGGACAAGCACTGTGCCTTGCTCACGACCGTCCCAGAGCAGACTGACCTGACCCATGGCCATGACCCATCAATGTGCCTGTCCAAGGCTGCATTTTGAATCTCTGGACAGGATATAAGTAAGGACCATCCTCAGCTCTGTCGCCTCGATCCCACTGTCAGCCACACAGAGCTCTGTAGGGGAACAGTTTGGGGTAGATCCTTCTAGCCCAGCCCATACCTTCCAGTTGAGGGAACTGAGGCTTGGAGCCCTGAAGAGATGAGAAAATGTATCAGACCCTGACAGCAATTGCTCACATCTAGGCAAAATCGCTCCCACTTCTGCGGTGGATTTCGTAAAACTTTTCTTTTCCTGTGGTTTGAACAGTGTGTCCCCCAGTAGAAGGAAAGCTTTTTTGCCTAGCTACGCCAACAGCGTTGCGGCAACGTGAATGGAATGACACATTCAAGAAGGGGCAGGTTCACCCGCCGCCCAGCGATCTGGCCACACATCGAGCAGTGCGCGTGGGTGAGCCGCCCCGGTCCGCACCCGTCGGCCCTCTGTACATATTTGTACGCACGGCGAGCGTTGCTTTCCGAGGAGCCCAGCTGGCCATCAAAGGGCGGCCTTGTCCGGTGGTGTAAGACCTCACTGTCCTGTCTGCCGCTCCGTGCCCTCCCCCGGCCGCCAGGAGCCCAGAGGTTGGCAGGAAGCCCCACCAGCCCGCCCCCCTGCTTCCTGCCCTCACAAGCAGCCCGCTGTGGGACTGCCAGGCGCCCGGGCAGGGGCTGCGACAGGGAACAGCAGATTTTTGTCTGGTCTTGACATTGGCAGACAGCCTAAGTCAGGCCAGGTACCTGGGGGAGGGCGCAGTGGAGAGGTGTGCCTTTGAGCTCGGGGTGAAGCTGCCCAGGAACCGAAAGGGCGGGCAGGGGGTCTGTGGCCACTGGCCTCTGCCCCGCTCTCCTGCTAGACGCCCTGACAGTGGGGCTTCTTCCCAGAGGACCTGGTGCTTCAAGGAGCTTCCACGGGGTACCCCGAGTCCTTTTCAGATGCGGATTCCCCCAGAAACATCCCTGACCCTTGGGAGTTTGCAGAAATACCAAAACTTGCCGGAGAAGCAGTATTGAGTAGCGAGTCCCCAAGTTCAGTGTCTGCCCATGCCCCTCCGGGTACTGCGACTTTATTCTCTCCGTGCTTCGGTTTCCTCGTCTGCAAAATGGGACGATAATAGAATCGTTGTGAGGAGCAAATGGTCACAGACCACACACGTGCACAGAAAAGGCGAGAACCACATTAGGCCTGTGGTTTGGCTAATGGGTTGTGCTGACCGCTGTTAATTGGCTTTGATGTCGCCCAGCAGTGATGTAAGATGTCACCACTGGGGGACGCGGGGTGAGGGAACACGGACCCCTCTGTCCTGTCTTAGCGACTCCCTGGGAGTCTTATAATTATTTCTTTTAAGAAGTTGAAAAAGGGAGAAATAGAGGTTAATGTATGTAACCTATTGCCTCAGGACGAGCCTTGAGGCATAGTAAGCCCTGCGTGAGGGTTAGCAAAGATACTTGGAGGACGTTTTCTTGCATCCTAGGCAGTGAGTGCTGTGCCAGGAGATCTTGCAGGCGACCTCCAGGCCCCTCCCCTCCCCCCCCCAGGCCCAGCTGATGACTGATTCCCTGCACTAGCCTTGCTTCCTGCTGCTCATGGGGGGGTGGGGGGGGATAGGGGGTGTGGAGGGCTCTGTCTAGAATGCCCCGTCTCCCTCGTTGTCTAGCCAACACCTGTTTACCCTCCAGCTCACACTTTGCCTCGTCTAGAATGCCTCCCTGGGCCCCTCTGAGCCCCACCTGCCCCCCCCAGCAGGCTGTAAAGCAGTGCTTCCCAAAGCGTGATCCTGGGGCAGCCCCATCGGCATGGACAGGAGCGAGCGACACAGCCTCTGGCCTGAGAACTCCCGACTCAGAGACTGGGGGTGAGATAGGGCGGGGCCCAGCCATCTGCAGCGGGGCCAGTCGTCCTGTGTTTCCCATGAGCCTGCGCTAAGCCCAGCATGCCTTGCGCTTGAGCACCAGTCCCCTGGGACTTTGCTCACCGGCAGACTGACTCAGCAGGTCTGGGTGGGGCCCGGGGCTCCTCATTTCCAGCGTGTCCCCAGGGGCCTCCGTGACCCTGGGGCCGCCTGTCCTTTCCACTGTCAGGAGCAGCAGGGGCTTGGTGCTCGGTTACTGTTGTTGAAACAGTGGGTGCCTTTGCAGGGACCCCTCATCCTGCTGAAGTGTGCTTGGGAAAGGGAAGCTGGGAAGGCGGCGAGGAAGGAGGCGACTCCTGTCACCTGTTCCTCCCACGCTCGGCCAGGCCCCCCTTTTCCATTCTAATGGTGTCTGGGAATGGAGCCATGGGACATGACCCCGGAAAGGGACACGCTTTGTCTAAGCCTGGAGCAAACCTCTGTCTTCCTTCCCTCATTCTTACATTTGTTTATTCCGCAAATGTTTGCTGAACTGAGCAGGAGAAAAGACATGGGAGGGGGCCAACCAGATGCGCGCCCTGTCCTCAGGCAGCGGCGGCGTGCTCTGGTGGGGACAGACGTCAGGTGTGGAGCAGGATTGTGGCAGCTGCCCTGGGAGGAACGCGTGAGCGCTCTGAAGCCGTCCAGCGGTGCGACTCGGCCGGGGAAGGTCTGCAGGGTCTCCGTGGGGAGGTGATATTTTAGCCGAAAGCAAGTGTAGGCTGGGCGAGGATTCTTTGAGGCCGAGAAAGCAGCTTGTGCAAAGGTCCTGGTCTGAGCGGGAACCTGGTAATGACTGGAGATGATGCTAAGGAAAGGCGGGGAGGGAGAGGGAGAAGGCGGGGACCAGGATGGGCTGTGCAGGGCTTTACAGGCTGCAGCACAAACTCGATCTTCGTCCTAAGAAAAATAGGAAGAAATGGAAGGATTTTAAGCAAAGGAGCAGCCTCCCATTTGCCTTTTGAAAGGACCCCTCTGGCTGCCGGGTGCAGTAGGGGCAGACGGGTAAGTGAGGGTGTCAGGCGGATGGTCAGGGGGAGGCGTTCCGAGCAGGACAGATGGAGCTCGCCTGGGCTCGGCACTGGGATATGCCCCATATTTTATAATCTCAGGACTCTTTGCAGCAACGTTTAAGGCGGGTTTTGTCAACTCTGGCATGCTATTGGCATTTTGACCTGGGTCTTTCTTTGTTATGTGGGGGCGAGGGTGCTGCCCTGTCCACTCTCTACATCCTAAATGCCGGTGGCGCCCCACCCCACCTCCCAGGTGTGAGAACCAGCAGTGCCTCCCCTCTAACTCCTTGTAAGCTTCTTTATGTTAGAGACTTCCAGGCACCCGTCCCTCTGCAGACCCCTCTTCCTGAGGCCAGGCTTGCTGCAACTCTCTCTCTCTCTCCAGGAGCAATTGCCCCATTGAATTCCGTTTGTAGACTCTACGTCCGAGGGCACAGGAAGGCCCCTGGGCATGGAAGCGGTCCAAGCCCAGATCAATCCCTCCTTTTATCCAGGACACAGTTACCAATGGGCCGGAGTCACTGGAGAGATTTTCCACCGCGCGGCACAGAGAAGCCCTCTTATGAAAGATGTATTGATGGGTCCCCTTGTACCAGGATGTTACTGGCCTCTGAAAGGCAGGAAATAAGTATCTGCTGGCTCTTCTTTCTGCCACAAAAACCCTCTTTCAGGTCAAATTTCCTCTGTGCCCAAGCACATTTGATTTAAATCATTTCACTGCCAAATATAAATAAAGTAGAGATGACTCCTGTAATGAAAATAGAAACACCCTGGTGATGTAGTTTTGACTTCCAGAAAATAGGGCGTTAGGACTGCAGGCTTGTAGAACTCACGGATTCCAGACACCAGCCCACTCATTTCAGGCCGCACAAGCGGACATCGGGCCAGAACACACACCGCCAAATAGACCAGGCTCAGCTCTGACTCAGTGCAGCTGTGTGACCTTCGGTGAGTCACTTTGCCTCTCCAGGCCTCAAACCCTTTTTCTGTAGAATGAGAGGGCCGGAATACATGGATCCAGTACCCTTCAGCTTCATAAATGTAAGAACATTCAAGACTTGGGAACTCAAACTTAGCAAAAGGATCCAGTTTAGAGGTTAGGAAACCAACATTCCGTTTTCCCAGAGGGTCCTTATCTTCGAGGATGGGTTTGGAGATGGTGTTTGCAGTAAATGTCTGTGTGCTCCCCAAACTCATATGTTGAAGCCCAAACCCTCAATGGGATGGTATTGGGAGGTGGGGCCTGTGGGAGGTGAATCAGGCTAGATGAGATCATGAGGGTGGGGCCCCCAGGATGGGGTTAGTGTCCTTATAAGGAAAGGAAGAGACCAGAACTGGGTCTCTTATTCCACCTTGTGAGGCCACAACCAGGAAGGCGGCTCTCTGCAAGCCAGAAAGAGAGTCCTCACCGGGACCCACCCTGCCGGCACCCTGTGCCCAGCCTGCCAACCTCCAGAACTGTAGGAAACAAATGTCTGCTCGTGCAACTCCCCTCCCAGTCCATGGTTTTGTGTTACAGCAGCTCGAATGGACGGAGACAAATGGACACCTTCCAGTTGTGAGCTTTCAAAGATCTATACAGAAGGGATTTTACAAAAATCCTCTTCATATCCAGTTTTCCAGGAGCCCGCCTGTTGTACAGACACAGTGAGACACACACGCCCGGACAAACTGCATCTTCCTCGGAGGTTAGGTTTGAAAGTCTGCACTGAGGGCAGAACTCCTGTGTAGCCTGAATTTTTGTTCTCTCTCTCCTTCTGTCACTCTTCAGTTCTCTCACTCTTTTCCCCCCTCTTCAGCCACCGACATTTGAATTCACTTATCTGAGTATGCGTGCAACGTGTCCCCACTGGCCTTAGCCCGGGCTGCCCCAACACAGTACCGTTGACCTGGTGGCTTGGAGACAGCAGACATGTGGCCCTCACAGTTCTGAAGTCTGGAAGTCTGAGATCAGGTGGCAGCGTGGTCCCTCTTCCCAGCTGCCACCTTCTTAGGCGGCACAGCACGGGCCAGAAACTGTGGGGTCCCCTTTTTTTTTTTTTAAAGATTTTTATGGGGGAACCAGGGAAGGGGAACAGACAAGTTGCTGTCTTTTTGTTCTTCAGTCTAGTTGTGGAGGACGTTGCTTCACTGGCCCATGTTGGTATCGTCATTGTGCTCTTCCTGGATGAGGCAGATCGGTCGCCGGCCTCTGGATGGTCGCTCACTGTGGCTATTGGCAGCTCACTGCAGCTTATGGCAGCCCACTGCAGCAAGGGCTGCAGCCTACACCATCGCCGGGGCTCGCACAGCCCAGCTCCAGGTGGAGCTGTTGTTAGCTGTAGAGGGCAGTGTCACTGGCTCTCATATGTGGGATCCGAACTGGGGCCGCTGGCATCCCAAAACCAGCGCTTAACCAGTGCGCCACTCGGCCGGCCCTGTGGGGTCCCTTTTATCAGGGCACCGATCCAGTCACGAGGGACCCATCCTCATGACCTGTCACCTTCCGAAGGCCCCGCCTCCTACTTCCATCCCACTGGGGGTCGGGATTTTAACATGAGTTTGGGACGGGGACAAGCATTCGGTCTCCGACACCACGCCCTCCAATCCCATGATAGAAAAGCACGCCCGGTCAGTTCCTTGGAAACGGCCCACTGCGTGCCCCTGGGCAGTGAAGCACCCTCGGCTTTCTGTGCTTCCCCAGAGGCTCCCCTGGCTGACTTTGCAGTCGATTCCATGTCAGGTGCGCGGTCTCGCCACGCGTGTCGGGGACGGGACACAGCAGCTGACAGCCGGAGAGACCTCCTCCCCACCCTGGCCTCCCCTCCTCCCGTGATGATGGGGAGTCCCAGCCAGCTTCCAGGCGGGAGGGAACAGCCCTCTCAGCTCCCCGGGGCGGGCATGGGGGAGGGCTCAGCACACAGCAGCCAGTGTTTGTCAGCTGGGTGGGCTCCAGACCTGGATCTTTTCATCTGGAAAGAAAAGTTCTCTGGCAGCTGGAGTCTGGGGTTCGTGGGGTCTTAACAGTTGTGAATGCTTTAGTAGGGTGACGCTTCATCTGTTCAGCGCTGTGAGGAAAGGAGGCATTGTGTATTGTAGGCAAATGTCCCAGAAAACCAAAGCGGATCCCTGTCAGAGAGAGAGAGAGAGAGAGAGAGAGAGAGAGAGAGAGAGAGAGAGAGAGAGAGAGAGAGAGAGAGAGAGGAAGGGGGAGGGAGAGACTATTCAGTTAGTATATCTTCGTGGAAGGTGTGTCTCATCTTCCGTGCTTTATAAAACAGGGTCCACGGGCCGGCCGAGTGGCGCGGTGGTTAAGCACTGGCTTGGGAAGCCAACGGCCCCGGTTCGGGTCCCACAGAGGAGGGCCACTGACACTGCCCTCAAAAAAAAAAAACACAAAAAAAAAAACAGGATCCAAAGAACACAATGCGGAGTGTTCTCAATGGCATCGTTTTTATCATCACAGATTATTGCGCCATGCTGCAATGTGGCGTCGCCCGAGGAGACAGGATGGTGCCACACTGCCCGTTGCCCTGGCCCTGGCCCGCCCCGTGCCACCCTGCTTCAGTCCTTAGCGATTCTGGCTGCCACCCTGCCTGTCAGCATCGCTCTCAATGCATTTGCTTCTAAAAAGCCTCACTGATCTCTCCTCCCCCTTGCATCTCTCCCCCCCGCACCCTTTCTTCTCTCATTTATACGCCCACACACCTTCTAATCTGTCCACTAGAATCCAGAGGACACTTTTTTTTGGGAAATCAGAAAAGGTAGTTAGATTAGTAGCCATAAATGTACATTCACGTTGGACCCGTGCACTTGAGCCCCAGTCTGAGAATGACGCACCTCCCGTCCCACATAGTCAAGACCGGGGCCCCCTGACATAGGGAACTGGGATGAGCTTCCCAGGCGGCACCCCCGGGCCTCTGTCCCCACCTCTGTACTCGAGGAGAACACGCAGAGTCACGGTCAGTTGTTGGTGGAATGAAGTGTGGCCGTTGGCCGCCGTGAGTGTGGCTGTAAACGTGCTCGTGGGCTTTGGGGTCAAGTGTCCCCTGCCACCCAGGGCTGGGTCCGTGGCTTTGTTCTGGGCGAGTTTGCCGTGAACCTGGCAGAGGAAAGTCACAGCCACAAGCTCATTACCCCCATACTCTGTCTATGCAACGTGAGGCGATCTATACCCAAATAGGTTTATTTATCTCAAACCTGTGAGAACGTTCTGGGAAAATAGACGCCTTGTCATTCAGCTTTTCCCACCACGTGCAAAGGAGAAACCGGGGCTGGCAGAACGGGTCCTGCAACTTTGATTACAGCTCACTGGGTTCCCACGACTTTCTGGGGGAAAAAAAAAAAGATCTTACTTGTGAATTTGTTACATTGTTGACAGGTGATGCTTTGGGACATAGGTTTATAGCAGGTTTAGGGCCAAGAAAACGTCAGCTCTTTCAAAGGCGCTAAGCTTGATGAGTAAGCTGAAATAAAACGTGTTAGTCACCCCACCGCCCTCCCATCCCAACCCAACCCCCATTATTTCCCACCACATGTATGCTGTCTGCATACACATAAGCACTTCTGTAATCTGGGGGTACCGCTGTGTTAGCAGCCGTTCGGGGGGGAGTGGGGGGCACAAAGACACGCTGCCCAATATAAGCATCTTGGCCTCTGAGCTTGCCTCTGTCCTTCCCTCTGCCTGCAGCCCTGAGTTTCCAAACTCTATGTAGTCACAACACAGAATCCCTCTTTTCCGAACCGCTTGCTCCCTCACCTGCCTCCGGCCCTTGCTCAGAGGTCCTCCTGTGGGGAGGCCATCCCGGCCACCACTTTTGAAATTGCCAAAGGTCACCCTTCTCTATCCCTCTGTGCTGGTTTGCTTTTCTTCATAGCTGTTATCGCCAGCTGGCAGACTGTATGCAGTTCTCATCTGCCCTCCCCATTCCAGGGTGAACCCCAAACGAGCGTAGCTTTATGTTTTATGCACCGCCTACATATATGTACACACACATGTATATGGACACTTGTTTTGATGGTTCACATATCTATTTATTCATATAGCCTGAACACCTGCCACATAATTGGTTTTCAACAAATACGAATTAACAAATCTTAAGTACCCATTGATTGTAAGATAAGCCTCAATTTCAGAAATGTTAAAATGATGGGAAAAAAGATAACATTCATCTTAAAATCAGGAGGACGTGGTACGATGGCCTGTGAGATGCCTGGATTATTTAGAGCGACTAGCTGCCCTATACCTAGACTCAGAAAGAAAAGGCTGGCTATGCTCTCGAGGTACATGGGGTGAAATTATCCCTCTTTTCACTCCAGCCATTGTAGTGTCAGGACTTGCGAGAATGAAAAAGGCTCCACGGGCGCCTGTGTTCCAGGTTTATTTCTAAGAGCTACTCATGCATCCTTTCGTTTAATCCTCGCAGTGGTACGCGTGTCGTGCTAGGTGAATAGATGCAGCAGTGCTTGGGAGATTTGCAAAGGTGTGACGAGCTCACAAATAACATGCAGGGTCGGCAGAGTTTCCGCAAGGGGCCGGAGTAAATATTTGCTGCTTTGCGGGCCATCTGGTCCCCGTCACGGCTTTTCAGCCCTGCTGGTGTAAGTCAGACGCAGGTGAACGGGCGTGGCCCTGCCCAGGAAAGCTCCACACGAAGAGGAGGGCGACCAGGCTTCGCTCCCCAGGTAGAGTGTGCTGACCCTCAACACAGTGTCATCTTCATGCGGGCGAGGACGGCCGTGTCCGGTTCATCATTGTGTCCCAGGCGGGGAGCACAGTGCTTTGCACATGCTAGGTCCTGAACGAATGAATGAGAGAATGAATGAATGAATATATGAACTAAGGAAGCAACGAATGAATGAGTGAACCAGCAAACGAACGAATGAATGAATGGATGAACGAACCAGTGAACGAGTGAATGAAGCAACCAGGGGATCCGTTGGTGATCCGCCTCCTGAGAGCGCCGTGACCGAAGCCCCTGCTGTCCTGTTTGCCTTTCTGTCCTCGTCCTTCCGTTACCTGACCGTGACCTCCGCTGCCGCCTTCTGGTCCTCCTCCCCCATGCCAGGCCGTCCCAGCGTCACTCACAGCCCCCAGGGGGAACTGGATGACGAGGCCCAACGAGTTCCTCTGCCAGCGGTGGCTTTTTCTGGAACCTCTTGGGGTTCCGTGTGTGTGTGTTTATTGACTCATCCCTTTACCCGCCCCCCTATTCTAGGAAGGGCGGATGGCAGTCCACACTACAGAACAAGATTGTGTGAATTAAAATGAAGCCAAAGGGAGGACAGCGCAGGCCGTCCCGTGGAGTCGGGGTTGACCGTGAGACACGGGCTGTGGGGAACCAGAGATGGGGCTCAGAGCTGTCTGCCAGCCAGCGGGGAAAGCAAAGCTGTTCCCTCCCACCACAGATCACTGCCCATGGCGTGGCGACTGTCCTTTAGCTCAGGAAAACACTGTGAAGACCAGGGCCACAGCCAGGGGTCTTCCTCGCAGTGGACGTGGTGGGAGTTCCTGGCTGTCTGCTCCTGCTGTCCCTGGACTAGTTTCCCATCTCACACTGATGGCTGTGTCCCCCCAAATGATCCTCAGATGGTTGAAGACCCATCCAGGTATCTGGGCTGGGGCTGAGCCGGCATGACCTGGACTGGACTTCGGGCGGCCACATGAACAGCTGGACCGAGGGGTCTTCCAGCACCATGAAAGCATAAAAGGGGAGCTGTCAGCGAGGCCAGGTGACAATCCCAACATGTGGCCTCGTCCCATCGCTTCTCCAGACCTCAGGCTCCTCTCTGAGGCTCTGCAGTTGACATTAGCACTCACCACTGGTGGTGTGGGGTCCGGATGCAAAGACAGCACTGCGGCGTTTGCCGCTATTATTTCATTTAAGCCTCACAGAAACATCGCGTGGTAAAGGCCACCCGCATGCATTTGCCTCATGCTGCTTTAGATCAGTGTTTATCAGGGGATGCGATTTTGCAAACCGTTCTAAGAGCTAGGATTCTTTTTCACCACCACTCCCCATGAACCAGTTTTTGCTCCCTGTGGGGGCAGTATCACCCCTGCTGAGAAAGCATGCTTTGGACAATTGATCTTAATGGTCCATTTGCTGGAGGAAGACACTGAGGCCCAGAGAGGTAAAGCAACTCGCCCAAAGTCACAAAGCTTTTGAAAAGGAGTTGGAGTTCAATCTTAGGGTCTCTCTCTAGCCTGTGCTTTGAGCCACTCCTCTTAGCCCTCTGTTAAGACCTCCTTTGTCTTGCTTTTTGCACTCATCTCTGTATCTCGTCGGTTGTCCTGTTCTAATACATATAGAATCGCCTCATCCTTTTTAATAGCGGCATCGTGTCCCACTAGCGTCAGCACAGCGTTAAGTTAATATTTAACCAGGCCACCACTGCTGAAGGTGGGGTTATTTCCAGCCTTTTGCAATTAAAAGCTCAGTCCTCCCGGCACATGTGTCCTTTTATTGAAGTGCAGCAGCCCTGAGGGTTCCACTCCCAGAGATGGAATTGCTGCACGTGTGTTAAAACACAGCGTTTGGCTGGGAGTGTGGGAACATCCCCACCCAGCTGGAATTCTCCCCAGGCCACCCAGGTCCACCTGTACCACCTTCTTGACAACCCAGCTGCTGTGACCCCCAGATGCCATCTGACCTGGTGATGGATTGAGACATGGGCTCCCCACCACTGCCCCCCGCCACCTTTTATGCGTGGAGTCACCGGATTACCCTCTTGTCATCGGGCATTTCCCTACAAGGCTTTGCAGTTTTATCTTTGAACTTCAGTTCTCATTTTGTTAAAAGTCAGCCTAGGCAGCCAGCTTTGATTCCTGTTGCCTGGGCGTGTGCTTTGAGACGGGGCTGGAAGGAATCAGCCTCGTGGCTTCTCCCAGGCATCGACACCCACCAGGCTGGGGGTGGGGAGCGGGGGGCAGCAAAATCCTTCCCATGTCTCCAGTGTTTTTGAAACTCTAAGAACAGACTCTCATTCCGCAGACTTTCCGTGGCCTTTTCGCAGTTCAGGAGACCCAGCACCAGCGGACCAGGTTCAGTGTCCGTAGAGGGCAAATTCAGACCGCTTCTAGGCCTCACTGGTGCGTCTCTGTGGCTGAGTCAAGGCTAACCCAGCCCCGTGACCTCAGCTAGAAAACCCACGAGGTGCAGAGGGGGCCGGAAAGTCACAGAGAGTGGCACGCCCCCTCTCTGCAGCCAACTTCCCTGCAATAAATCCTGCTGCACTGTTAAAATCATCTCTGTAATTAAGCTCAGCGGTGTCTGGCGATGGTTTGTCCTGTAAGTTCCTTGAGAAGGAGCCGATTAACATGTTTTGCTCAAGGAGAATATTCCAGCTCACTTTGTCCCATCATGAAGTCCAGCTGTGGCTGATGGCCACCCTCCCCCACCCCCACTCTGGAAGCTGTTTTCTCCAGCTCTGATTGGCTGATGAAACGTGGTGGCCGGAGCTGGATTCCGTCGTGGTAACGGTGTGAGCTGTGCTTTCTCGTTCTACCCGGATCCGGCACAGGAGGCTCACAGAAATGGGTTCAATGCGTGCAGGCCTCCGTTCAACAACTATTTACCCAATTTCTGTCAGGCACTAGGTAGTTGATGGCTCCATAGGGGGCATAACAAAGTATCTTGCATTCTAGTTGGAAGATACAGACAATGAACAAACATGTGATACCCCAGATAGGATAAGTGGCATGGGACGGAGCACAGTGGGAGGGATATGGAATGGCTGTTGGGGGCAGGAGTGGGCTTCTCAGAGACGTCTCTGAGCAGTTGCCCGAGGAGTGAACCATGAGGAGACTTACCTAGGGGAAGATTTTTCCAGGCATAGAGAACGGCCGGTGCAAAGGCCCTGAGGTAGATCCCAGCATTCACCTTGGGTCTGCAGACAGCACCACTGAAGGTCAGAGCCGAAGACAATCCCTTGAGCCCGTTCCCTGTCAGATGAAGACCGAGGCCACATGGCCGGGAACTGTCCCCAGGGCACAGACATGCTGGCGGAACAGTTTTGCAGGACTCTCCGCTTCCAACCTGACGCTCCACAGAGACCTTGTGGGGCCTCTAAGTAGCTGGGAACATGTCAGCCAACCGGGTTCAACTCCCGACACCCCCAGCTGTGCGGCTCCGATGACTTCACCTCCCTGCACCCCCAACTCCCTCATCTGTAAAATGGGACCAATGAGAACAGTGACCTTTGGGCCCCGCGGTGAGGGTTACCCGAGAACACGCGGGCTCGGTGTGTGGTGTGTGGTGTGTGGTGGCCCCACACTTCCCGGTCCTGAACCGGACACAGTAAACCCCCTCCCCAGCCCCTCACCCCCAGACGTGACACCCATCCTTCTCCACGTGGCTGTCACCTGACCTAACCCATATTTGTATTTGTTGGGATTTTTGATGGGGGGAATCTGCTTTCCCAGTGGAGACCTTCTCCAGGTGGGACTCGGAGGGCTGTGCTGCCGTTTCCTCTGCTAGAAAATGGAGCAGCGATGGCTCTCATGCCTGGGTCCCACGCCTGTTATAAGGACCTGGCGTGGCGATACACGTTGAGAAGTTCAAAGTGTCGTGCGTAGGTTGTGTGACTAATAGAACATGGTGGCATGATGGGAAGGGAATCCCATCCCCGAGCTCAAGCCAGTGGGTTAATCCCTCTAACCTGCAGCATTCTCATAAGATGCGGTCCCCAGTATCACATTGGCTTGTTACTGGAATCCAGTAAGCTATGCCAAAATCTAAACATTTTGCGCGGCATCTAGCTCCACGAATCGCCCGATATATGGCTTCTGCTCTCTCTTCCCCACTCCTTCCCCAACATACACAGTGATTTCGGAGGGTAATCCCCGATGGTTTGCTTTCGGCTCTGTTTTACAGATGAGGAAGTGAGGGGCCCGGATTTGAGCCCTGACGGTTCGATGCCGGCTTGGGGAGCCTCCCTGTGCCCTGGCCTGTCTTGAAATTCACTCCGGATTCTCAATGCCCCGATTTGATCTGATCGATTTGTGAGTTGATGGAGGAAGGTCAACTTCTTGGTGACGCCTGTGACTTTAGTGTGAGCCGAAGGGTCAGCCTGGCCCCGGAGAAAGCCATCGCTGGGCCCCTGGCTCGGGCCCCGGCCCCAGTTGACCTTATCCTCAGCGATCCCTCCTGGCATCCATGTTGGATCCACCTCCCAGTTTTATTTTCAGAGCCTCTTAGATGTCTTGCACAGCTAATTCCCGGTCCTGTGGGGCTGTGGCTAATTAGCCTTTGATTATTCACAAACACAGAGGCAGGATCGGGGAACAGGGGGGCCTTCTTGCTCTAATCACCCACAGGAAACCAAGGCAAGGCTGTAGGTTTCCAGAAGCAGCCGGGCCAGGATTTCAGATCAGAGGTGAGAGCTTTTAAGACATCACCCATCTGCCGGGCGCTGCGGTCTTCACAGGGCGCGAGACCGACGCCCAGTGGGTCTCCTCCGTAGCCCCGTCACGCCCCCACGTCGCCATGCACATGGTTTTGTTGTTGGCTTTGGGTTTTTTTCCCCTTGGGCCGGTCCTGGCCACCTCCACGTAACCGCAGCCAGCTTTCCAAGAAGCTGCTTTTGTTGTCACCAGGCCAGAACACAGTTGGCACTTCTTTTGGTTGCACATGAAGTAGGACATTTCAAAGCCAGGAGTTCCACCATGCGTTTTTGGCAGGAAGAAAGGTCCCTTTTATGTGTCTCTAACTCTATTCATAGGAGAACGGGTTCTAAAGGAAACGAAACGCCCCCTGATTTAGGATTTGTGTTATCACCAGTGTAGGCATGGGGTTGTTTATTCATTCAACAAACCGTCTCAACACAGAGCAAAAACTAAGTCTTGACAGTGCTGAGTCATACTTGTTACCATTCGGGGTCAGGTAATTCCTCATGACATGCTCCTGGGCACGTTAAGATGGTTAACAGCATCTGCGGCCTCTGCCCCCTCGATGCCAGTACTCCCCACCCCGACTTGCGGAAACAAAAATGTCTTCAGGATGTCCCGGGAGGGATGACCTGGCCCTCATGAAGAATAAGGGTTCTAGGGCTGTGTCCCATGTAGCCCCATTTCCCCTCCGACCTAAGCTCCTGCTTTTCACCCACTCACTCCCCTCACTGGTCCCATTGTTGGTCCTCACTGGTCAGGGGAGCCAGGCCAAGCATGCTGACCTCAGGGCCTTTGCATGTGCCCTCAGCTGTTTGCCCCCAGATAGTCACACAGCCTGCTCACTCACCTACTTCCAGTCCTTGCCTCCATCCCCCGCTCAGTTCAAAGCCCACCTTAACCTTCCTTTTAAAGTCGCGTGGCTCCCAGGACCCTAACCCCCTCTCTCTGGTTCTCTTCTACTCTCCTGTGTGTATACTCTGTGTCACATGTTATTGTTCATGTTCTCTGTGGTCTGTCTCCCTTTGCCAGAATAAAGTCCCTTGAGGGCAAGACTTCCGTCTGCACTGTTCACGGATACCCCCCCAAGGCCTGGGGGGACACATCGTCTGGGACATACCCGGCCGTGCCTGCCCCGTGCATGCGCCAGGCACTGTCTGGGCCCTGGGGGGTATGGCGGTGAGCACGGCAGATCCGGGTCTTGTCCTGGAGGGGCTCAGGCCTGTGCTGGTTCCGATCCCACTTGCCCAGAGCTAGAGGGTAAGTTGCGTCCTTGGTGCCAAGGGCAAGAGGAGCTTGGGGATCCCTGGCCAGGCAGAGATAGGTCAGGGTCCTGCCCCAGGGTAGCGGGGTGCCAGGCTGAGATTGGGGAGAAGGGCGCTGGGGAGAGAAAAGCCCCCCACCCGCCCGGATCAGCCGTGCTCTGCATCTCCACGTGGCCGTGGCCGCCCTGGGCTCTCCCGGGCCCCGTCCCCGGGCAGCCCTCTCAGGACAGCTCCTGCTGGCCCATTGGTATTCAGGCCACCCCACACCCTGAATAAACATCTTCCCAGCATCCTCCCTTATGCAGCAGCTTTTGCCTGTCCACGAGGGTGTCAGAAGGGTGATAAAAATAGTGTTTGGTTGCCCGCACTCTGCTTATTTTTTTACTTTCGAGCAGTGACACACCTTCTGCCGCGTCAGGGTGGCCAGCGATTCCGTTGTTTCTGCCTCGCATGGTGGGAAGCCAGGAGACAGCCTCCAAGCGCCCCCTCCTCACCCAGACGCCCCCAGCGGGTCTGGGGGAAACCTCCCCTCCATCCCCCATCCTTGTCGGAAGCCCCTCAAGAATGGGGTCAGAAGCGAATTCTGAGGCCCTGCTGAGCTGGGGACCCCCATGCCCAGGAACAGCTGCTGATCCTCTGTTATTCTCGCGTTCAGCCGCGAGGTTGCCTCAGAGAGTCCTCATTCCCCTGGCCTGCACACTTCATCTCTTAATTTCCTCCACCAGGTAGGAGCCAGCTTGGCCCCATTTTACAGACCAGGATGATAAGGCACAGAGAGATCAAGTAACTTGCTCAAGGTCACACAGGGTACAAGCAGTAAGAGGTAAAGCCAGGATCCGAATCCACTCCTCTCCAAACCCGGCTGGGAGCATGGCCCCACCCTGTCCCCCGCCTTCCCAGCTATTTGGTTTTGCCTCCCCAGATGTCCCCAGGGTTTCTTGTCTGTAATTGCTTATAGCGAACAATGGTCACTAATGTTTTCCACTTAAAAATCGTTAGGTAAGAACCCCCAGGCCTCTGGTTTGGGAGTAAAGACATAGCTTTACACCTACAAAGAGTCGCATTATTTAATTGGTACAACTAACTGTCCCCACAGGCACGAGGGGCTTCTCTAAGTGGTGTTTGCGTGAGGGAGACGCTCTCAGATCAGCAGAGCGAAAGACTGAATCCTAGTTGTGGGGTATCGTACGGACGCTTCTGGGCTGTCCGCTGGGGCTCAACTCAGGGATGCCGGGGTCCCCTGTCCGGCCCCTCGCCCCTCGTCCCTCCTGGCCTCTGCGCCGCAGCTGGGGTAGCAAACAAGGCACAGCTTCCCACGTCGCCGTGCAGAGCTCTGGGAAAAGGCTCTTCTGGACCACAGGGCCGGGGGCTCAAGTCCAAGTCTGCGCTCTCCTTTGCAAAAACTGTGGACCTGAATTTTGGCCCCGGAAGGCTCCCATGTGTGCAGGGAGCCCCGCTCAGTTCCTTAGGTCCCTTGCACGGAACCAGGGGGGCAGCGCACATCAGCATCTGGTCCTGCCTCCCACATCTGCCCGTCGGCCATGTGGCCCACTCAGGGCTGGGGTCTGAGATCAAGTGGACAAACCTGTTGCCCATCACCAGTGAAAGTGGGTAGGACAGGAACATAAGTGGGGGGTGGTCCCCGTATTCACGCGTGCCTTACTCTGTACAAAAGAGGGTTTCAGAAAACCCCGTGTGTGGCCCAGCAGAGTGACGTCATCCCAAATGTGCGCGTCCTTATTTGAGTGCTTGTTCAAGTGAGAGTTCTTGTCTGCCTTGTTTCCAATGGCACGGCCTGTTCCCGGAGTGGTTTTAAGCTTCCCTATCGCCGGTCTGTCCAGCTGCTGTTCAGGGAATAAACACTCAACTGTAACAGGGATTCAGACCTACCAGCTTGTCCCGTTTCAGGACTTTTTCTGCAGAGCCTTGTCACAGGTCCCTTGAGATCGGCTCAGCAGACACCTGGGAAATGCAACCCAGTTGCAGCTGATGCCCTGGAGAAACAATGTGGCCGAGTCCCTTTCGTAAGACAAGGCATCCCACCTGTGACACAGAGCCAAACCAGCCAGTGAGATTTCCCTCTTTTCATCGCCTGCTGGGAAGCTCGGAGGCAGAGTTCATGCCCCCCACAGGCACCTAGGACCTTGAGTGGTTTTCTGGAATACGTAAGATGCTCCTGGTGGCAAATTTAGTTTCCTGTTGGGTTCCTGTCTCTCGGTTCCCTCCCTTACTTCCTCCTACCTCCTATTTCGCCTGTTTCATTTTTGGTCAGTGGAACTGTGTGTTTGGCTTACTCGGAAGCCTTTCTGTAGCGTGGAAGAGCAGGGATACATAGCTACTCAGATAAAAACGATTTCCTGCTTTATCTGTTCCTGTCTGTGTCTTTTCCTTCCACACCTTTCACCCAGGCGCTCCTTTCCAGCATATTCCAAACGTGAGGCACTCGGCAGCATATTTCGGCCTTCATAGCTTTGGGAAAACACAGCACAAAGGGTTCAGAGACGTCCTGGCCTTGGAGAGGGTGAAGGCCGAGTGCTTCGCCCCAGCCGCACTGCACCCCTCTGTCGGCTCTGAGCCTGCAGCTCAGGGCCTGGGGTCCGTTCTTACCTGTGCTGGTGGCTGGGCAGACCCCTTTCCATCGTGTACCGGGAACTAAGTCCCCCTGCCTGCTGACCTCACAGGTCCCATATCTTTGTATGCTTGTTCATCACGTGAAAGTCCTTTGAAAACAAGACAGTTGTCAGGTGGCCTGAGGATGGCCGGGATTTCGTGGCGTGTTGATCAACACCAGAACGTTGTCACCCGGTCACCATTCACTAAGCCACTTATTTTGTCCCGACTAAGAGAAGCCCGTGAAGTCAGACGGGCTGGCTGGGAATCCCAGCTCTTCCTTCCACCAGCTGTGGACTTGGCCTCAGTTTTCTTGTCTGAAAAATGGAGCTGTTTATGTGAGACGTGTGCAACGCTGCATCTAGCACAGAGCAGGCTCGTGTCCCTGGGATCCGGTAACACATGTGGGCTCTGGGCTCTGGGTTGGGTGGGTCAGACTGTTTAGGCTGCACTGAGGGTAGCAGGGGATTCTGGACTTGGAATGGACCAGGCAGCCCCATGCCGTCGGGGGGCCCTGTCCTGGGGGGTGTCTCCCTCCACGAGGCTCTTGGCGCTCCTGGTAACGGCGGCCTCCAGAAACAGCTCGCTCAAGGCCAGGTTCTCGGACCAAGGCCAGCCCTTCCTGGAAATGGAGTGTAACCGCCAGGAAAAATGAGATGGGCCTCCCTCTGCCTTCCCGGCTTTAGGACTTGAAAACTTAAAGTCAGTCTAGGTAGACACCTTTAGTTTTACTTAGAAGGTTGTTAAACATTATGGAAAGTTGGACGCGGACTCTGACTTACCTTGGACGAGACTCTCAAATCATGGCTCGCAGCCTCTAACTTGGATGAGCCCCTTTGCTAAACTCTCAAGCCCACTTTTCCTTTTTTTTTTTTCCAACTGGGGAAAAAAATAGCCAAGTTCAGAGTCTGCTTTAAGACTGAACAAGGCTCTGTGATCTAAGTACGGCACCTAAGAAGTGGAAAATGCAAGAAAGAGGTGGAAAAACTGAAATCTATTATGACACTGTATTTCCTGGAGAGATCTACATCCTGAAACCTGAAAATCAGGGGGATTTCATTTGCTCCAACCCTGGTTTTTATTCTCCACAGCAAGTGATTGTCACGCCGTTCCTGCTTCTTAGAGGTTGCCCCAGAGATGGGGTGTGTGGGGCGATGAAACAGATATCAGACTGACTTCGGTGTCACTCTTGATTTTGGGGGGAGGGGACATACTTTCTTAGGAGTGAGTTAAATTTTATAGCTACAGAGCTGCACCTTTTTGTAAACACTCCGAGCGGCAGTCATTTGCACTCCCAGCTGTCACTGTGAGGATGTTGGATCTGGGATATGGAATGCAGTCATATCGTTTTAAAAGTTCCCATACCTGGGGAATCCAGGGAGCTGTCAGCCTAACATTGGGAAAACATATCAGTCAAGCTGATTTTTAAAAATGACAGAGATTTGTGAAATTGGGGAGGGGCGTCACACTCACACAGGGGAAACAAAACCGCTGAGTTTAGAGTTAGTTGTCACATGTCGTGGAATAGAATATAAAAATGGTGGAAGATAATTGAGGGGTTTTACATGGAAATCATGGAGAAGGGAAAAAGCGAGGTAACAGGATAGGGAAAGGGAAGAAGGGCTGGCACAAATGGCGATGGGGGTCGGGCCAGAGCAGGAGGTGGCACTCTACAGCTCATGGGCCAAATCTGGCCCTCCACTTGGTTTTGTAAATAAAGTTTTATTGGCACCCATCCACTTGCTTACATATGATTTATGACTGTTTTCACTCTACAATGGCAGAGTTGAGTCGTTATGATAAAGACTCTATGGTCTACAATGCCTAAAATATTTATTAGCTGGCCCTTTACAGAGATAGTTTGTTGACCTCAGGCCTAGATCATCATAAATAAAAAATTCTGACAATGGGGCAGAGTCCCTGCCCCACCGCTTATTAGCTGGGTGACCTTAGATAGTGAGTTCTTTGTTATTGCTCATGGGTTTTTGGGTCAGCTAGATCGGGGTTCAGCAAACTGTGGCTCGCGAGCCACATGCGGCTCTTTGGGTCCGTCCATGTGGCTCTGAAGTAGGAAAATAAAACTATCATAGTTTCATATATAACTTTTTTTTTTGAGGGCAGTGTCATTGGCCCTCATATGTGGGACCGAACCGGGGCTGCTGGCTTCCCAAGCCAGCGCTTAACCACCGCGCCACTCGGTCAGCCCTATAACATTTTTAAAGGATATTATTCACATAATGGTGATTTGCTTTGTGTTATGGCTCTTGAATCATTTTTAAATTGTTGTGAGGGACAGGATTGGCTCTTCCGTCTCAAAAGTTTGCTGACCCTTGAGCTAGCGGTGGCTCTGTGCTCTTGGCTGGCTCTCACGTCTGGAGATCGATCGGATGCCCTAGGACCGTTGCCCCCAGAACGTACGTACTCTCCTTCACATGGTCTGTCCTTCCCAGCAGACGAGCCAGGGCTTGTTCAAATGTCAGTGACAGGGTTCCAAAGGAGACTTTGGAAGTGTGCCAGGCTTCCCGAAGCCAAACTGAAAACTGGAGCGGGCTCACCGCCACCACACTCCTTTGGACGAAGCAAGTCCCCCGGGCAGCCCATAGTCAAGGTGTGGGAAAACAGACTCCCCCACTTACTTGGCAAGGTGCAGAGTCACCCTGCCAAGGCCATGGGTGCAGCCGCCATCAGCGCACTCAGGCTATTATGCTCATGATAAGACAAACCCCTGTAGGAACAAAAGAACCATGCACAATGCCTGACACGTAGGAGGCACGGAAGAAGTCCCAGCTGCTACTGCTTTCATCGTGAATGCGGCTGCATGCTTAGGGTTGCACTCCAAGGGACTTACTGGTGATCGGTTTATCTTTACTGGTGATTGGCTTGGTAGCCTCCTTGCTTGGGCAGCGCACCCTTCTTACATGACAGAAGGGACAGGTAACTGTTACAGGTCCCCTATTAAAGAGATGCCCTTACTATAGTTCCTGGCACATATTAAACTCTCACTCAGTGTTAGTCTTTGGTACTGACTGATAAATGCAAGCTTTATTATTATTATTATTATTATTTCCACTACTAGTCAGAAGCACCGGTCTCTCCATTCCAGACAGACATGGGCTGCTGTGTCTGTTTTCCTGCTGAATTCAGAGCCCAGTCTCTCTCTCCCTCTCCCCGCCCACCCCGTCTCTCTCCCCCTCCCCTCCTCCCTCCACATTGTCCTCTCCTGCCCCCATCCCCTCCTTCCTCATTTGACTTCTTTCTTGGGGACACGTAGCAGAGTCCCTTGTTCTCTCTCTGGGAGCCCAGTACAGTGGTCCCTTAATGCAAAGCGACATCTCACCGGAGTCTAGGGCCCCAGGGACGCTCCCCGGTGGCAAGCTCTTGGCTGGGGAAGCCTCAAGCAGAGTCCTCAGAATAACTAAATTGCAGCCTGACAGGGGAGGCCGGCAAGGGTCACCGTGCAAAGTAGTCGCCTGATTAGGTGGGGAGATAAGGTCCACTGTGGGGACTCAGTAATTGCCTCACAGTGGAGAGTTGCTGTCTGCAAGCCCAGTTTTTCCAAGACTTTGAAGAAGGGATTACTGGCCCCTGGAGGTGGAAGGGGTCTGTTCTGGAAGGCTCTGTCCTGGCCGGCGCAGCTTTGCTGAGCTTTTGCCCACTAACGGATACTGGACTGGACGTTTTCTGAGCCACCTTGGATGGGGTTGAATCTAGAAGTGGGTTAAAAAAAAAGAGAGTAGTGGCGTCTGCACTGGGTAATGGGGCATCTGTCGTGATTAAAAACCAGCTCCAAATCTGACCTGGGTTGAACTCTCAGTTCTGCCATGTATTAGCTGGATAAAGTACTTCTCTGTACAGTTGTTTAGGATGTGCACTGCACAAGGGAGCAAGTAGGAGCTGAAATGCAGCCTTAGTCTAATCATCAAGACATACATCTAGACTCAGGGCTGTAACCGCTCAGGGTAAGGGCAGTGTTTTTATAATTCTCACAAAAGCTGCTGTATGAGCGAGCAATGGCCTCGGCGCGTTGGTGTTGGGAGAGGTCAGTCTCCCCGACCCTCAGTTTCTTTATCTACTGGGGGTGCCAAAAAAAATGTATGCACCTGACTTGTATTCCTCTTTTGTTATCAGTATATATTGAGTATTACAATTTTAATACAGTTTTTTCCTTTTTTAAAATGTGTATACATGTTTTTGGCACCCTCTGTATAAAATAGAGATGGAAATAGCACCAGCTTCCTAAGCCTATTTATAACATAAGGTATCTGTAAAATGCTTAGAGTGGTGTAAAGGCTCAATAAATAATGGTTCTGCCTCGTGGTTAAGAAGGCAGATGACATGGGTTCAACCCCTGCTCTGCCACTCGCTAGCTATGAAACCGTAGGCAAGTTACTTAAAACCCCTTCTGCCTCAGTGTACTTACCTTTAAAATTGGGGTGATAATAATAATACCTACCCATGAGGTCATCTTGAGGGCAAATGCGTTAATGTATGTAAGGTGCTTATTTAGTTAGCACATAAACATTAGCTAGAGAAGCCAGTTTTAGTGCTATGATGGCCAATGACCCATGTGGGTGACAAGTCCATCTAGGCTAAAGAATTTGCCATGAAAAAGCACCCGTGGATGTGTGAGGTTGGATGGCTTTGGATGGCAGGGCAGAAAAGCTTGTCCATTATGAGCAAGCTAACGGGTATTTTTCCGCTATTCACCCAAGATCCTGTAGAGATTCTCTGACAGATTTTTTTTCTCTAACTTTTCTTCACGTGCGGTCCTCTTCCCTGATGATCTAGCCAGTACCTACCTGCCCTGCCACCCACTACCACCCACCTGGGACGCACCCTCTGTCTACCCATTCAGGAGCGTGTGGTGATGAAACGAGCCAGGTTCAAATCCCCAGGTCTACCAGTGACCAGCTGCGTGATTGGTCAGGTCTCTGTCATTTGAAGCCTCAGTTTCTCCATCTGTAAAATGGGAACGGCAATGAGAGATCCTCTGTCACAGGTTTATTGTGAGAGTTAAGGGTGATCCTGCAAGTGCCGTGTTTAGCACACATGGAGAGGCACACGTGCTCAGTGCCATAGGTTAGTTGCTGGCAGTGTTACACACACACACACACACACACACACACACACACACACACTCACACTCACGCATACACGAGGTCTGGGCAGGACCCTTGGGGGTTATAAACCTGACTGAGCTCTGCCCCCCAGCAGGGCATGTTTGGATGGAGGGTGCACCCATGCTAACAAGTAACTTGCTTGCACTGTGGAATGCTCTGTAGTGGAGGTGAGAGCAGGGGGCTGCAGAACCAGAGGAGGAGAGCGTCTGCTGAGGCCACGGCTGTAGAACCAAGGGGGCAGAAAGCAGGGCTCATGGGAGCGCCGGGTGGTGGGAGAAGGGCGCTCCTGGCCGAGGCCGCAGCAGACAGCAGGACTTGCGGGCATTGGGGTGCAATTTGTACATGGACCCAGACGCTGATTCTCAGCTCTGCCCACTCTGAGCCCATCGGGGGTGGCGGGGGACAGGGAAGTGGGTCAGAACCGCAGATCTGGTGGGAAACGCCCAGGTCCTTATTTCTGCCACTGCACCACAAGCAGGATGCCACCAGCGAGCTCCTGAGAGCAGGTCGGAAGCAGCCCCCCTTTGCTTCAGGTCCCAGGGCCCCTGGGATGCTGCAGGTTCATAAGCTCTGCCCTGGTACTTGACATCCATCAGAGCTCTGATTTTGGCCCGTTTCCTGGCACGAGATCACAGTGGGGTCCTGGGCAGTTAGGGGCACCTGAGCTTGCAGCCAGAGACTACTAAAAACATTTCCACCGCTTCCTGTTTTGCTAGTGCCTGTCCCCAGCCTCCTCCCAGCGACACCCCAGCGTGGGGGAGAAGCAGGTGCCGTGTTCTGATCACCATGGACTTGGTGCCTCCCTCCCTCCCCTCCCCACCCGCCCGCCCTCTGCCAGCGTCTGTGAGTGGTGAGTGACTGGCCCCTCCAGGCACCGGCCAGAGGGACCTTTCTGAAACCTAAGTCAGACCACAGCGTGTTCTCCTGCCTGAGAAACCCCCGGTGGCTTCCCGGGGCCTTAGAACAGGTCCACACTCCTTCCCTCACCGTGGGCGGCAGGGCCCCGCTCCACCACACCCCTGCCTTCCTCTGCTGTCACACGTAGGACGTAGGACGCTGGGTTGCTGTCACAGCCCCGCTGGCCTCTGCCTGCCGCCCAAATAGTCCGAGCTCACTCCTGCCTCGGGAACTTGGCTTTTCCCATTCCCACCGCCTCGCGCCTCTCACCTCTGGTATCGGCTCCGTGGTGCCATCAGGCTGCAGCCCAGATACCACCTCTTCAGAGAGGTCTTCCCTGAGCCCCGTCTGCAATGTCATCCCCCACCTCTCTCCTGCTTGGATGTCTTTAAAGGATTCAGCCGCATGTCATGTCATATTTGACAACTGTTTGTGGCTCATCGTGTCTTGGCTGTAGAATGTAAATCTCCTGAATCTGCTTAGCTGACTCCCTAGCACCCAGAACCATGAAAGCTGCCCGAAAGGTGCCCAAATACTGGTGGAATGAATGAATGAATGAATGAATGGTAGTAATAATGGAGAGAATAGTAGTAGTGATAAAAATAATAGCTTCTCCTCTTTGAGTGCATGCTTTGTGCCTGTCGCTGTGCTAAGTGCTTTACCTCACTTTGTCATTTGATCTTCACAAGCCTATTGAGGTAGTTGCTATCTTCTCCCATTTCACAGATGAACAAAGTGAGGCTTAGCAATGCTAGAAGTCACTTGCTGCAGGCCAGCCAGCTCGTTCGGGGTTATGCTGAGACTCGGTTCAGGTTTTCCGTCCTGCTGTGTGTTGAGCTGGACTAGTGACGGCAGGGCCAGTCCCTGTGTGCTCCCTTCTTTGACTTAAGGACACATGGGGTCCTAGTGCTGCCCACGGAATCGCAGCCGGGCCCCTAAAGAGCCTGGGAAGGTGGTGAGACTGTCCAAGAGTTGTAGGGTCATCAAATAGAAATACTGATGGGAAAACAGCATCCCCAGACGCCACCATCAAACCCCACCCCTGTGTGATTGGCGGTGATGGGGCCGTGTGCCCGACCCAGGACACAGGCCAGAGGACAGGGTTCCAGGGGTTTCTTGCTGCAGTTCATTAAGAGGATGAGCTTTGGTTGTTTTCCAAGAACGAAGTAGCAAAGCGGTTTGAGCCATTTGTGTATTTACCAGTTGGAGCCTCTTTCCTTTTCTAAAGGCAAAGCCGGAAACTGCACTTAGCTCTGATTGCTGAGTAGGACGGACCCCAGGGGGACATTCCCAGGCTCTTGACCAACCGCCAAGGGAGAACCTGGCTGTCAGGGCAGGCCAGGGGTGGGTGTGCGCGCGCGTATGTGTGTGATCGCACGTGTGTGTGCATATGTGTGTGTGCACGTGTGCATACAGGTGTGTGTATGTGTGTGCATGTGTGTGTGCATGTGTGAATATGAGCGTGCACATGTGTGCGTGTGTGCGTGCATGTGTGCATGTGTGTGCGTGCATGTGTGTGATGTGTGCGTGTGCGTGCATGTGTGTGATGTGTGCGTGTGCACATGCACGCGCTGGCCCATACCACGCTGTACTTTGCATCATTCTTGACGCCCTGCGCCCTCCTCCTGTGATGTGAAGGGACAGCCCAGCCAGCTTCCCTTTGTGTCTTCCTGTGTCACTGTGACTGCCACCGGCCTTCAGAGTTTAAGCTCCTGACAGATATTAAAGAACAATTCACTTATGACAGCTCAACAGAAAAGCATATGGAAAAAGCGCGCCGTATTAACATCTGCTGCCGGGGCTCCATCTGCTCCCGTTGGCTTGGCTTCGCCTCCAGGCGTGCCAGCCTGACAGTTTTCCAGGCCCCACTCCTTCCTTCCATGCAGGGGCAGGGTGTGCCCGTTTGTGCTGATCCACGCTTGCAGGACCGGGCGCGTCTTAGGTGTTTTGGAAATGTGGGGAAATGCATGCAGCCGGGCGGCAGTAGGCTCTGGAGTTCGGACTCCCGACCAGCTACTTACTAGCCGTGTGGCCTTATCAATTCTGTGCCTCAGCTTCCTTGCCTGTTCACGGGGCTGGCAGGGGTGGCAGCCACATCTGTGCAAGGATGAAATGTGACTGCAGGTATGTCCTTTGCAACAGTAGCATGTAGTAAGTGTGCAGTAAACACTAGTTCTTGTTTGCTAAGAACACACACACACACACACACACACACACACACACACACACACACACCCGGCCTGTGTTGCTTGTCCTGTTTTCCACAGCCTTACGCCTTGTCTTTAAAATGGCCTGTTGATCGCCATGTATGGTCGCCAGCCTCCTCATAGAGTGCCAAGCTGGAGGCTCCTGCCGTGGTGGGTGGAGGGGCTGACACCCCCCGGAACTGGGCCGGGCCAGGGCCGGCCGGCCTGGCCTGCATTTAGGCTGCAGCCTCCGCCTCCCACCTGAGTTGATTTCGCCTCCAGCTAGCCAGACAGACCCAGTGTTGTTCCTTCAGTATCTGGTCGCCTGTCAGAAATGATGTCTCCAAACGTTCTCCGTCTTCCTGCCCTCTGGCTCCCTGAGGCAGCCACCCGTGCGGAGCGGTTAGGATAGGACGGCCGGCAGCCCCTGGCCATTGGATGCGGGGCTGTAGGGCCCCAGTCAGTTGCTACTTACTGCTGGGGGTTGGGAGGTTGGGGACAAGGTCTTAAGCAAATCAGTTCACCTCCCTGTGCCTCAGTTTCCTCATCTATAACATGGGAATGTTGACAGCGTTTGCCTCCTGGGCTGCCGTGCATTAGTCCATGTAAGGTCTTAGAACGGTCCCTGGTATACAGTAAGTGCTGCATTATTGCCGTCCTCATTCCCGGGAGGCAGAATGTGAGGTCCCACAGACAGGGCATGAAGACAGCTGGCTGAGCGGGGAAGGCATGAGCAGAGCGGGCCCTGGGCCTCCTGACCCATCTCTGTACAGGGAGCCGGGGAGGAGGGTTGGGGCTCATCCCCTTCCTTGCTCTGTAATCGCAGGAGTGGCCCACCGACCTGTAGACTCCCAGAGTGCCCACGTGATAAGGAGCCTTAGGGACCAATGTATGCCATGTTTTTCTGAGAGGGGTATGTGGCCCACTGTGTCACCCAAGCTGATTTTAGGGCGCTCCATGGAAATTAAATAACCTTGAACCGTCCAAGGAGGAAGTGAGTGCCTTTTCACGCTCCTTTATCTCTTTGCACTCAGAAGAATGTCTCCGCTTGGTCCCACTCCGTCTCTAGTACCTGGCCTTGCACATCTTGTACAACAGAGAGAGAGCTCCCTGGGCTGAGAGCCTTAGGCAGGCAACTGGGTCCAGCTGAACGGCAGTAAGACCGTTTCCTCTTCCTGTGATCCCACTTCAGGAACCGTGGCTGTCAGCTTTTCTCTTCACTCGGGGAGTGTAGACATTTACATGGTAGGCAGTGAAAATGACGGCGTCAAAGCGTTAGAAATATTCCCCTAACCCGACGTGCCCAGTCTGTAGATGGTCAGCAGGGCCCAGAGCCTGCCAAGGAGCCGGGCGGGGTCACCGCCAGGGGTGTGACCGGAAGCTGCCACTGCCATGTCTGCCCCTCCTCTGGCCGGCCACTCGCAGGTGAGACGTCCTGTCCTCTGGTGTCTGGGCAGGGCTGACCCTGACTCATAGCAGGACCTGAGGCTGGGAGGGGCTAAGTCAGGGGTTTGCACCTCTGGCAGTACCCCTGGAATGTGCTGGGGAGCTTGGAAAAGTCCCAGTTCCCAGGCCCCGACACCAGAATAACCACATCCGTATCTCCGGGTTGCAGCCTGGCCCTCAGCCATTTTTAAGGCTTCCAGGTGATTCCAGTGGGCTGGCAGAAGTGAGGACCAGCGGACAAAATGCTGCCCATTCTCAATGTGTCATGTTACCTGAGGGAAGAAAACCCGAGAAAAATAGAAACTGAGGACATGCTAACAAAATGTTGAAGGAAGCAAGCAGGTGGCAAAGGGATATTTAGAGTGTGGTGCCATTTGTAAATCCTCTAAACACACACAACCATACTATAGATTACATGGGAGCGCGTACTCACTTATTAAAGCTGTAAATACGTAGATATGAAGGATAGATATGACCTCTGAGTTGCTGAGAAATGGGGGTTCGGTGATGAGAGGTGTTTCAACTGTATCCGTAAAGTTTTGTTTCTTTAAAGAATTGATTGAAGCCTGGCAAAACTGGCACGTGGGGGTGTTAAGTTGTTTCTCCTGCATTTTCAGTATGTTTTGAGCTATTCCATCAGCAAAGATTGTATGAGAAGTCTCTGTATTTGATAAACATTTGTATTAGGAAGTATTTAGATCCATTTTAAAAAGCAGGTCTTGGGCCGGCCGAGTGGCGCACTGGTTAAAAGCTGGTTTTGGGACGCCAGCGGCCCCGGTTCGGATCCCACATAGGAGGGCCAGTGACACTGCCCTCTGCAGCTAAGATGGTGAACAACAGCTCCACCTGGAGCTGGGCTGTGTGAGCCCCGGCGATGGTGTGGGCTGCAGCTGCTGCTGCAGTGGGCTGCCATAGGCTACAGTGAGTGGCTGGCAGCCAGTGTGAGCTGCCAAGAGCCGCGGTGAGCAGCTGTCCAGAGGCCGGTGACCAATCTGCCTCACCCAGGAAGAGCGCAATGACGATACCAACATGGGCCAGTGAAGCAACGTCCTCCGCAACTAGACTGAAGAACAAAAAGACAGCAACTTGTCTGTTCCCCCTTTCCTGGTTCCCCAATGCTGTTCCCCTCCCCCAGTTCCCCAATAAAATCTTTAAAAAAAAAAAGGAAAAAAGCAGGTCTTTAAAAGTTAAACCTTACCACTTCAATTCTTTAGAAGTTTAACAACTTTTTAAATGTCCCATGTGGTGGGCAGCCTTTTGAACACAGAATGAGGCAGGGCATGGGGTGAGAGAGAGGCAAGGGATGGACAGAGAGACAGAGGGAGAGAGCAGACAGATGGCAGAGACCCATCGCGGGGGACAGGCTGACCTTGACCCCCCGGCAGACTGAGTGAGGCTGAGGTCCTCAGCAGTGTGTGGGGGAAGTGCGGGCAACGGGCTGTGCCCAGCAAAGACCAGCGCCTCCACCTGACTCTTTCCAGCACCTGCAGGGGCCCGTGTTCCCGTAATTACTGAATGGACACGTCAAGCCTCGGCCCCAAACGATAATTAACATAGGAAGGGGGAATATGGGGAGGCCTAGCCTGACCCTCATGATCTTCTTTGGCCGTGCTGCTGGAACCATGAATGGCCCTGAGAGGAATGAAGCCAGACCCTGTGGAGGAGCTGAGCCCCTGAAATCGCAGGGTTGCTGAAGGGGCCTCCAGAGCTGCCAGCCTTTTTCCTAGGTGTTTTCACTCCTGACAAGGGATGGCTCACTCTCAGTCTGTGGCTTGCAAGGCGCCCTTCTGGTTGGGGCGTGGGTCTGAGCGTGGGCTCCAGAGTGAGGCTCCGTGGTCAGGTCCTGACCTGTGTGGCCTGGGCAATCATGTTGACCTCTCTGCCTCTGTGCCCCTCTGTCAGAAGGGGTGTCGTGCTGCTAATAGGGATACTGTTACCCGCTGTGACCTGAGTTCCGGGCACTGCCCTAAAGTGCTTTCCCAGCAGTGACTTACTGACTCCTCACGCCAATTCTGTGCGCTGGTCACGGCTGGGAAACCTGTCCGAGGTCCCATGGCTTCTCAAGCGTGCTTCAGCGCTCATGCCCCTGACCACTGGGTGACACTGCCTCTTCATCGGCCTGTCAGGAGGACTAAAGAGGAGAAGGAGAGACGTGCTACCCAAGCAGCAGTGACAAAAGGTGCATTAGGGAGGAGGGGACCATGTCGTACAGTCCTGAACACCTGGCATCAGCTTGGCGTCTCCTGGTCTCAACTACGGGCACATGAATTTCTCCTTTCTACCTGGGGCCCAGCCGCGAGGAGAAAGCTGGGAAGTTCAGGGCACAAGCTGGGGCATCAGACAGACCTGGGTTCGATTCCTATCTGTGTGATACAGGTGAGTCACACAACTTCCTCTCTGAGCCTCGGTTTACTCTCAGGCCAAATGGATCATCGCACCCCGTGTGTCAAAGATCACTGTGTGAGGTTGGTGGAGGGAATTTTACAGTGTTGGGTAAACAGGGGGCGCCGTCCCATGCGGCTGTGCCGGATGGGCCGGTGGGAAGCAGGCAGCGCAGTACAGGTGATGGGGGAATCACGGCTCTGGGAAAGGCAGCCGGGCCTGCCTTCCCAGGGGAGCCTGCGGCGACCTCAGCATTCGGCCTGTATGCTGAGTAGTCAGTGTGGGAACCCCGCGTCTTTCGGTCTTGAACTGTTCTTCAGTGAAAAGTCCTGATGGCAATACTGCCTTAAGGGGAAAGGAAGTGACCCACGCTGGGGTGTAAAGGCAGCCGCGAGGCCTGACGAGACCCCAGGGACTCAGGACTCAGAACGCTGCCTGTGTTCAGAGCCGTGGTGGCTCACAGCTGTCAAGGTCACTCAGGAAGAGCCACCTAGTGGCCTGAACAACTGGGCTCTGACGGGCCTCCCAGAACCAGCTTCTGCTGGGTTTCTTTCATGGGCCGCTTGAGGATAAAAGGGAGCTCTTTTGTCTGAATCCAGATAGACTTTCAAAGTCAAGGTGCCACTGCTCAGCCCGTCTGCTAGGTAGCAAATCGTCGCCCCGCCCGCCCGCCTGGAGGCCACTGCTCCTGGGAAGGAGTGTCGCTGTCCAGGACAGGAGGGGCAGAGGAGGCAGGAAACACCCCTGCCGCTGTCGCCCAGGCACCCAGCCTCCCTCCAGCCCCTCTTCTCAGGTTCCCACCTCTGGGGCCCAACAGGCCTGGCCCCTCCACCTGCTCCCATCACCTTTCCAAGCCTCAATTCCCTCATCTTTAAAATGGGTGCATAGAAACATTTCACAGATGCTGCGTCTGTCACACGTTCTTTGCTCGGTTTCTCTTCCTCGATTGTCGGTAGGCTGGTTGTTTATCTCAGCGTGCTAGAATGTAAAGTCCCTGACAGCAGGCGTCTGTCTCTCTTAATCCGTACACACATTCCTGCTGCCTGAGACGGTGGCCAGCATGTACTTGGCCCTCAGGAAATACGCAAGCGTGAGTGCGTGGAAGGTCACTGTGGAAGTTTGGATGAGGAGATGTTGATAACAGCTGCCTCGTTTGACTGCTTCACTCTGTGCTGTGGATTGTGCTCTTGGCACTGGTTACGTCCACGTATCTTCTCATCAACCCTATGAGGTTTAGACATTATTACGCCCGTTTCACATAGGGAGGAACCAAGGCTCAGAGAGGTTGAGTATCTTTCCCAAGGTCACACAGCCAGGTGGACGAGCCAGATTTCAGATCCAGAAGAGCGACTCCAGAGCTTCTACTTGTAGCCCACTCTTTGCACACTGTCCAGCGTGTCACAGTGGGCTACGATTGCCTAGTGTCCAGTGTGTCGTGATGGGCTAC
The DNA here is from genome assembly GCA_033961575.1 of Aselliscus stoliczkanus. Taxonomy (NCBI): domain Eukaryota; kingdom Metazoa; phylum Chordata; class Mammalia; order Chiroptera; family Hipposideridae; genus Aselliscus; species Aselliscus stoliczkanus. The sequence goes on along the minus strand of CM066741.1, from coordinate 4,558,387 downwards.
AATGGTCCATCACCTTCTTTTTCTCAGCCCAGTTTGAGAGCTGGGCACTGGCCATATTCCGTCTGAAGGGAGTGATCAGAACCTTCCTTTCAGGCATCGGCAGTACACACAAAAGTTGCCTGTGATGGGGTTTCGTGTGTTCCTCCCGAAACCAGATAGACGAGATCAGGTCGAGTGGACTGTGCGGCCAAGGACAGCACCTCCCATCCCCTAAACAGCGGCAGCCCCCAGTCCAGGACGCAGTCACCGTTTTTCAGCACCGTAGGCCTGGAGAGTGCTGTCCCTTTAATCCCGGTGGCCCTCCAGGAGAGGCGGCGGTTCTCCATGTCCTGCCAAGCTCGCGTGTAAACAGGAAGTGCCATGTGCACGCAGCAGGCCTGGGACATGGCAGCCTCCTCCGGGCCTTGGGCCAATGGAGACTTGCTTGGAAGGCCCTGTCCCTGGGGGTGGGGGGGAGTGGGGTGGGTGGCGCAAGGCAAACACAGGCCCATAAGGGAGCATTAGGGGGCAATGGCAGCGTCTTCATTTGTACCTCTGCATAGTAAAAATAATTTATTGGCAGCTGCTGGGTAGCTCGGTTCTGAAGTCACATAGATGACAATATTAGCTGCCTTTTCCTTGCTCGGGCTTTCATATAATGTAAATTAACTCTGTGTGTGTGTGTGCGCGCGCGCGTGCATGTACACGTATATATTCATTTATTTACAGGCGTCTTTCCTTATTTATATCGCTGAGCATTTACATTCCTTTAGAGGCTCTGCAGTAATGAGCTTCCAAGTGTGGCGTCCGTTCCCCACTTGTGTCAGGGTATGTGTGGCGGGGAGAGACACTCAGCAGGTGCAAAGGATGAGTTTGAAAGCCGGACGTCGTTCATCAACACGAGGCCCATTTGTCTCTGTAAGTGCCTGTTTCCCAGAGGACCTGGATGGGAGAATGCTAGGAAGGTGCCGGCCAGAATCAGGATGGCTTCCAGCGAGTTGAGGCAAGGGATCACCGAGAAGTAGGAAAAGAAAACCGCCACAAAGAACCTGCTGGGGTGTGGAGGGCACAGAGCCGGGGTGAGTCTCAGGTCACAGAGACAGAGGAAGTGAGGCAAGGGGATTTCGCACCAAGCACCCAAGCAGCTGAAGGAACCTTCTCCGGGCTGCCCCCTCCCCTCCTAAAAGACTTCAGCCACCCTCGGGGGTCACTTTCCTCGAGGGTCTACAGCGGTCTCGCCCCCTAGGGGTCTTTTTGGAAACACATGGGGCACTCCACCAAAGCTATTTTGTTGTTGGTGGTGGTTTTTTTGTTTTTTTTTTCAGTTACAGTTGATATACAACATTATGTTAATTTCAGGTATACAACATAGCGATTAGACATGTATATACCTTACAAAGCGATCCCTCCGATAAACCTGGCACCCATCTGGCACCATCCAGAGTTGTTACCATATTACTGACTGTTTCCCCTGTGCTGTATCCCCGTGACTATTTTGTAACTGGCAATTTGTATTTCTTAATCGCTTCCCCTTTTGCACGCAACCCCCCAACCCCCCTCCCACCTGGCAACCATCAGTTTGTTCTCTGTATCCATGAGTCTGTTTCTGTTTTGTTTGTTCCTTTCTTTTGTTTTTTAGGTTCCTCATATAAGTGAGATCATGTGGTATTTGCCTTTGTCCGACTTATTTCACTCAGCATAATACCTACCCTCTAAGTCCACGCATATTGTTGCAAATGGTTAAGATTTTTATGGCTGAGTAATACTCCATTGTACCCAGTCATCTATTGATGGACACTTAGGCTGCTTCCATATCTTGGCTGTTGTAAATATCGCTGCAGTGAACATAGGGGTGCAGATATCTTTTCAAATTAGTGTTTTGGATTTCTTAGACAAATACCCAGGAGTGGAATTGTTGGGTCAGCTGGTAATTATATTTTCAGTTTTCTGAGGAACCTCCATACTGACTTCCATAGTGGCTGCACCCATTTGCAATCCCACCAACAGTGCAGGAGGGTTCCGTTTTCTCCACAGCCTCGCCAACACTGGCTGTTTATTGATTCATTGATAATAGTGCAAGGCTAGTTGTTAACACCCCATGGGAGTAGCATGTCAGTTTTATAACCATACTGTGTGATTTGGAGCACGTTACTTAACCTCTGTGCCTCCATAGTTTCACCTGGAAAATGTGGACACTAATAGCATCTACCCAATAGTTGTTCTGGGATTTCCCCCCCAGCTTTATTGAGGTATAATTGACAAGTGAAACTGTAAGGTATTTAAAGTGTACAATGTGAAGACTTTATACACGTAAACATTTGTGAAGAGATTTCCTCCCCCCACACACACACACACACTGATTGACACATTGTTCTGGGGTTAAGAGGACTTTTGTGTCTAGCATTTGGCACAGTTCTTAGAATAAATGTCTGATTAGTGTTCAATACAATAGTTGTTAGTAACAAGTTACATCTGAAGTTTTGCTGGCCCCTCCTACACTTGACTCCCTTGTTTACTTCATGAATATGCTCTTTCTTTTCAAGTTCGGGCAAGCAAGCTACTCTCCCCAGCGCCCCCGCCGGCTCCCAGTTCCTGACGCAACCCCTGGCACGCAGCCATCTCCACACCCACCTCCCACTTCTGGTCCTGCACACGGATGAATTGTGTATCCATAACCCACTTCCCTCTCCTGTGTCCCTGCCCCACCAACAGCAGGAAGCGTGTCTCAATTCACTTCCTATCCTTGGCCTCTGCCGCGCCTGGCGGGGAGCAGGGACCCAATCACAGATTCTGGAATGAATCAACCAGCACTCTCCACCCTACCAAACCCAGCCCCTTAATGCATCTTTAAAAATACTCCCTGTAGCTATCCTGAAACGAAATCCGTACTTAGTGTAACCTACTTCCGCTCACAAGCCTAAAACCAATCAATATACTGCCCTAATCATATAAAGAATATAGAGAAGTAATTTATAACAGACGTAATGTATATTGCATTCTGTAAATGACTTTCTCAGGCCTTCATGTGCAGATGAATCGAATCACTTGGGGATCTTTTTAAACTGCATATTCTGACTCAGGTGTATCGATGGGGTGGCGGGGCTGATGCCCTTAATTTCTAAGAAACCCCAAGGGGATGCAACATATACCTTGAGTAGCCAGCCCCAGGCTCGAAGACCCATGAAAAGCACAAGGGGAATTCAGTGGTTACAAGGCAGATAACAAGTGTATTTATTAGTGACTTGCAGCCACAGCTTGTAGGGACGTCAGTGATGCCATTTTCTGAAATTGTGGTAAAACTGAATGATGTAAAATCTCCCCTTGTGTTAAACGGTGGTGACTTTCCCGGAAAGTTCAGTTACATTGAAATCAATTAGAAGTTCTCGGTGTCATATGCCAATTTGAGCAAGTTTCCTGGCGGCCCTAATTGAACATGAGCTGTTTGCCCGTATGACATCCAGAGACCTTCAGAGGACCTGCAAGATGCAGGAAAGTGCCACGCTGCTCAGCAATGCATGCTCCCCCACCCACTGCGAGGGCCTGGTGCCCCGCCCCCACTGGGCGCGTCCCGGGGTCGCTATGGCAACCAGAAATGCCACCACGTGTTTTCCTAACGCCCATGGGGGCTCTCCATCTTCCATCAAAGCCCTGGAGTAAAAGGGCTTGTTAAGGGCTCTGAAGTCCTTGAGACGAGGCTTGCAAGATAGAGTTACTTGAAGGTCCTGGGTTCTTAGCTTCAAGTAGCCGCACTTCCCAGGCGGCTGAGGGGACATGGGTCAGGCTGGAAGGGAGCTGTGGTGGCCCGTAAAGCAGGTGCCCCTTCCCAATACCACCGGGCCACTGCTCAGCCCCAAACGATCGTCACCCATAAGAATCTAAGCCCAGTGTTGTCAGGTCCCCTGATGTTTCGAGAGAGGGCCGAAAATCCAGATTTTGTAGATGACTTCTCCCGATTTTGAAATGTCTGTGATTAAAAACCAAGCAAATGAAAACACTCTCCAGAACAAACCAAACCAGTGTGACCTCTGGCTTAAATTACAGGATGTGCCATCAGCTCAGGGGCTTTCCGCTGCCCAAGTGAAGGCCCCACCCCTCCTCAGGGCCACCCCCTTTTTAAGCCAGGCACCCTGACCCTCCTGCCATTTTCCTCATGCAGTTACTGCCTCCCCCTGACACCTCCAGACCCCTCCCCGTCTCCCCGCCCCGAACACCCGTCTTGGCTTAGCTTGGCCCCTTTCTCTGGCCGCCTCCTTTCTCCCCAGCCCAGCCCGCCTGACCACTGTGGCTGGTTCCCAGGGACTGTTGCTTCTGGTTGGGAACAGGGTTGGAACAGCTGAGCCTGCCAGCATTGGCCCGCAGAGCCGTGGTTCTCAACCAGGGGTGATTTTTGCCACCAGGGGGACATTCGGCAATGCCTAGAGACATGCTTGGTCGTCACAGGGTGTTCCATCTAATGAGTGGAGGTGACAGATGCTGATAAACACCCTACAATACACAGGATAGCCCCACAGCGAGGGGTTAGCCGGCCCCAAATGTCCCTAGTATCACAGTTGAGAAACCCCATCTTAGAGGCATCCAGAGGCTTTATTATTGAAGCAAGACTTGGTCATTCATTGTCACTGTCACATCTGCCTGCTGGGGCTAGAAGGAGCACATGGGACAAGGCCTGCGCTGGGCCCTGAGACACTTCCGTTGGACTCCGTGCTGAGGTCCCAGGAGCTCGGCATTTGGGAGTTGAGTCCCAGGCCATGTGGCCTTGGGCCGTATCAGAGACAAGCAAAGCTGTAAGGGTAGATTTTAACTCGGAAAACACTACTGCAATAGGGAAAAGAGTCTGGCGTGAACTAAACTCCACTGCAACATATTACAGAGGTGACCGGGCTTTTTAAAGGGAGCGTGAGGGAACAGAGAGGGGGCGGGCGGGGTGCAGTAGAGGCAGGAAGAGGGGCCATTCGGGTCCGTGGGAACCCCACCTGGGTTTGCTCACCGGCGCGTATCCAAGTTACGCGCCTCGCCTCCACGGAGGCTGGGACCCAGGGTCCCTATCTTAGGGTTTGGCGGAAACGAGCTACGTGCTTTTGGCAGCCTTGCGTTTTCTCAGGCATTACAAGGGGGCCCTGAGCTGTCAGAAGCGACGTTAGCCTTTGTCTCTAGAGGCCCAGGTGGAGGCCTGGTTGAGAAGGGGCTCAGAGAGGCCTGGCTAGAGTTTGGTCAGGGGCGAATCTTGGTCAGCCGGTCATTCTCCCTCCCTCGGGATGGTTCGGGACTCCGGCTCCTGGGTTCCTGCTGCCTCCCTCTATGAAAGTATTTCTCAGCACTCCAGTTCCACTCGACCTAGAGTCTTATCTTGTGTGTATTTATTGTGTGTGCGAGTGAATTATAAATCCACAGGCTTGGCATACAGCGGAACACCCACCTTGAAAAGGTCCTAAACCTTTTTTTTTTTTTTTCCCCATTAATGAGTAGATATTTAGGATTACGAGTACATATTAGGTCAGCAGTTCTCAAACGTCCTTGGTCTCAGGGGCCCCCTTGTACTCTCAGACATTCTCAAAGAGAGTGTTTGTTTGTATAGGTTTGTATAGGTTACACCTATTAATTATTTCTATTTATTGAAATTTAAACAAAGGCGTTCTTAAAATGTTTAGTAATTTACTTCAAATAGCAATATTTCATTATCTATGTCAGTAAAGATCTTATGAAAAATATGAATATTTTGTACAACAAAAATGCCGTGAACAGAGAAGAACAATTTTATATTTTTGCAAATCTTTGCAGTATCTGGCCTAATAGAAGCCAGCTGGGGTCTCACACAGTTTCTCCAGCTTTCAATCTGTTACGATTTCGCTCGTCCTGTAGCCTGTGGAAAACTCCACTGTGTGCTTGTCAGAAGATGAGTGAGAAAAGGAAATGAACGTCTTTGTAGCATGATGAGAACAGTTTGACCTTGAAGGGCCCTGAAAGGGCCTCCGGAGCCCCCAGGAGCCCCCAGACCACACTTTGAGAGCCACCACATTGGCTGATCATTGCAAGCGTTAATTCTGTGTCACCAATCCTAGCTAACATTTATTAAATTCTAGGCATTATGCTCACTGTTTTACATGTATTAACTCTTGTAACGCCCATCAAAGCCCCATCACGCGGGTACGAGTTGTTACGCCCATCTTACAGAGAGGTAAGCTGAGGCTCGCAAAGCCAGCGTCTGTGCCCAGGGCCATGCCATTGGCGAAGTGGCGGAGGCCAGATCTGAACGCGCCACAGCTCACCGCCCTGCCTTCCTACAAGATGTAGGCCTGCTCACCCAGCGGTCAGGCGCCCTCTAAACACGCCCGTTGAGTGCCGAGCATCGCCAAGCACCATGTGAAAGCGCTTTCGTTACATAGAATTAAATACGTGTGCCATGTTATTTCACCTCTGCCTCACCTTTCAGCATAGGTCTTCTCGTCCCCTTCTTTTTGGTGAATGAGAAAATTGAGGCTCTGAGATGGTGAGCGTCTCTGCCTCAGGGGTAAGGGGCGGAGGCTGGCTTCCACGCCCGCTCGGCCCATCTAGCTTCTACCCTCCGCGCCCCTCGCTTTGCGTTAACAGAAAGAAATCGGCTGAACTGCGCCGGGCTTGTTATGGAGGGTTCCATTAAAGCACGGCTTTCTAAGTGCTGGGCTGCCCAGCCATGCTCTGTGCATGCTAATGAGCTGGACCAGGGGCCTCTTTAGGTCCATTTGCATTGGCAGCCTGGGTAATGGCATGCGCTAATTGGGCCCAGCCACGCACGCGGCGCCTCTGCCATCCGTCTGCCCTGGCACGGAAGTCCTGCTGGAAGCAGGTGTGGACTTCTCCCCCACTGTCCTTGCCAGCGGCCTTGGTCACCTTGGTGATTGGAATGAAGCCCCGGACACTGAGTTCAACAGCAATCAGCTGCTCAGCTGGCTGTGTGTCCACGTGGCACAAAGGATGTCATAAACTGGTTGTGATGAGCAAACGGTGGGACAGGTGACCTCAGGTCTGAGCAGCGCAACTGGCCAGGGTTTCCTTGTGGCACCACCCCTATTCCTAATCGCTGCTGAGACCTCTGGACCCTGGCGACCTGGGTTCAAATCCTGGCTCCTCCGCTTCCTGGATCTGGACGTAGACACGTAACACCCCTGACCCTTCATGCTCCCGTCCAAAACATGGGAACATGGGGAGAATAACAGTATCTGCTTCATAGGATCCTCAGGACGAAATGAATTACTAAGTGGAACAGCACTTGTGGAACATGTAATAGATGCCTGTTGCTTAAACACCTTGTGTGTGTCGCACACTGTGTGCTGGGCTTCAGACATTCTCTCAGTGCCTGGGAGGAGGTGCTAGCCCCAGACCCCCGAGATGGATGAGGAAACTGAGGTGCAGGGAGGTGAAATGATGTGTCCCTGTCCAAGAGCTGCTGTAGATGAGGATCAAAGGAAGAGGCAGGGAGAAGACCCGATGCTCTGAGGAGCGTCTGTCGGCGCCTCGGTCCCTGGTCTCTTAGAGCCCATCGAGTTATTTCGCAGTGAGCTGGAAGGACAGCATTTTATTAGTTGATCATATGGGCCAATGGTGTTTAGCAACACATGCTCAGGACCTGACACTTTACAGAGGAGAATATTGGACCGTCGCTCAAGCACGACAAGTCCCCGGTCTTCTCCCTCTCTATTCTTGAATAAAGGATTATCAATGAGCAGAGAGTTTAGAAAATGCAGCGACCCACCTCCACCCATTCAAAACGGGGCCACGGGGCCCAGATCTGTTTGATGGAGTGAGGACAGCTCCATCCTGACATCTGAGCGTTAACGAACCAGGGCGGGGCCAGCCGACCCAGGTGCTTCTGAGACAGCAGCCTGGGTCCGGCAACCTGCCTCTGCCTCTCGGAGCCATATTGTGTTTAGCATATTTCTGCCTGATTGAAATTGGCTCTAAACGTGCCCAAGGTTGAATGGGAATGGAGGACATCATTGCATTTAATTATTTCTTTGGAATAAAAATGGATTCTAGCAGCAGCATAGAGGTGAGGCAGCCGCCGCAGAGCAATTAGAGTTTTGAAGCTCTCGCGCAAACATTTGAATGCAATCATTGTAATAAGTACATTAAAAGAAAATAAGTCAAAGGGTTGCATTTGCATGAACAGCCCAAGGTGAGCGGGTTGTATTGGTTAAGAAGACAGGGGACACAAATGCCGATCGCAACGGAGAAATATAATCTCCAACAGTCTTGTCTTCCAGGCAGAGGATGTCGGGGGCCAGACGGCTGAGGCCCAATGTTAATTAGTCGCAAGCGTAATCCAGGTTCAAGGCCCATTCCCCCCCACCCCGCTTTGGGTTGTGGGCTCATTCGGGAAGCCGTACATACATTCATTCTCACCAGAATACCCATGAGGTAAGTACCATCATCCCCGTTTTCCAGATGAGGAAACAGGCATGGAGAGTTTGAGTGCCCTCCTTTCTAGCCCTGTGACCTTGGTGAAATTATTTAACCTTCCTCTGCCTTTGTTTCCCTCCCTTACTCAGGACCAGCGCTGCCTGCGTGGTCCTTTAGGAGAGGATGGAGGACACAAGTGTGGGTCAGAGTGTGAGTGTCCGTGGGTGCCCAGGACCCGATGATGATTCTGTATGCATCTGCCTAGAAACCTCCCGGGGCCGGTTTTTATAGGGAAGGGAGCCTGGGGCTAGGTCTCCAGGGAAAGGAGAGAAAAGCCGACACCTGTTTGTCTCCTGGCTGTTAGGTGAAGAGTTAGGGGGAAGGTGAGGTGACATCTGCTGTCCATCGAGGGAGGGAGGGAGAGATAGAAAAGGCGCTGTATCCGCACAATGGGATCTTACTCAGCCTCAGAAACGCAGGAAGCCCTGTGCGACCGCGTGGACGAAGCTGGAAGACAGGACGCTACGTGGAGTAAGCCAGTCACAGAAGACCCCGCCGAGATGAGGAATCTACAGTAGTCAGGTCCATAGAAGCAGAGAGTAGAGTGGCGGCTTCCAGGGGCTGGGGAACGGGCGAACGGGGACTCGCCGATCATAACGTGACCATTATACAAGACGGACGGGTTCCGGATGCCTGTGCAGAGCAGGAAGAGTGTGGTGTGCCCTTACACGTGTGTCCCGTGTTCGTACCACAACAAAGTAACATTTTAAAAAGAGGGACGGGGGAGGGAGAACTCCCGGGTTTCTGCAGATCCGGCCTTGCCTCCTCATGACAGGAGCTCTCAGGCCTCTCACTGCTGTCTGCTCCCCTGCCTGAGCCTCTCGCATCTGGGGGCCATTCCTTCCAGAAGACCAAATACGTCCCTTCCCTGTTACATATGAATCTTTTTGTTTTCTTTTAAAGATTTTGTTGGGGAATTGGGGGAGGGGAACAGCGTTGGGGAATCGGGGAAGGGAACAGCCAAGTTGTTGTCCTTCAATCTTAGTTGTGGGGGGCGCAGCTAGCTCAGCTCCAGGTCCAGTGGCCATCCGTTCACCTGTCGGCAGCTCAAAGCAGCTCAGCTCAAGGTTCGATCCTAGTTGAGGGTGAGTGTAGCCCACCATCGCATGCGGGAGCCGAACCAGCAACCTTGTTGTTAGGAGCACATACTCTCACCAGCTGAGCCACTCTGCCACCTGTTGGCAGCTCAGTGGCAGCTCAGCTCGGGCGCAGCTCACTGGCCCATGTGGGAATCGAACTGGTGACCCTGTTGCTCAGAGTTTGTGCTCTTAACCAACTGAGACACTCAGCCGGCCCCAGGTGAATCTTTTGATTTCCTGAGGCAGCTGAGTCGCGTCTGGGGCCAGGCCCCAGGGCCAGGCTGAGCCCATCATCCCCACTGTGGGGGCCTCTCTGTGCAGTCAACGTGTATAAATCAGGAGCCGTGTTCAAACTGACAGTGACGCCTGGTCCTGATGGCACACATTAACCAAAGGAATCAGCCGTCCTCTGATGGTCAAATGAGCTCCTCCGATGGCAGTGTTTCTTGTGTCTGGTTTTGCTGAAGTTCTGCCAGGAAGTGCTAGTGAGCGCGAGCTTTTGAAATCAGTAGTTTATGGAGGTTCTCTGCACAGGGGGCCAAACTGCAATCCTCAGTTAATGAGGAAAGAGGACGGCCCAAGACTAACACTTCGGATGTGTCTGATGAGAGAGGACGCAGAGGGCTGCAACAGACAGAGCCTTGGTCTCCTGCCTCCTCTCTGCCCCCTCGTTAACGTCCAGAGAGCGGGCTTGGGACAGAATTTAAATTCATTTTCTTAGAGGGAGTCGTCAAACTGATTTTCTGACTGTTAGAGGCAAAAAAAGTAAAAAAGAATGGTTTTTGTACCTGAGGACAGCTGGAAGGAAGAAAGCTGGTCAGGTTGGCTCCTGTGTTAATCGGAATGAGCTAAACTGTGCTGCAGTAACAAAGATCCCCGACTCTCAGTGGCGGAAAGCGACAGACCTTTATTTCTGCCCGTGGGTGGTTGGTGGGGTCTCTGCTCCGCACCCGCTGTGCTCAGGGCTGCAGGATGCCCATACCCCCTGCGGGGTGTGGCTGGGTGCCCCAGGGCAAGAGGGGTAGGGCAGCCTGTGGCTCCAGTCCCTGTGTCGGCCACAACCAATTGCTCAGCTGTGCCTCTTTTGCAGGGGATACAAAGTACAACCCTGTAGTGTGCCTAGAAGGAAGAGAACTGGAATATTTGTCGAGGACTTTATCGAATACCACCCCTCCATCCAGCTCCATCCCAGCCTAGGCTAATATGAGCAAACAGGGAGTGACCCCTCTCACTCTCCCCCACAGGGGAGGGGGGCTCAGTACCCCTTGGTTTTCCTCTCAGCCAAACGGTGGCCCAGTCCGATTTCTCTTACAGAGCTGGGAACATGTCCTAAAGGCCGTGGGATGTATATAACACCCTACCCACATTCCCTCGCCGTGTAACTTGATGATGGTATGGCCAGCCCTTTAGTACGCTGTCACAGCAGCCTCTGCTGGCATTTCAGCAGGTAGCTGGACCAACATGCCCGTAATCCAATGGCAGAGACAGTCAAGGAAGCTTAGCTTGAAGGGGAGGCGTGACTAATTAATGACAAGCGCCCAGGATCCTAACCCTGGCCTCTGAGTGGCTGCAAAAGCTTAGCTTCTCATTGGAGCCTCTCATGTTTCCAGATGGGGCAACTGGAGGCCCAAAGAGACATTCATCGCGTAGCAAAGGCAGGGCCTGACCCCAGGGCCCACACTCGCCTGCCCTGTGCCCTGCTCTCCCGGGGCTGGCCTCCTTAGCAGGATCGCTCAGTCACGTGTCTCCTGTGTTTTCATCCCCATCTCCAGGATGGCTACTTCTCCCACCGGCCCAAAGAGAAAGTGCGGACGGACAGTAACAATGAAAACTCGGTCCCCAAAGACTTTGAGACCGTGGACAACAGCAACTTCGCACCCCGGACGCAAAAGCAGAAGCCCCCGCCCGAGCTGGCGAAGAAACCCCCGAGCAGACCGAAGGAGCTTTTGAAAAGGACACTGGAGCAGGAAAAGGGGCAGGGACCTCCGTTCCCACGCAGAGGCGCCAACGAGGTGCCGCCGCCTGGCGACAGGGCCCCAGGCAACAGTAGCCGTGGGAGGGAAGCCCCCAGACAGCCGCTCGCCAGGAAGAGCGGGGGCGGCTCCCCGGAGATCAAGTACGACCAGCCCCCCAAGTGTGACATCTCAGGCAAGGAGGCCATCTCAGCTCTCTCCCGCGCCAAGTCCAAGCACTGCCGTCAGGAGATTGGGGAGGCCTACTGCCGACACAAGCTGGGGCTGCTGATGCCGGAGAGGGTGACTCGGTTTTGTCCCTTGGAAGGTAAGTGCCAGTCCCCCAAATGGCTCTTCTCCAAGCCCCCCTCCAACCCAGGCCCCCTCTGCCCGCCATTCTCAGACCTGCTGAGAATGGCCGCCCTGTGTCTCAAACCCCACATGAGGACACGAGATTCGATTTGTTGGTACTCCCTGAATCCTGAAGTCTGGTGTGAAAAAAGGTTTACAAAATCAAATTGCCTTTTATTATAGCTTTAACCAATTGCCTTTCTGGCAAAGGAGGAAATACAATGAAACCAGGGTTCATGCGGAAGCTGCAGGAGGCGAGGAGGTGACGCATGCGGGTTGTTTTCAGTCTCAGCGGAATATCAGGATTGGAATCGACATGAGTATTATTGTAATTGAATATGATTCGAAAGGCTTCTAATTGGTTGCATTGACTTTGGAGGCTCTGAAAACCAACCTCCCCATTTTCCTCCATCTAGTGTAGAAGCCCTCCCTCCCTCTCTCCCTCCCCGCCTTCCTCTTTTCCCTTGTTCCTAATTTTTTCCCTTCCCCACCGCCTTATTCCCACCCTCCCTCCTTCCTGCGCTGTGCCGGATACTCTTCTGTGTGCTGCTGACCGGTGATAAGTCAGCTCTCGTGCTGTGAGGCCGTGAGAGAGATCAGACCCTAAAAGATGCTGCGCCCTCCTCAGTATCGAGATGGCAGGTCAGAGAATCAAGAAAGCCGGGCGGGGGCCGGCCGAGTGGCTCAGCGGGTTAAGAGCTTGCTCAAGAGTGCGAGCTGAGCTCTGAGCAACAGCAGTTCGAGGCCCAGCCCGAGCTGAGCTGCTGCTGAGCTGCCGACAGGTGGCAGGATGGCTCAGCTTAAAGCTGGGCGGCAGGATGGAGAGCCGGGGGCACTCAGTCCTTAGTCACTTGCGGCCCAAAAATATTAAATGGAAAATTCCGGAAATAACCAGCGTATAGTTCTGAACTGTATGCCCTGCAGAGTAGCCTGAGGAGCTCTCCCTCTGTCCCACCTGGGATGTGGCCCATCCCTCGTCCAGTGGGTCCAGCTGTAGGTGTTCCCTGCCCATCGGTCACGTGGTGGCCGTCAGGGTTATCCCATGACTGTTGTAGGATCACAGCGTTTGTGTTCAAGTCACCCTTAGTCACTTCTGTCACCCCCACATAACTTACTACAATAGACTTACCATTGTTCGATCTTATTACTAGTTTTTGTGGTTAATCTCTTACTGTGCCTTATTTACCTCTATCCTAGGAATGTCCGTGTAGGGAAAAGCATAGTATGTACACGGTTCAGCACTGGCCACTCTCAGGCATCCCCTGGGGAATCTTGGAACGTATCCTCCGCCGATAAGGGGGGACGACTGTTATCAACCCAAAATTGTCGATGAGGAAACTGAGGCTCTAAGAGGTTCAGTGCTTGGCCCGAGGAGCACAGCTAGTAAATGGCAGAGCTGGTCGGAACCCCTGTCTTCTGAGACTGCATCCATTTCCAGAAGCCTCTGGCTGAAGGTTTCACTTTAGCTCAGATGGTCAGGTCCCAGGCATGTCCTGCAGGCTGTAGGGTGTCGTCAGTGTCATTGCAAAGGGAAGGGACCAGGAGGGTGGAGGTCGTGAGGGAGGCCAGGCGTTCCCTCGCTTCTCCTGGTCAGACTGAGACATCTCCAGCGTGCCTCCGTGGCCGGCGTTGGCCAGGGGTTTCCCTGAGGCCTTTACTGCATTGGCCAAGGTGGCATAACCTCCTGGGACCTCTGAGCCGGTTAATAAGATTGACATTTAACAGCCACTGCACACCCAGCCCTGGCGATGCTTTAATTTCCTGCACCACAGCCTCCCCCTTTTGCAATAAATTTACTGTGAATAGACTAATTGCAAAATAACCCTAATTGGGTAGTTATCAATGAACAACGTCCCATGGAACAAAACGGCTTACAATTAATAGCATTTAAGCCATAAACTATTCTTCTGCAGAAAGCTAAGATGTAATTACACCCCACACGGAGACTGTGCTTCCTTTCTGAAAACCGTGACACTCGGATTTCCCTCTGCTTAGGAGGCATTTGAGCGCCAGCCCAGTGGTCCCTTTGTTTCCTGCTAAACGAGGACATGGAAGTGGGAAGGCGAGGGAACTTTAATCTGTGCGTAAATACACATATGCACGCACGCGCACATGCACACACACACAGATGCACGCACTGTTTGTCGTTTTGCCGAGCTCAGCATCACCATCACCCAAACTTGAGCCACCGCGATGCCGGAAGTTGAATATAATTCAGGAAACAATTGCTCTTGGCTTGAAGTCTGAAGAACCCAGAGGAAAGGAAGTGGATTTTACATGTTGACTCTTGTAAAGGGCTCCCCTAACCCCCACCCCCCGGACACACACGCGCGCGCGCGCACACACACACACACACACACACACACACACCCCACTCAAGGAAAAGGAAGCAAGGAAGCCTTGAGAATCCCGGGGGGTGGTTTGCTTCTTGCGGAGAGGTCCCTTGCCTTTGTGACTTGCCTGCTTCACTCTCCACCCCCTGGAGAAAGCGGCTGGAAGGGTGACACGTTTTCACAAGGGAAGGAAGGACCCTTCGGCAGTGAGGTTGGGCCTCTGCCCCCGGGCTGACCTCCGAGGGGCTTGTTTCTAACCTCACCCCCACAAAGGCCTGCACCTCCTGTCCCTGCCTCGCCCTCCGGAATCACCTAAGGGCCTCCGGTCCCTCCAGCTGGACCTTGCAGCATTTCAGGGAAATGAAACCATGTCAGCTGGAAGGCCAAGGGCGGTTTGGGCTGGAAAAAGAGGTTTTTCATCCAAAGAACTCCAAGCACTGGATTTTGAATCCTGCTTCCGCCTTTACCTGCTGTGGGACCCTAACCTCCCAGCGCCTTAGCTTCTTCCTCTGCAAAACGGACACAAATCCCTGTCCCCTCTCCTCATAGGACTGTGGCTGCAATGGGATCATGCTTAGAGCAGAGGGGGGCGGAGCAACGCAGGCGAGTTTGGCTGTTGGCAGTGGTGATGGCGGGGGCAGCTGTATAAACTGGGGGTGGTGGGGGGCGTTGAGAACCCTAGAAGGCCTCCGGGCGGCCACTTCCGTTGCCACGTTTTTCTCTCTCGGTTCTTCAGATGTGGCCCACGTGCCTCAGGCATTCTCTCGTGCTCTTCCCAGCCCCTCCACTGTTGCCCTGTACTTTTGATGTCCGCCCAGATGCCACCTCCTCAGGGAAGCCTTCCAGCCCTCACCTCTCCCAGAAGCCCTGGCCCCAGGGGACACCCTGGGGAGGGGCAGCGGTGGCTTTCCCAGTAAACGTCTTTTCCTCATAAAGACTGTCCGACCCGTAAGAGGCATCCTGGCGCCAGGAGCTAGGTAATGCACCTTTTCTTCCTCCTTACGTTCGGAGCGAGTAAATGCCAGGACGCTCCCCCCAGCGGCCCTCTTGGGCCACCAGCCTCCAGCCGCCTTGAGTTAGAATGTCCCCAGAAAGGCTGCACTGGTTACCCCGGTCCCGCCCACACTTCAGCCTTTGCTGTGCCGGGGAAAGCTGTGACTGCAGCCCGATGTCCAGGTGAGGATGGAGAGATGAAAGCTGTGAGAAGCTTTGGAGGAAGCCGTTGGCCGGGAGGCGGCCAGCTTTTCGGGCACTCGGGGCCTGAGCAGCTGAGGGGGGCGGCCGTTCTCGGACGAGTGATGAGTGCGGGCTGGGGTTTTGAGTCAGCTGGCAGACTGTGGGGATGTCAGCATGTGCACGTGACTGGGGAAGCCGGCTCGCATGTCAGGGTGAGGATGGACAGAAAGGGGGTTTCTGACAGAAAGGCATCCGTCCACAGCATTACCCATCAGCCTTTGCAGGGGGCCAGAGGCTCTGGACAAACGGGCTTCTGGACAGAAGAGAGACTGGCAGATGGCACTGCCAGCTGCACACGGGCTGTCTCCTGCACACCCTGGGGGCATGGGGGGCCATGCACAGCACGAGTAGCACGGAAGCATGGCTGCCAGGCTGGCATGCAGGGAAACAGGCGTGAATGCGCGGCCACTCCGAGTGCCTGGAGCGTGTGCCTCGATTTACCCATCTCGGCCAGAGAGACACTGCTTTCTCCCAGGGCTTGTGCTGTATCACGATGAGAAAATGAGGGAACAGCTGTGAAAAGCTGAAAGGTGCCAGGCTAACGGGGGTGGCGTGCTAAAGCCAAACTGCTCCGTGCGTGCCTGGCCTGGCCGAGCGGGCGGGGCTGACTCGCTTTCCAACAGGCCAGGTTTGCGGGGACCCACCGGACCGTTGGTTCGTCTCCTGCTGAGGAAGGCACCAAGCCTGGTAGAGGAGGCTTTTCAGTACTGGTTCATGGGTCTCAAAGGTGTGTTTGGGCTTCTTGGAGAGGAGAAGTAGACTGACCGTGCTGAGCCTAGAAAAAAATCAGCAAACCCCATTCCGTGTCCAAGGCCAGGGCTCCAAAGACGTGCTCTGTAAAGGGCCAGATAGTAAATGTGAGGCGCGTGCAAGCAGCCACGGACGGCATGTAAGTACATGACCAGCGTGGCCGTGTTCCAAGAAAACTTTATTTATAGTCACGGAAATGTGAAGTGCACGCAGTTTTCATGTGTCCTGAAACGTTACTCTTTTGATTTTTTTTTTTTCCAACTATCATTTACAAATGTAAAAAGCATGCTCAGCTCGCAGGCCAGGGCTGTCATTTGTGCCCCCTGCCTCCTTGTTCTAGGACTTGCGGACATAGCTGGAAATAAAAGCAGAGAAGGCCTTTTCCCCCAGGGGCTCTGGCTGCAGCTCAGGTCACCATGTCCGTTGACAGAAGATGGGCAGGCACGCTGGGCGGCATGCAGTGTGACGGCCCCACCTTCATGGAGCTTCTGCCCTAATAGGAGAAGCCAGAGATGGCAGGCGAACCGACAGACCTACAGTCCACAGTCTGGGGTGATAGGAGCAGTGAAGACACACACCGCAGGGAGAGAGGACATGGGACGGGGCTGGGGGTGCATTTTAGGTAGGTGACCATGGACCACCTCTGAGGAGCCAGTGAGGGCAGTGTCCCAGGGAAGAGGAAACAGTCCCAGCAGACGGCCTGGCATGTCCCGGAAGGAGCCAGGAAGTCCGGCGGCAGAAGCAGAGGGAGCAGTGATGGGGCAGCCGGGGTCAGGTCCGAGGGGCGGGCCACAGCCTGGTCTTCCGAGGTGGTTTTCATGGGGTGGCAGCCACTGGAGGAACTAAACAGGTTTTTGTTTGTTTGAATTTTAATTTTATTGGGGAACAGCCATTGGTCATTCGTTACACATTGCTTTAATGCTACAATGGCATAGTTGACTCCCTTCAGGAGGGTGTAGCTCCCAGTGGCCCATGCGGGGATCCAACCGGCAACCTTGGTGTTATCAGCACCACGCTCCAACCAGCTGAGCTAACCGGTCACCCCATGAAACTGAACGGTTTTAACATGAGCCAACTTCGCTTGTTTTTTTCCTTTTTTAATTTGATGCTACTTTCTAAATTCTTTTGTTTTATTGTGGTAAGAACGCTGACGATGAGATCTCCCTTAACTGGTTTTTGAGTGTCCGGTATACAGGACTGGTATATATAAAGGCGCAGCGTAGTGCGGCAGATCTCTGGAACTCACTCATCTTGCTCAGCTGAAGCTTGATCCCCGCTGATCCCCGCAGATCCCCGCTGCCCACCCTCACAGCCCCGGCAGCCCCCATGCTGCTCTCGGCTTCTCTGCCTTTGACCATGTGTGATGTCCCACAGAAGTGGAGTCATGCAGTGTGTGTCCTTCTGTGCCTCTGTGTTGTCACTGGAGCATATCGTCCTCCAGGTTCATCCACGGTGTTGCAAAAGGCAGGATTGCCTTGTCTTTTAAGGCTGAGTAATGACATTCCGTTGGGTGCATGTGCCACTTCTTCTAACCCTTTCACCCGTCGTTGGACATTTGGGCTGTTGTCACATCCTGGCTATTAGGAACAATGCTGCAGTGACCATGAGAGTGCCGATAGCTCGGTGAGATCCTGATTTCAGCTCTTGTGGGTGTTTACCCAGTGAGACATCACCTCGCACACATTAGAAAGGCTAGTGTCAAAAAAAAACCTGAAAGACAAGTGTTGGTAAGGCTGCAGAGAAATTGGAAGCCTCGTGTGCTGTTGGTGGGAATGCAAAATGGTGCAGCCGCTATGGGAATCAGTATGGAGGTTTCTCAAAACATTAAAAATAGAACGGCCCTATGATTTAGCATTCCCACTTGTGATCTGATTTAGCTGTAAGGAAGCAGTGGGAGCAAGGAAACCATGGGGAGGTTCTTGCAGTGGCCCCACCGAGACAACATGGTAGCAGGAAAAAGCCCTGGGGATGGGTCAGTGAATCCAATCAGGTGACACCCCCCACCCCCATTCATGTTCTGGGCTCAGGGCTTTCTTTGGGGGCACAGAAACCACTCAGGCCTGACACTTCATTTATTGAGCTCCTACTACGTGCAACTGTGCAGCTGTGGCCAAGCGTCCCCTAGGGTCCCCCATCGGGGGGTGGGAGATTCTTAACAGGCCAATTTCTAAAGCGCTATGGTGTCGCCCCCACCCCTCACCCCCAGTCTTATCATAAAGAAAGCCAGCTGCCACCCACAAGGCTTTTTAGAAAGCTAGCTATGTAGTTATGGGAAATATCATAAATGCCCCGTTCACCTCCCTCCCTCCACCTTCTCCACCCACTCCTCTTCCCCCAGGAATGTTCTGCCAGCTTCACAGGCCTGCCATTCACTCTCAAACTTGTCATTAGGGTGTGTTTGTTCCCTAACTGCCATGCCTGAAAGCCAAGCAGAAAGGTTTGGGCTCCAAAGATGAAAACAGCAGCCCTGAGTGAGTGGCATCAATGCCCTTCCCGCTTGTCACCCGGGCACGCCCTTTCCGAAACTTCAGGCACAAATAAGCACTTCCCAAGCAGAGTGTATTTGAGACAAGAGGATCATGGTTAGATGTTTTGTTCTGTTGGGTTTGTTTTTTTTTTCCCTTCCTTCTGTGTGCTCACAATGGTATCTATAGACTAGGGGGTGGGGAGTGTGTTTAGAGCCGCGCGTTTGTGAGCCACCGCTGGCAGCGGCTTGGTGGAGAGCCTCACTCGTCGGCTTCCCTTTTGTTGGTGGCTAGAAGGAGGCTTTGGGGGGAAGGGGTGACTCTCCCAGATGTTGGCCCTGCCCTGGGGTCCACAGACGCCTGCACACAGCCCCCTCTTCCCTCCCACATGCAGCACCTGGGGACACCACAGACCAGCCTCCCTGGCCAGGAATGTCACCCGCAATTTGGGGTTACTGATAACTCAAGTGCCACACTTGGCAAGTTCCTTTTTTAATAAGTCAGAGCAGAATCACGGATTTTCCTGGCAGCCGGCACCACGCTGGACGCTCAGTAAGCATCTGTTGCTCGGTGAACAAATGGACCCCCGATGTTTCACCCTCTTGCTCTCACGTACCTCAGTGAGACTCGGAGGGCCCAGGGATGCCCACAGAACCCACGCGGAGCTTGAGTGTCCTGCTCCCCTCGGCATCTATGTAATCGTTTCACTCATTCAACGAATGCCTGTAGAGCAGCGGCCCCCCACACCAACCATTTGCTAGGTACGGGGTTACCGATGATACACGAGAGATAAGATCCGGAGCTCGGTCCTGGGAGGCGGAGGGGACACGCAGACACACAGAGAAATGCAGGGAGAGAGAATAGACTCCCGAGAGGCCACCTCTGAATGCCCTCAAGAGAGCGATGGGGACAAAGGACTTGGAGATGGGAGAACATGCTAAGGATTTGAGCTGCCCCCAAATGGAACAGTTCCCAGTCTTTGGACATCGTGAGATCATTCATTCATTCATTCATTCATTCATTCACCTAGCTAGTATTTATTGAGAAGCTGCTATGTGCGAGGCATTTTTAGGTACTTGGGCAACAGCAATGAGCAAACCAGAGAGACAGAACTGTGTGCGTGGAGTGTAGGTTCTAGAAGGGGAGGACAGGTAACTGACATGAAAAAACAGTAAAAAGGGCCCTGCGTGCGACGGTGATAGCGCCCTGGAGAAGCCTGACGCAGGAAACGGGCTGCTGCAGGGCGGAGTGGGCATGCTGGACCAGCAAGGATGCGGCTGGTCATGGGGGAATTTGAGGAGGGGGTCTGATAGGACACGTTTAATGGGAGCCCCCTGGCTGCTGTGTTGACAACAGACAATAGGGGGTGGGGGCGGCAGCAGGTGGCCCCAGTGACGGCGGAAGTGGGCGGGCAGATCTGTTTGCCATTTGCTCTCAGGCTGCACATGGTGCAGGGAGGTAGCCCCCCCACCACATTGTTTATCTGTCTCTGCCCAGACCCCCTCCCATCAGATGTCAGGGGCTTTACTTACTCATCTTTGAACAGCCAGTGCTTGGATGTCGCAGACTTCGGGCTCGTGCTCCCAGGGTGAGAGGACAGCCCAGTGTCTGCGCCTCAGTGGCCACCCCCTCCCGGAGCTCCGCGGAGGCCCGTGTGCACCGGGCGGAGTGATGGGGATGCGGCCCAGAGAAGTCTCCGTGTGTGGCGCAGCCGCCAGCTGGCCACGGGGGGCCGAAGGTGTTTGTCCCCAGCGCCTGTTAGTATCCACTCACTCAGCAGTTATTCATCCAGCATCTGCTACTTGTGCTGGGCAGTAGGTTTGGGGGATTCGCCTGGGAGGACAACAGACAGAGCCCCCATTCTTAGGAAGCGCGCAGCCTGTTAAATGCACATGAATCCAGAAGAAACACAGAATTACAGCAGTGAGTGCCCAGTGTTTCTGCAGACACATGGTTGCATTTTAGTTGAGCTGAGAGGGGAGGGGTGGGAAGAGTGGACTAGAGGGAGCGTGCGCGGGAGGACAGGCCCAGGCCCAGGGCGCGTCACGCGCAAAGGCCCTGAGGCAGGAGGCCGCACGGGGAGACTGAGGGACTGACAGGATGGCCAGGGGGCCGAGTCTGAGCAGGAGAGGCAGCCTGTCCTAATTCCCCAGAGCGCTGGGTTCAGCTGACCTGTGTCTTTCCCTCGAGCAAGGAGAATGGAGCGGAGGTACCGGCCTTTCCAATGTTGCTGAGCGAATGCGGGTTAGGGGAAGGCTCCGAAAGGCCATCGGGGCCCCTCTGCCACTGCGTCGTCAGCAGAACCCTCGGACAAGACACTTGTTTTCTCTCAGCTTCACCTGTTACCTGTAAAGCAGGCTGTGAGATGCCTCTCCTGCCTCCTCAGGCTGCTGAATGAAATACTGTATTGGAGAATATTTAATTGTTCCCTCTATTCAGCCAGCCACTATTTACCAAGCACAGCTGATATATCAGCAGTAGATTATTAGGGTTCTGGGAGCCCCCAGGGTGGGTGTGGCGGACCCGCTTTCATGGCAGGGCCGGTTAGGGTTTCTGAGCGTCTGAGCCTCTGGCCCAGAAACTGCCCCAGGACGAGGCGGACGAGGGAGACTCACAGGGGGCAGTGTTCTTGCTTGTGAGCCATCCCTTCCTCTGGGTGCGCTGGTTACGCGTCAGCCACCCGGGGCCCCCAAAACAGAGACCTCCTGCAGAAAAAGGCAGCCCAGGCACGGCCTGAAGTCCTGCCTGGCTTCAAACCCGGTATGCAGTAGCTTGTCTGCCACGCTTCGCCCTTAGTAAACGTACAGTGGGAATGTGTCGAGAGACTAATCCAGTTTCCCCAAAGAGCACAGGAAATGCAGAGGAAACCGTCACAACTTCCTCTAGCTGGTCTTTATGCCCCCTCCCCCCACAAATGGGCAGAAAGAGCAGGGAGCGAGGTGTCTGGGCAAGAACCTGTTCAGAACCCAAATGCTGGGCCTTTCCCTGGGGACCCCACATGCCAGGGGCCTGCCTCGGCAGGTTAGCCTTATTGGATCGTTTATTCTTAAAACAACAACTCTGGATTCCAGGGAATTGACACTAAACTCACTCATTTCTGCAGGGCCAGGGTCTGAGCTGCGACAGCGGCAGAGCCTTAACCACTGTGCTTTACTGCCTGTAGCCGCAGCTGCCTTTTGGCTGAAGGGAGCCTGTGCCATTTAACTTGCTCCCCGAGCTACAGAGATCCGTGCAGTCAGGTGAGGCACCGGGTTCTGGAGGGGGGCTGATCTGCAAAGCTGTCCGGGGTGAGAAATAGCCGGCATCCCCCTGCCGACATCGGGTTGCTGCAGTGTATTTGTGTCACTGTAAAAGTGACAAAGCAATAATTTTTCATTGTATCCTTCAGTCACCCATAAGAGATTGGATTTAGGTCACAATTTATTACCCCGTGGAATTGAATCCAATTTTTAACACCATGTCAGCCATTCTGGGTATTAGAGCCTTTTAATGGCTGTGAAATTTATACAATGATAAAGTAATTTAAAACATATGTAGGAAGTGCATCAGGCCAATTGATGTGTGCAGAACCCTGTGGGAAAAACTGGATAGGAGATAAACATGGGAAATGGTGATTGATTAGGAGACCGTTGCAATGGCGCCCGCTTTGATAAACTCCTAATGGCGAAATTAGTAAACTAATTTCTTCTTCCGGATTTTGAGGACGGTGTATGTTGCCCTAAATCAGAATCGAGGGCAAACCACCCAGCGCAAATTAATAGCTCACCTCGATGAGAGCGACAGACCTGCCTGCCTAACTGAGAGGAGGCCGTCCCTGGGATGTTTCCAGCGGCAGAAGGGGGAAGCCGGGGAAAAGACGGAGCAACAGGAGGGAAAGCTGATTTATTTTTTTTTTTATAAAACTTGCTCAAATAATGCAGAAAGCACACTTGTTATCATTTGTTTAATTATTCAGGCAGGACAATATACATTCTCATTATTTCACAAAACTGGAAGACGCTGCAGATAGAGACAAGATCTAACCCTGCGATTCCCTCTGACTCCAAGCACGTTTGGTGTTAGTTTAGATCTTTAAACCCAACACATGCAGAACTCGAGTTTTTTTGTGATACAGGGCATGGGGGAGGGGGTTAGGTTATAAGAAACTGATTTAAAAATCTGGAACTTGCAGGGCCATCCGAGTGGCCCGGTGGTTAAGCGCTGGCTTGGGAAGCCAGCGGCCCCGGTTCGGGTCCCACATATGAGGGCCAGTGACACTGCCCTCAAAAAAAAATAAATAAACAAGAGCAATACAATCTGGAACTTGCAAAAATATAGAATCTGCTTTGGGGATGGCAAAATTCAAAAATTATATGAAAGTGATGTATTGTTCTGGAAATTGCTTTTTTTTTTTTTTCCATTTGGACATGTATCTGGGTTGGAGACCCGTATCCTTGTCAGGAGATAGAGACCTATGTAAGTCTGTTTGCAGTGTATTATTTATTTTCTCATTGTCTTTTATTGCCTGTGACTGTTACCTTGGAGCCTGGCTGCTCCATGGCTTAGCTGTTACCCCACAGTGGGCACTGAGGTTGTGCCAGGCTTTTGCTATATTGAGTTGACTATTTTCTCAACTCCCTCCAAGATGGTGCATAACCAGTACCATTCTAGATGAACTGCAGGAAAGCTCACTCGCTGCTTATAATCAATGCCTCAGGGCCGTAGCACGCGATCCTCCTGGGGATCTCAAGTTGACCACCACTAGTTGCATCCTAAGAAATGGAATTGGCGGGCCTAAACAGCTTGTCTGTTTTCACCTTTGATAAATACCGTCAAACTCTCCTGCAAAAATGCCGCACCACTTACAATAGCGTGTCCTGTCCTGTATTGGTCACGAACTAATAGTTGTTGGAAGGTTCCAAAACATTTTCAGTCTCCTAAAGGGATCTGCTTTCTTCCCGGGAGCCCTCATCAGGTTGCACATCCGTAACAGCTCTAGTTCCTAATCTTCTGAGGTCCCAGCAGGTCCCTCCCGTGACCGAGGTTGGGGGCTCACACACTTGAGCTCCTAAAAGCACGGATCCCCCCGACACCCCCCACTCCTGGGCCTGCCCCAGCGGCGCTGATCCGGGCCTAGGATGGAATCACGTTTCTAACCGACGCTTCTGCTGCCCCAGAACCTCACTGAGAAGCGCCAACGTGGGAGAACCCTCAGTCGCCTCCCTGCCAGCTCTGCCTGTTCTCTAGGGCACTGCTTCTGGACGGGGAGGGGCGGGGAATATCTTGGGGTTTGCAGGGCCTTGGAAAGGTCTCTGTCATCGCTGCTCAACTCAATGTACAGACAGTATGTAGACCAATGGGAGTGGCCGAGCTCTCACAAAACGTCATGTATAAAGCAGCCGGGCTGGGTTTGGCCGAAGGGCCATGGGCGGCTGCCCCCTGCTTCAGCACCAGCTCACGGCTATGCCCTTTCGGCGGTGGTGTTGGGAAGAGAGCAACAGAAGGCAGGGTGCTTGCCACCTCTTCCCGCACTGTACCCTCAGCAGTCACCCCTGTCCTAACCTGGAAGTCAGTAAGCGATGCCCAAGGAAGCAGCAACCCCCACCCGTGGCTCCTGGGGCCCAAGCTAGTTGCAGCCTCTGCTCCCCCGACTCGCACTGAGCGCTCCCGGGAGGGAGGCCCCGCGGGAGAACACAGCGGCGGGGCCAGGCGTGAGGTCGCTGCAGTTTTTGGCCCCTGACCCCAGCTCGATAGTGATGTTTGTTTCAAGACTTTCATTAGCGTTGCAGCCGGGGACCCAGAGAATTTAGAGGGGCTGCTGCCATCAGTGTCTCAGCCTAGACCTCAAAGGGCAATTAACCTGGTTATCCAGGCCTCCCTCCCCCCTTGTTTATTGCTGTGAACACAGCGAATGCACCATTAAGGTGCATGGACTGCGAGCAGGGAACGTAACTGTAATCTAAAAGGCTCCGTGGGGAGCGCCCCCATGGCTGATTAATAATGCATTGGTAGAGCCGCGAAGACTGCGGCGGGTCAATGCAGCTCAGCCTCCGGATTTTACTTATGCATCTGGAATCCTGCGAGGCGCTTCTGGGAGGGGGGTCGGGTCTGCGTTGGCGTTTTTTCTGTCTCGTAGCACATTGGGTCGGATCCTGTGAAATGGAGAATTGCAGAAGTGGTCACGTGCTAATCCTGGGGCTGTGGGGTCGGATCCTGGTTCCGCCGGGGGCTGGCTGTGGAACCTGGGGTGTGCTGTTTCATCCTCTTGGTGCCTCATCTTTCCCGTCTGTAAAATGGGATGAACGACGGTACCTACCGCATAGGCTGTGTTCCGTGAGATGGCGCACAGAAAGCACTTCACGAAGTGCCTGTAGCGAGCAGGTGCTCGTTCTCTGTCAACTGTCCTCTCCCTGGTGCCATCACGATGAGTTTTCCCTTCCGAGGAGCCCAGGTGACTGAGGCTGGCTCGCGCTTGTTTTTGAAGAGATTGAAGAAGCCAGTCGTCGTTTCCACAGGTCACCCAGCGTTGAAACCTTTCAGCTCTCCCTCCTTATTATCACTCGTGGGTCCGGTTCTCTTGGTCTCCTCCGCAGCCTCCCTGGCCAGGTTGCCGACGTCTCTCATGTGGATTGTGCCAATACAGCCCTAACTCCTCACATCTGCTCTGCCACCCCCACCCCGCTGCCTAGAGACTCTCCACCCTGCATCCAGAACGTTCTTCTTAAGATGTGCTTTGGACGTGGCTGCTTGTCCGTGAACACCCGCCAAAGGCTACCCATGGCCCGTGGGGTGCGTCCCTCTGCTTACAGCAGCCTTCAGGGCCCCGTGTGATCCACCTCTCTCTCCAGCCTCATCGCCTGTCATTCTTGCCCCTCCTTTCCATGTGGCTCACGGTGCCAGGGGCTCCCCGCACCCTGCAGCCCCATCGGCCGAAGGCTTTCCCACACGCTAGTTTCCCAGGCCTGACCCCTGTTCTGCCCTGGCCAGCTCGTGTCCTTCCTTGGATCAGAGCTTAAATCCAGTTATGCTTTCTCAAGGGGACCTTTTCTTTTATAGCGTCTATTCCAGTTTGTAACATACTTGTGTTAATGTGGTTGTTTGTTTAGCATCTCTTTTCTTAATTAGACTAAATTATCTGGGAATGTAGGTTCTACATTTTTATTCACTACTGACTCCCCTAGCACAAAGTACATGCCAGGATGGATGGATGGATGGATGCATGCATGGATGGATGCATGCATGGATGGATGCATGCATGCATGGATGGATGGATGCATGCGTGCATGGATACATGCATGGATGGATGCATGCATGGCTGGATAGATGCATGCATGGATGCATGCATGCATGGATGGATAGATGCATGCATGGATAGATGCATGCATGGATATGTAGATGGGTGGATGAATGGATTAGATGGACAGATGAATGACAGACAGATGGCTAGATGGATGGATTAGAGGTGTCGAAATCTTCAGGCAGAGAGTTCAATAAGCATGCTTTTGGGATAGTCCAGATAAGAATGACAATGGGTTCAATTAAGAAAGAGAAAAGGTTAGATTGGGGGACACTTCAGGGGGCAAATTCAGCAGAACTTGGCAATTGGTTGGCTGTAGAGATGAAGGATGGAGAAGCCTCGAGAGACACCTGATTGTTCACTAGAGTGACTTGCCGCTGGTGTTGGCGAAACCAACTGAAACGGAGAATTTACCATTGATCACATCTGGAAAGTGGGGCTGCTGACTGCACCTGCCTGCCTTGCCATTGTGAAGGTAAATAAGACCATGTAAACTCCTTGGCTATTTTGCAAAAGCCAATGGAAGTGGGAAAAACTTCCCAGTGTCTGAACTGAACTGGAGTCCAGTTCTGGTAGAGCCTTCGCAACGGGAAGAATGGCTGTGCAGCAGCCAGAAAGCAGCCAAGCACAAGCAGGAGGACCGGGTGCCTCAAGCCCAGTCATCAAGGGGTGCACTGGGCCGTGAAGACAAAGAGGAGGCAGGGGTCTGGCCCTGCATGACCGTGGGGACCATGGGAAGGAATTTGGAATTTTCCTTAGTGGGCTCCAACATCATGAAAACCCATGCCTGGTTTCTCAACGACGGGTCACCCGATTTCTCTAAGACAGGAGTCCTTGGTCCAAGTGAGCCGGCAGCCTGCATTCATAAAACCACAGCCATGCCCCATTGTCTGTACCTTGACGATAGCTGCTTCCCAAGCTTAAGAGCAGAGTGGAGAAGTTGCAGCCATGACTGCACGTTTCCCAAGTCTGAACAGCGTGCAGTCTGTCCTTTTACTGAAAAAGCTCGCCGACTCCTGTTTGGAGGCACAGCTCCTGCTTGCTATGGCCAGTGTGTTCCGGCATCGTACGGATTTGCTACTGCCTCCAAGACTGAATAATGGGGATCAATTACTCGTGTAACAACGAGTGACTAAAACTTGTTTCCGTGGGGTTTCAGCTAACTGTTGGGGATGGGATGCAAGGATGGAAAAATCAGAGGAAGAAATACTTTGATTTCAGGTCATTATAAACCCCCCAGCCTGGGGTGGCCAGGTAGCTCAGTTGGTTAGAGCACGTGCTCTGAACAACAAGGTTGCTAGTTTGATTCCCACATGGGCCAGTGAGCTGTGCCCCACAAAATTAGATTGAAGATAACAACTTGAGCTGAGCTGCCCCTGAGCTGCTGGTGGGTGGCCAGATGGCTCAGTTGGTTAGGGCGCATGCTCTTAACCAAAAGGTTGCCGGTACGATTCCTGCATGGGATGGTGGGCTGTGACCCCCTCCCCGCCCCCTGCAACTAGATTGAAAATGGTGACTGGACTTGGAGCTGATGGGTCCTGGAAAAACACAAAGTTTAAAAAAAAAACAACAAAAACAACCCAGCCTGTGTCCCAGCTACACCTGCACCCACTGGAAAGAGGCCTTCAAAGGCAGGACGCCACAGAAGAGATGCCCAGCAATATTTGTTGATTGACTAATGGATGAACAATGACCTTCGGAAGAGTTTGGAACTGACCTCCCACTTGGAGTGTTTTAATACTGACTTGGACATAAGGACAAAGACTTCCCATCCTGCTGCTGTCTTTTACCAGGGCTGTCAGCTAACTTGTCCAAAGCTGGCTAAACACACAGAGTCACCCAGGTGACCCCAGACGGGCCCTGGAATGTTGCCAGCAGGCGGCACAGAGCCTTGACGCTGCCATGGTCTCATGGGGGGTGGAACTGGGCCCAAATGAATATTGGATCATTGTTTAAAATGCTGATAAGAAACGTTGACGATCCCCATCTCCCGATTCTAATGACACCACTGCATCTCTCAAGAAGGAAGAGACCATTTGCCATGGGCATGCTTCACAGCTAATCTGAAACCCAGCCCGGCTCTGGTTAATTACACGTGCACTTCCTGACGCCGTGGGAAAGGTCCTGCAAAAGTAATTCGCTGCCTGTCAGGATGCAGGGCATTGATCTTAAACCTGGAACATCACCTGTGTCATCGACCAAGACAGATCGCTGTGCCCGGGCAGCTGAGGGGCGGGCACGCCGACTTGGGGGATGAGAAAATCCCATGTGGAAAAAAAAAGAATGAATAGTTTCTCTGCTATATCTTTGAACTTCTTTTGAGACTGAGAATGAGGGGGAAACACTGAAAACCACGACCTGCCTCTGGAGCCCCTCCTAATAATTATAATAATAGTAATAATAATAGTGGTCGGTATTGTTTATTGAGTACTGTTAACTACACTTACAGACACTGACGTTTGAGAATTCCTGAGCTTCATTACCAAACGATGTTATTGCGCATATGCTTGGACCTTTCATCTTTTCAATCCCTGAATGAGATTCACCAGACGGTGGTTCTTTATCTTACTATCACTTTTCTGCATCGAAAAGCAACTTAGATCCTGGTATTCCCAAGTTGCCTCTTCCCAGAGTTCCGGTGTCCTACAGTCCATTGCCTAGTGGGTGTCAGGCATTGTATCGTCTCCCCAAAAAGCTGTGGAGGTCCTGACCCACCGTGACTGTGACTGTCTTTGGAAGTGGGGTCTCTGCAGATGACCAAGTTAAGATGTAGTTGTTGGGGTGGCGCCCTATTCTAATATGACTGGTATTCTTATAAGAAGGGAAAATTGGGACCCAGAGACAGACAGACAAACACACGCACACACACAAGGATAATACTCTGGAACAGAAGAGGGGAGACGGAGGTGATGCTGGTACAAGCCAAGGATTGCCAATAAACCACCGGAAGCTAGGGGAGGGGTGCAACCCACGGTCCCCCCCCCCCCGCCCTCAGAAGGAACCAGCCCTGCCGACACCTTCATCTCAACTGCCAGCCTCCAGAGCAGGGAGACATGACGATTCTGTTGCTTATGCCACTCAGTTGGTGAGACTGTGTTAGAGCAGCCCCACGAACTAATAAAGTAGATATCACCACTCAGATGTCCCACGGGCACCTCAGACCCACGCCAGCTTTTCAGCCTGCCCTCCTCAGCCAAGCCCAGCCGGGTTTTGAATTCTCCGTTTCAGTCGGCACCGCCAGCCGCTGTCACGCGTCATCCAGATACTGTCATTGCATTCCGATAGCTGTTTAGGTTAGTAAATGAAAAAAGAGGCGTTTAGACCGTACACACTCTGATCTCCACCCTTAGCCTTGGGCCTAGAGTTGGCAAGCCGGCAGGCCCGTGTTGGGTGTTCGCATTTCCAGAATCCGTTGCGAATCATTAAAAATTGGATTTCCTGATTTAAATGTCCAGATTTCCAGCTTCCCTTGAAATTAATGGAAAGATCTGGCAACCCACGGCCTGCAGTGCCCCACGTAGCAGCGTTTGTCAATTGCTAAGGGACGTCACCTCCTTTGGAAGGGACATGGATTCTCTCCTTCTTGGTCCCCGCCACTCAGCCCGGTCTCCGCCCAGGCCCTCCTCACTCATCAGGCTACAGTTGTCCCCTGTGGCCTTTGTGTTTCCAACCCGATGGCAGTTGACAGGATGACGGGGAACCACTTCCAGCACAGGGGGGAAGTGGGGACAAACTTCCAGAATTCCCAGGATGAAGAGAAACTAAACCGTCTCATCAACCAATGTATCCCCGCCACCACCACGTTTTCTCTCAGAATGTCACCCACCCCTTAATGGGTTTATTCTCTCCTCCCCATCAGTACAGTCTCTGATAAAATGATGGAGACTGATGTATATGGTTAAAATATAGGGATGGTGGCACCTGGAAACTGAGTTTGGACAGAAGGATGCCCACGCTGCAAATGTACCAACACGTCAGATTTTCTGTAAACACACACAGGCACTCGTCAAACGTGTTTGCAGCCCCAAAGCCCCGTGACCGAGAGAGGCACAGTATTTAAAGGAACCGCCATGAAAGCATTCGTCATGATTCCCCACTCAGCATCCCGAATGCATCATTTCTACCATGACTCAGCACATCTCTGAGGACAGAACAAATGACCCTTCCCGTGCCGATGAGGAATACTGAGAGGCCCTGGGACTGGGTCCTCCGAGGTCAGAGCCTGCTGCTGCCGATTTCTAGCTGTGTGACCTTGGGCAGACCACTGACCTTTCTGAACCCCCTTTGTGAATAAAGATCCTGGTACCTCCCTTTGCAGGATGGTGGGGGTGGGGAGAGGAGAACTGGGAAGAAGGCCTATGGAGTACTCAGCACTGTGCTTAGCACATAGTAGGTCCTGAAAAAAAAGCACGATGACGATGGGGATTTGCCTCTGCAAACTCGAGGCTACTCTTAGCACCACGGATCTTATGTGTGACATGAATAGCTTTGCGTGATGCGTCTGTGATAAGGGAGTTTTTCTTTCTGAACTCCAGAACTACGTTGAATGAGGTATCAGGAACCTCCATTCCCAAGCTGAATCAGAATAAGCTGTTTTCTGCACTAAAACAAAGCGATGAATAAACTGAGCAAGATGACTCTAGTTTTTTGTGTTTTTTTTTTCAGGGAGTTTCCCCATTTTCTCATAATGAGAGATCATTAAAACAACCAGAAGACAAATGGCAGCAAATTAATAAAAATGTAGATCAAACGATCCTCTGTTACCTATTTTTGCTCAATTGCAGTGGAGGCATGCATTGATTAAACTGCCAGCAAGCCATTACGGCCATATTCATTATGATAGTGCAATGCATTTTATTATGATAGGATAATAACTAACAGTCTCGCAGACAGACGTTTCTCTGTGGGCTAAGGAATCATTGACTGTGGCTCTGCACCAAAAAGCACTGGGTTCATTTTGCTCATGGTGGCACTGGGCCTTCGAGCTGGGGACGGAGAAGATGGTTTATTTTCTTTATATTTATCACCTGGCTTGGCTCTCTGGATTCCCAAGGGGAGGGCACTTCCGAGTGCTGCAGTGAAATCTGTAAAGAGATTTTTTTTAGAAATATCCAAAAAAAGAAAGGCTGGTTTTATTCATTTTTTTGTTGTTTTTCTCCCCATACCCGGTCGCTGATGTAATTGATTTCTCATAGGCTTATTTATTCAGTAGGCATTTATTATTCATTAGGCAAACAGGTGATAGGGCATGGCCGTGTGCCAAAGCCCCAGCTATGCAGAGATCAGTATCATAAGACCTCAAGTTGCTCACAGCCTACCTAGCGGGAGAGGCAAGTGCATAACTGGACAGCCATGCTATGCAGGATACAGTTGTATGCAGAGATTTGTAATAGCGACATCGGAGGCAGGGTTTTGCCATGGAATGTAACTGGCCTCAGACCTACAGCACTTAGAGTGGCTCGTGGTAATGAACTTGGATGCAGGAGGTAGGCTGTGTGCATTTGAACCCAGACTCTGTCCCTCACGAGCTGGTCACCTCCTTCCTCCGATTCCAAGGGTCTCCTCTGCAAGATGGGGGTCCTACCCGGGCTTGCCTCACTGTGCAGGCAGGTTCCTGTATGGGGACCACTGCTGTGCATTTCCTGTGGGGACGCTTGTTGGATCCTTCCGCATGGAGGAAACCCCGTCATCAGCATCCTTGCTTGGCCTGTGAGGAAGTGGCATTTAGAGAGAGGAAAGCCCTTGCCTCAGGTCACCCACCAGCCCGAGGCAGGGCCAGGATTTGTAGCCAAGTGTGCTCTGCTCTCAAGTGTGTGCTCTGAACCAGCACGAAGCTGGCATTTTCATGTCACGGTGTGATTTATGCAAGGGTCACCAAATACCCCAAAAGGCTAGGCAGGACATGCACGCCCGGAGCAGGCAGAGATAGGCTATGGCTGACCCAGCAGCACAGAACCCACCCCAAGCCCTGCACTCCCTTGCCACGTGGATTACAGGCCCAGACTTGCTCATTCTTCTCATTTTTTCTGTTTTTGAAAGTTAAAAAAAAAAAAATCTGACAACTGTTTTAATTTAAAGCAGAGAGTGAGCCCCACAAAACGTGTGTGCAGGCTGGCAGGCCCAGGAGCTGTCAGCCTGCACCCTCCGCTTTGAAGCCAGGCATCTCTGCAGGCCGCTTGGTATGCCAAAAGCCTCGGGCCCCACACCTTCCTGCTTGCGTTTCTGTTTGGAGGGCTCTGCTGGTCCCTGCAATGAGCGCTTGGGGCACAGGCCGGCACCCGGGAGCCGCACTACCTTCCCAGGCGCCCACCCCTCACTGCTTTCCAGCCGGACGCTCGGGCCCCAGCCTGTCAGGAAGCATGTCTTCTGGCGCTGCCCTCGTTCTCGGAGTGATCGGAAGCTGGGATGGGCTTGCCCGAGGAGTCCTTGAAACTGGTGGGGAGGCTGGTTCCTGGGGGTTGCTTCTGTTCTCCTGGTTTCTTTGATGTTGGAAAAGACAAGTGGAAAGTCCTGATGCCTTAGTAATCCTCTCTCTTTTGATGTCAGCATGTGTTTATTCAATGGCCACTCTGCAAATGCCTGGTGAGGAGAGGGGGTTGCTGCTGCTGCAGAGCAGGGGCGATAGGTAGGTACAGAAATCCTGAGAGCATATGGCACATGGTGGTATGGTAGAGGCGTTAGCAAATGTACAGAACACAAATGAGGAAGAATGATGCTCCAAGGAGGCCATCAGTGAAAGTGTCAGTCTCTGAGCCAAAGCACCAGGTGTGCCTATAATATCACCAGGTCAAGAGAGAGGAGGAAGGACAATCCAGACAGACCGCACTGTCACCATCACCACCACCATCACCATTTCATCACCACCAAGACCATCACCACCTCCATCACCTCCATCACCACCATCATCACCTCCATCACCACCTCCATCACCACCATTACCTCCATCACCACCTCCATCACCACCTCCATTACCTCCATCACCACCTCCAACACCACCATCATCAGTGAATCAATAGCCAATGTTACCAAGATCTTACCATAAATCCCTTTCTATGTTTTATCTAATTTGAGCCTCACCGCCCTTTGGCATGGGTACTAAATGTATTGGCATTTAAAGGTGAGGAATGGGGCCAGCCGATTGGCGCAGTGGCTAAGCGCTGGCTTGGGACACCAGCAGCCCCGGTTCGGATCCCACATATGAGGGCCAGTGACACTGCCCTCAAATAAATAAATAAACAAAATAAAAAAATAATAATTAAAGGTGAGGAAGGGCATGGTGCCAGAGGTGAAGGATGCCCGCCAATTTAAGAAATCCAACACAAATGGCTTTGAATCCTAGCTCCAGCCCTAACGAGCTGCATGGCCTGCGAATGAGGAAAGCATCTATGCAGCCTAAGGATTTTGTGAGAATGAGAAATAATGTGTAGAAAGTATCTCAGATCGTGCCAAGTGTGAACTGGGCCGTCAGGTAATGCAACCCGGTAAAAATTACTACCAGTGCTATTATTAGATGAGTTCCAGTCGCCAGACAGATGGAACGCGGCCCTCACCCATTGGCTGTTTGAAACAGGAAGTCGTCTAAGAAGCAGCCACCCGCTCCGTTACCCCGCACTTTGCCCCTGTTCCCATCCAGTGTTTAGCTGACACCTGATTAAACAAGGTTCACCTGTGACCCAGCACTCACACTGCCGTCAGGAATTCAGACAGAGCTTCCCGCCTCCCCTAATCGGGTTAGAAGGGCCCTATGGAGCCCTTGTTGACTAGAAATGTGCAGGGGATTATTCAGTAATGGCTTTCTCCTGCCACCCTTCACTAATCCTGTCTTTTGGGAGTAGTTTTAGACTAGGACAGAAGCCCAGTGGAAGGAGCTGTCTTTCTCATTTACAGCTGGGCCCCCCTGGGGGTTGGGGAGCACGGTAGTTGTAGATAACATATGAGCTGGTTCTTATCACTCATCTGGATTCCTGCTCCAAATACCCAACAGTCAGTGGACATCTCTACCCTAGGGTCCCACAGACATCTCAGAATCCCTTAAAGAACTCATTATCTTTCTGTCCCCACGTTATCCTCCACTTTCTTCCCTTAGTGAATAACGCCACCAACCTCCAAGGTGCCAGGGCCAGAAACCCAGAAGTCTCCATGTCACTTCTACTCCCTGAAATCCAGGAGGTCGCTGTCAATTCTAACTCATAAAACACCTCTTATGTCCATCTCCTCCTCCCCAACCATCCTCCTCTCCCCATTAGGCCTTTGTCATCTCCCTCTAATGGTATCACAGCCACTTCACCACTCTTCAAGCTTTTCTTTAAAAAGGAAAAAACAAAAAAACACACAGCTTCCAGAGTGACTTTTCTACAATGTCCTTCGCTTATATCACTCCCCTGATGAAAATCCTTCCATCACAAAACCAGTAAATAAATCGCGTGCTTGGGCCCCTTCCTCCTTCCAGGGCCCAAGCAGACATTGCTAATCAATCACTGCACTGTTTCCCACTGAGCAGGGTTTGGGCTGAGCTTTGCGACACGAGTTCATTGGTGTTGGTATTTCAGAGTCGTTTGTCATCTGCCTGCTGCCTCCGTGGCTTGTCCCTTGCTGCTCCCTCGCTTCCTACCTCTGCTGCAGCATTCACATCCCAGCAATCCTAAACCCTGGGTAGTTCGGAGTCACTCAGACCACCTGCCGCTCCCTCTGCCTGGGCTTCCATCCCTCGCAGGTCTCTGCCTGGAAAACTCTTACCTCACTCAAGTGTCATTTCTATGAATCCCCAAGACTTGGGTATTTTTGTCTCAGCGCCCATTGCCTTGTGTCTCCATTTTGGCAAGTGTTTTGTTGCACTGAAGTTGTTGGTTTGCACGTCTGACTGCCCACTGGTTTTTCCAGCTCCCACAGTTGGGAACAAGGACCGTGGCTTAGGCATCTTTGCATCCCCAGTATCTGATCAGGAGCTGTTTATCAGGCAATGGATTGAATAAATAGCTTCCAACTTTCGTTGAGCATTTATTTTATGCCAGACACTGAGCTAAGCATTCTACATACATCATCATGCTCCATCCTTATAGCGTCTCTGTAAGGTAGACGTGGTTTTTTCCATTTTACGTGTGAGGAAACTGAGGCTCAGAGAGATGAAGTAATTGAGTGCTCAAGGCCACACAACCTTGGGAGGATCTGGGTCTCGCAGGGGACATTTGGCAACCTGTGGAGATGTGTTTGGTTGGCCCGACGGAGTGGAGGGTGCTCCTGGCATTTGGTGGGGAGAGCCCAGAGATGCTGCTAAACATCCTACAGTGTACAGGACGGCCCCACCCCACCAGAGAATTAACCAGCCCCCAATGTCAGTGGTGTTGATTGAAGGTGAGCAGCCCTGTGCCTCGGCACACGATCCTAACCCTGAACATCGCCCTATAATACGTGTACCTTTAGCCGTTAGTGTCCCCATTGTTTTTGGTGCCTGAGGCTCACAGGCTGCCAAACCCAACTTTGGTTCCATCAAGGCTGGATGAGAGGTTGGGGATGCACACCCCGGGTTTGCAGTCTTCTAAACCTTGGGACTTCAGTAAAGACATGAAACCATGACAACCCCCAAAGATGATCCGTCTCAGCACAAGCCATCTCCTCAGTCTGTCTATCCCTGAGGGTCACCTCCAAACACACTGCCTTGTTCAGGTTTCCAGCAGCTCAGCTGACTACTACAGATGTGGGGGGCGAGGGGGGGGGCAGATGCTCGCCTGCAAGGTAAATAAGTAATTTTGATCAATCCAAAGAGCCCGTGATCCGAATCAGCTGAGTGTTCACAGCATCCACTTCATTTCCTTCAAGAAATTTGAACTTTGGTCCTCGTATGCGACTCTGCATTGTTTATTATTCATGGAGCATTGTAACTTACCATAGTCTCTGAGTAATCTTTCTAAGCCTGCCAAAAGAACCGGTGTTAATTGCTTATACTAGAACATATCTGCTGTTGGAAATGTCACACCATAATTATATCCCATTTTGCTGTCTGACAAGTAATATACTAAAAGAAAATTGGGTTTCTTAACCCCCCCACCCCCCACCCCCGCCGTCTCCTTCCCTTTCTTCTTGTGATATGCAAAACCATTGCCGCAACCCTGCAGGCAGCAAGCAGGTGGCAAGTTTCTGGACTTGTTCAGAAGGTAGTCAGAAAACTTTCAGGGCTACCTGATGATCATACCAATGAGCAGAGCCTGCTGTGTGGATGGCTGTGCCTTCTGGGCAGTGGCACAGAGCCCACACCTAGGAGGCTGTGTTTGATTTAACGCTCCGCTTTCACTCTCTCTTGAAACTCTTAATAATTTCTGGACAAGGGGCCCCAAATTTTCATTTGTACTGGGCTGTGCAAGTTATGGAGGCAGACCTGCAGAAGAGCACAGCTCAAGGTTAGGAAAGAGTTGATGTGAAAGGAGATGGTGAAGATTAAGGATACAGGGCCGTTATAAATTAGAAAAAAATACATATGTATACATACGTGTGCATGTTGTAAGACTTGGTGGCTTGCGAGGTCATATGGGACAGAATTCTAATCAGAATGTTCTTTCTGGAAAGCGAGACTATAAATGGTAGGCTGAGCCACGCTTAAACCAGCGCTCGGCCAACCATGATGCACGGGCCAAACCCTGCCCACTCCTGTTTTGTCAGTCAAGTTTATTGGAAGCCACCGCATTCACTTGGTTGTGTATCATCGGAGGCTGCTTTCACACTCCAGACAACAGAGCTGACAAGTTTCAACAGAGAACCAGAAGGCCCACGAGCTCAAAATGTTTATTCTCTGGCCCCTTATAGAAAAGGTTTGCTGACCCCTGTCTTAAATTATGGGGTATCTCATCCACCTGGCCGCAAGAAGGGCCCAGAAGTGAGAATGGTTTGTTTGTTTTGTTTTAATAATTTTTTTTAAGAAATTTTATTGGGGAACAGTGTGTTTTTTTCAGGACTCATCAGCTCCAAGTCAGATAGTTGTTTCAATCTAGTTGTAGAGGGTGCAGCTCCGTGGCCCATGTGGGAATCGAACCGGCAACCTTGGTGTTATGAACCTGCACTCTAACCATCTGAGCTAACCCGCCGCCCTGGAGAATGGGTTGTAATGGATGATTAGCTGTCTGTGCCACGCCTATTTTACAGATTTTGGAAGTTGAGGATCCTTCAAGAGCTTAAGCCATTTGCTCAGGCCCACAGGGCAAGTAAGTAACAGAGCCAGCCCACAGAAAGAGGCCTGCCTCGCTTAGAAGTAGAAAGCGCACTTTTTTGAGTTGATATTAAGATGTGTCGCTTCCCCATTTCCCTGACTTCGTTTCTCTGTTATCAACAGATAAATATATACCTTTTCTCCCTTTTGTCAGCCTTATTCCAGGAACTGACTCCAGAGGTTTTTTTGCGTGAAGTAGAATTTATAAATGAAGCCTGCTAATGTGGGGATAAAAGGCATTATAAACGCATTCTATTAATACTGAGTCAGCATACACGCCATTTGCTGTCCAGCCCTGCGCTAGGAAGTTGGGGTGTAGTATTGGATACATTGTCCAGCTACTAAAAATGTGTTCATTCACTCATTCATTAGAACAAACGACGCATTTTCTAAATAGCAATAGCGTGCCTACATCAGGTAATTAATGACCTTTTGCACAGGCCACTCTGCTAAGGCTGGGGAGAAACCAAGGCAAGTGACAAATGGGTCTTTTCCCCAAGAGGAGATGAGTCTCCCACCTGCAGGATCCTTGCAGAAGATGCTGCTGCTAAAGGGCTTGTCAGTTCATCTGATTCTTTCCAGAAATGCATAGAGAGCTTAGGCTAATGGCTGAACATCTGCACCCCTGCCTTGCTTCCCCTCATGCCCCCGCCTGGCTGCTGAGAAGATGTGGCCCACAGTGACAGCATACCCAATAGCTAACAGTTACGACATGGTCACTCTTTACCACCCCCATCCATTACAATGTACAGGTTAATCCTCCGAGGTAGTTTATGTCCATTTTCCATCTGAGGACATCGAGCCCAGAGAGGTTCTTGTAACTTGTCCAGGTCACACAGCCAGTGGGGCACTGACTGGCCTGAGAACTTTCTGCCTTCAGAGCCCAGGGCGCAGTCGCTGTATCAGTTAGTGCGCCCTTAGCTGCTGTAACAAGCAGACCCAGTGATGCACAGTGCCTCAAACACGAAGGAGACTTCCTCTTCCCACCTGCACCATCCAGAGTGGGCGTTCCTGACTGGCTCCCCTCCAAGCCGTGATTCAGGCTCCCAGGTCCCTTTGCGTCTTGTGGCTCCACCATCTCCGTGCACGGCACCCAAGGTCACCATGCTCTTCTGCACCGAGACAGCGGAGGGAGGCAAAGCATGGAGGACCGTGAACAGGGGGTGTCCATGGGCCAAGCCTAGAGCTTCTGCTATTGGCTCAAATGCAGCCATTTGTCTGGATGTAACTGCAAAGGATGCTGGGAAGAAGGTTCTAATAGGCGCCAGGGAAAAAGAAATGGGTTCCACCACTCTGCGTGCTCTACTGCCTTGGTCTTGATTCCCTTCTCTTCGGGCTATTTCAAGCTAAGCCCGAGGTACCCGGGCCCCCAGAAGTACGTGTGACACCTGGCTCTTTTCCGGCAAATGGGTCACCTTCCCTGATGCTGGGAACACATCTCCAGGAAGGCTTTCCATCTTCATGCGGCTGCGTCCCTGACAGGGATGCAGGGCGCGGGGGAGGCAAGGTTAGTAATTTAGTTGTCACTGGCTGACAGGTTAGTCTTAGACTGTTCTGCGCAATTCAGGGCTTGCGAGAGAGAGAGAGACCGGGAGAGGCACTTAACAGATGTCAGCTCCCCCCCACACACACGGCTGCCCCACGCTGACCCTGACACACGTCTGGGGAGTGTCTCGGCACGATTCCATCAGCACCTTCCCGCTCACCCTTGGTGTTCCTGTGTGGCCTCCTCAGCCAGATGGCCCTGGGTGTGGTCCCCAGAGGGCCCTGTGAAAACCGCTGCCAGGAGGGTGATGGGGAGCAGAGGAGCCCCGGAATCTGCATTTTGAATAAGCCCCCCTCCCATGATTCTTTTTGGAGAGCCTCTGGTCTTGGGCAGTTTCTCAGCATCAGCACTTGGCATTCTGAGGTGGATAAACCCCTAGGTGTGGGGGGCTGTCCAGTGTGTAATACAGTGTTAGCAGCATCCCTGGCCTCTCCCCACTCGATGCCAGCAGCACCCACTTCCCCACTTGTGACAACCAAAAATGTCTCCAGACATGGCCAAATGTCCCCTGAGGCAGCAAAATCGCCTCTGGCCGAGAAGCACGAGTTTAGAGCATTCCTGTGTTTTTCTGTCATAAACTGTAACTGCTCCCCAGAGGCCCATGTTCTCCTCTGTGTCACCCACTCCTGCGCTTCTCGGGGCGGGGTGTGCTGTGACCGGGGCTCCCTAATACCGACATGAGTGGCCAAGGCCGTTCCGCGTGGGTGTGAATTCCTCACGCTGATCCCTGTCCCCTCTGTGTGCTTCCGGAGGACTTGGGGTGAGACGGTGGCGTTGAAGTGGCAGTCATTTGGCTTTTCAAGTCACCTCTTGGAGGACGGCCATGCGGGAAAGCTGCCAGAGCAGCAAAGGAGAAGTGAGCCTTGGGGAGGTCCAGCCGCCGAGATCAGAGGGAGTGCGTGCGACAGAAGCAGAGCCCAGCGTGGCCCCGGGCCCAATGCTTGGAGGCGTCCGGCTGAGAAGCAGTCACCTCCCTCTCCTTACCCGCCGCCTGAAACGGGCGCCCAGGACGCGGCCGGCGGAACGGGGCGGTGGCTCTGAAATGCCATCAGCCTTGGTTCAGTTCCTAGCCCTGCCACCAGCTGTGTGACCTTGGTCATGTCACTGGCCCTCTCAGCCTTCACGTCCTCTCCTCTGTCAGACGAGGGTCGTGACGGGTGGGACGTGCTTCACAGTGCTTTGTGAGGGTTACACGGAAAAAAGAAACAAAAAAAAACTTTCAACCAAACAACAGCGTACACAAACGAAAAACACATTTAACCTGATACCTGGCATGTGGTAAGTGCTCAGCCAAACGTTAGTTTCTATCAATATTCTGGCCGGCCCAGTGCACGCATTATTTCTGGGTCCTTCCCTTTAGCAGAGTCCTGTTCCTTTCCGATCGATCAGCTGCCCGTCGCTTTATTGACCAAAGGACTAGTTTCTATGAACATTGAAAAGGAGCAACGACATTTCAGGGACAGGGACACGGATCTCCTACCCCCCCCCCAACCAGTGTGTCAGGGCATCGTGAGGATTGGAGGTGACTGTCGCTCATACCATGGAGAGTAATGATTATGCCCCCCGTGAAGTTGTAATGGTGGAAACATGTCAGTATCATTCATGAATTCATGAATTCCACAGGTACTGCCTTATGGCCTACTATGTGCAAGAGACAATGAGTAAAAAGGAAAGCCCGTCTTTTCAAGCACCTTCTGTCTTGCGGCATTCGTTGGCTTTCACAAACAACAGGAAATAAGCGAGCACAGGCACATGTCCGGCCCTGGGTGAGATTTCACTCTTGTTGGAAAGACAGGCAGCGGGTTGCCCCTGCCCAGGCATCACCCAGTGGGGACACTGGCCCAAGTCCCCTAAGTTCACCCAAACCGGCTCCACATGGAGCTGAGAAAACACAGGCGGCCTGGCCTGGGTGACAGCTTGCTCAACTTTCCGTTGTGCTCGTATTTTTTTTTTTTCTAAATGGCAGTTTCAACAAATTCTACCCACTGATGCATTATTTAACCAAATGTCATTTCTCTGCCTTTCTCATTTAAGCATCATCTGTTAGGTTTACACATTGGTACACCCATGAAATTAACATTACACATGTTTCCTTTTGGAGCCGACTGAATTTAATTTAATTTAATTTAAATTGTTGTGGCTGTCAGCGACATTCTTTCGGAAGCTGCAGTGTCTCCCTGAAGGCGTATTTAACCCCATCTTGTCCGAAGAGCTGCAGCCTCCCATCCCCACCTGGAGCCGGCTCTCTGGTCTAAGGTCTAGCCCAGCGTAAAGTTCAGCATTCACCTACCAACTCATTCGTGGGGCTTCTTATTCAGAAGGGGTGTCCTCAGAAGCCCCTTGGCGTAAGTGAGGCTCCCGAGCCATGGTTGGGGAATCGGTCTCTTTCGGCCTCCTGGCTAATCACAGGGCTGGGAAGTGAACTGGGACAAAACCTGTCAAACCAGCAGGTGAGGAGACGTGTCGGATACAAGCTCCATGGCCAAAGGTGGTTATCCGCACCATGACGAAGCTTGGACGGTGAAAAACAAGACCTGGCATCCATTTATTCTACATGCATTAGACACGTACTCGGAGAGGGGCTGTGCCCATCGGGTCCAGCCCTGGACCCTCCGGTGTGTCTGCCACCCAACAGCAGGCATTTTTAATTATTCCTCAGATGGATGAATGAGTCTGTGCTATCACATCCTCACCAGCTTTAAAAGAATTTTTATAGTGACCTCAGGCTGTACGCGTGTAGGGTCTTAACCAAGAGACATGTCAGCCATAGGCTGATGACTTCCTGTCACCCCCAGGGAGGACTGTGACAAAGGGAGCAGGGCCCTAAATACAGCTGGAGCGAACTGAAATGAGCTGGGGGTGCATACTTAGCCTGGACTTGGAGAGCCGGGGCAGGGGTGGGGGTGGGGTAGTAATTGCATAATAACAATTGTCACCTATTCGAGAGGTTGGCCTCCAGCCGCAGCAGTGCTGTCGCTGAAGGCAGAATTAGGACCTGTGGATGGAACCTTCCAGAAGGGATATTTTGAGGGGGAAAAGCTCACAGTCAGCGTTGTCCATAAGCACAGCTGGCTACTGTGTCAGGCACTGAGGCTCCCGTCTTTGGAGGCATTCAAGAACGAACTGAATGGCCCTTAATTATGTATTCAGTGTGGCTTTTGTGATTACACTCCAGAAATTGCAAAAATACAGAAAAAGGAAGTAAAAACCCAAACAGAGGCCCAACCCTCCCCAGCGTCTCCCTCCCTTTTTTTTATTCTTCAAAGTAAGATTTTTACTTGTAAAGACCTTGATGCCTGGCCTCCCTTTTGCCTGAAACGACACCCTTTTACCCGGCTCCCTCTTCTTCACCTTTAAGATCTTGACATCACTGTCGCTTCCTCAGAAAAGCCATTAGCTCTCCGCAGCCCCGTCTTCCTCCCCTAGCACCCCGTGTATTTCCCTCGTTGCATTAAATGCCTTTTGTAAAATAGGTTTGTCTGCTCTCCCCGCCTCCCTTGAGCAGACTATAAACTCCCTGAAGACAAATCAAATATCTTTTTCCTCCTACGCATCCCAGGAGCCTGGATGCTCAGTGAATAATTGTGATGGAGAGAGGGGAAGAAGGAAAGAAAGGACAAATCCCTGTATTCGTTGACATGGAAAAGATGTCAAGGGTATATTGTTGCAAGTAGAATGCATGTGCCAGAGCAGAGGGCATATGATTCTATACGGTGCGCGTCTATAAAAATATTTGGAAAACGTTCGCCAGTGTGTTAACAGGGGTGATACCTGGATGCTCTAGTCTTCGAGTTTTTCTTTTCCTTTTCTCTCTCTCTCTCTCCTCGTATTGTTCTATGTGCTGAATTTTCTGCAGCGAGCGCATTTTATCTACGTAGACAGAAAAAGAAACCACCCAGCACACGCGAAGGAGAGAAGCGAGACAGGGTTAAAAATGAGCGCCTTCTCGGTTCAATCCTAGAAACGGCAGCTGCTGAGTGTGGAGGTCTGCTGTGTGGCTTTGTGGACGCGTGTCCAGGTCTCACCGTGGCAGGGAAACGGGCCTGTCGCCATCCCAAGCGCACTTGAGACGTTTCCTGCTGCCCTCGGCCATGAACACTCTTGCGCATGTGTTTCTGTATCTATTTCTTCCTTCAACAGGAATTTACTCCGCGTGTCCCAGGTGCCCCTGGCATTGTCACCGGGCCTCTGGCTGGGCCGTGGGGAGGGAGAGGAAAGGAAACGCCGCCGCTGGCCTCTGGGAGCACAGCCTAACGTTGCATTGGGTTAACCGTTGCCGTCATTTTGAAACAACCTGGACAGCCCTCTCGCAAGGGGGTCAGCCCACAGGCCCACTCTGCTTAGCCAGCCACCTGATGCTTGCTTCTCAGCAGGCGGATGGCAGAATGTTCCGGAATCAGGGGGCCTGGGTTCAAATCCCAGCTCCATGCCTTCCGAGGTGTTTGGCCCTGGGAACGTTACGCCCCCCCGTGTGGCTCAGCTTCCTCATCTGTGAAACAGGGGGTGATGGTGGCACTTGTGAGTTCACTGCGGAACTAAATGAGATGCATGAATAGGCTTGGCCAAGTGACCGGCACAAATGGGAGCCTGTGTAGTCACTGCGCCAGCGTTAACATGACAAATGGGTAACAATTTGGGGAAATGTCCCTTTTTCGAAAGGAGCGACCTGCAGAACATACGTGTGGTTTATGATCGGGAGGCAGCGTTAATGGCTCGTAATGTGATTACGATGAGGATTTTTATTAGGAAAATTCCAACCAATTTGGTGTTAATTAATGTACTGTTACTTGAGACTGTTACTCTTCTAGTCCTTGGAGAGCTGGGGAAAATAAACCCGTTGTCCAAACCCTTACCCCGGGAAGTAAATCAGAGCCCTTCCCTCCTCGGGCGGCTCCGTTCGTAATAGAAATAGATGAACCTCAGCGTTTTTCCACGGCAGTCTTTATCGAGCCTGCAGGGACCTTCAGGAGACGAGAAAGGAGGACAGAAGGGGAACATGTCGAGTAACAGGAGGCACTTAGGAGGACTTGCAGCAGATAGGCAACCTCAGGGTCAGAACAGCGGGGTGTGGCGGGAGCAGGTGCGGCCCCCCGAAACCCCAGGAGGCTC
Organism: Aselliscus stoliczkanus; assembly: GCA_033961575.1. NCBI lineage: Eukaryota > Metazoa > Chordata > Mammalia > Chiroptera > Hipposideridae > Aselliscus > Aselliscus stoliczkanus. The sequence continues at coordinate 4,514,678 of CM066741.1, read as the reverse complement.
CTGCCTCCTCCCCAACCTCCCGCTTGCACTGTGGAGCCAGGCCTCGCATGCCGTCCCGTCTGCGAATTTCAGAATGTATCCCATCTACCGTCCACTCCTCAACCCAGCTGTCGATACAAGCCTATTGGGCCGGCCTGTCACTGCCCTCCACTGCCGTCCTTAAAACGGTGCCCAAGACCCTCCCTGGGGCGCCTGCTGCCATCTTTCCATCCCCATGTCCCCCTGTGCTTCCGCTTGGCTTCCGTGCCCCAGCCACACTGGCCCTCCTTTCAGTCCTCTCCTTTACGGGGCCTTTGCATGTGCTGTTTCCGCCCCCTGGGGACACTCTTGCTTCCCCTTTTACTTAGTTAACTCATTACGCAACCTAGAGATCTTAAGCCCAACTTGAGTAGCCTCTTAGCTCAGGCTGCCATAAAAAAATGCTACAGGTTGGGTGTCTTCACCAACAGCAATTTATTTATATTTTTAAAGATTTTTGTTAAAAAATATAGCTAACATACAGTATTTTATCAGTTTCAGGGGCACACCATAGTTGTTCCACCTTTATATACCTAAAGAAATGGTCACCGTGATAAGTCCAGCCACCATCGGATACCGCCCCACGCTGTCACAATATTATTGCCTACATCCCCCTGTGCTGTACATTGCATCCCCAGGACTTATTTGTTTTATTCCTGGAAATTGAGCCTCTTATTCCCCTTCACCTTTCCTCCACCCCCATTTTATATTTTTCAATTACTGTTGACATTCAATATTCTTTTATATTAATTTCAGGTGTACAGCATAGTGGTTAGACATTTATATAATTTGAGAAGTAATTACCCCGACTAGTCTAGTCCCCACCTGACACTATACAGTTATTACCACGTCATTGGCTCTATTCCCCGTGCTGTACTTTACATCCCCATGACTCTTTTGTAACTACCAATTTGTACTTCTTCATCCCCTCACCTATTTCGCCCTGTCCCCCAACCCTCCTCCCATCTATCACCCCAGTAAACCTAGTCCCCACCTGACACCATACATGGTTACAATATTATTGACTATATTCCTTCTGCTATACCTTACATCCCCATGACTACTTCGTAACAACTAATTTGTACATCTTAATCCCTTCCCATTTTTCACCCATCCTCTCAACCCTCCTCCCATCTGGCAACCATCAAAATGTCCTCTGTATCTATGAGTTTTTCTGTTTTGTGTGTTTATTTTGTTCTTTAGATTCCACATATAAGTGAAATCACATTGCATCTGTCTTTCTCTGTCTTACACTCTGACTCAGTACAATACCTTCCAGGTCTTTCCATGCTGCCTCAGATGGCAAAAACCCATTCCCTTCCCTGGCTGAGCAATATTCCTTTGTATATATGTACCACCTTCTCTTTATCCCTTTATCCATCGACGGACACCCAGGCTGCCCCCACATCCTGGTTATTGTAAACGATGCTGCCATGAACATATGGATGCACACGTCCCCTCAAAGTAGCGTTTTGGGTTTCTTCAGATAAATGCCCAGGAGTGGGATTGCTGGGTCCTTCTTTGTCTCTTGTTATAGCCTCTGTTTTAAAGTCTGTTTTGTCTGGTATAAGTATTGCTACCCCAGCTTTTTGTGTTTGTTTCCCTTTTCATTAAATACCTTTTTCCATACCTTTATTTTCAGTATGTGTGTCTTTTAACCTGAAGCAAGTCTCCTGTAGGCAGCATACGTAAGGGTTTTGTTTTCTTATCCATTCAGCCACCCTGTGTTTTTTATCAAAGCATTTAGGCCATTTACATTGAAAGTACTTGTTGATATGTAACTATTGCCATTTTATTATTCATATTTTTTATCTTTTTTTTTCTATCTTAAAGAAGTCCCTCTAACATACCTTGTAATCCTGGTTTGGTGGTGATGAACTCCTTTAGCTTTTTCTGTTCTTGGAAGCTCTTTAACTGTCCTTCAATTTTAAATGATAGTTTTGCTGGGTACAGTAGTCTTGGTTGCAGATCCTTGTTTTTCAGTATGTTGAATATTTTGTGTCAATACCTTCTGACCTGCAAAGTTTCTAGTGAGAAATTAGCTAACAATCTTATGGGGGCTCCCTTGTAAGTTACTCGTTGCCTTTCTCTTGCTGCTTTTAGGATTCTGTGTTTGTCTTTAACCTTTGCCATTTTAATTTAATGTGTCTTGGTGTGGGCCTGTTTGGGTTCATCTTGTTTGGGACTGTGCGCTTCCTGGGCTTGTGTGTCTATTTCCTTTACCAGGTTAGGAGAGTTTCAGTCTTTATGTCTTCAAATAAGTTCTCAATCCCTTGCTTTCACTCTTCTTCTGGTACCCCTATGATGGGAAGTTGTTACGCTTCATGCTGTCCCAGAAGTCTCTTAAACTATCCTCATTTTTTTTTAAATTCATTTTTTTTTTTTTTTGAGGGCAGTGTCACTGGCCCTCATATGTGGGACCAAACCGGGGCTGCTGGCTTCCCAAGCCAGCGCTTAACCACCATGCCACTCGGCCGGCCCTTTTTTTCCCTTTTGCTGTTCTGATAGGCTATTTTCTGCCACCATGTTTTCCAAATCGCTGATTCTAGTCTGCTGGTGATTCCTTCTAGAGCATTCTTCATTGCAGTGATTGTATTCTTCACTTCTGATTGGTTCTTTTTTATGGTTTCCATGTCCTTTTTTATGCTTGCTATCTCTCTGTTGAAGTTCTCACTAAGTTCCTTGAGTGTCCTGATAGCCAGTGTTCTGAACTCTGTCTCTGGTAGGCAGCTTGCCTCCATTTCCTTTAGTTCTTTTTCTGGATTTTTTTCCTGTTCTTCCATTTGGGACATATTTCTTTGTTTCCTCAATTTGGCTGCCTCTCTGTTTCTATGTATTAAGAAGATGTGCTGCATCTCTTGCTGGGTGGCTTTATTAATAGGTGCCCTGTGGGGCCCTGCCACAGTCTCCCTGGTCACCTTCTCCAAGTGCTCCAGGAGTGTAGCCTGTGGGAGTCATGTGTGCCCGTCTGTTATATTTGAGCCTTGATTGCTATAGGCACATCAGTAGGTAGAAATGACCCTCAGGCTGACTGGCTATGGGATTTGGCCACGTCCACAGCTTGCAGGCTGCTTTGCGGGGGGCTTACCACACAGAGTGGGACTTGCCCCAGTGGCTCTGGTGCCTGCTGAGACCTCCCTTTAGTTGTGCCACTTGTGGGGATAACTGGGCGGTGCTCTGCTGTGGTCTGAAGCCCATCTCCCAGTGTGTTGGTTCTGGGGCCTCTTGGAGGGGCTCCGGTGCAGGTCACAGGTCACCTACTGCCTGTGACCAGTCGGGGATTACCTAGTAGGAGCTACAAAGTGATCCGTGGTTGTTTGCTGCCTGTGCTGGACCTGGAGGCATGTAGGAGAGGCCTCGCTGCAAACTGAGGACGGCTGCCACCAGAACTGGACCTGGGGTAGCTACGAAAAGGCCAGGACACACCGAGGCCTGCTGCCATCTGGTTCAGCTGCAGATAAAGCCTCCTACAGGATGGAGGTGGGTGGGGTGTGGCCTCAGTGAGTCAGGGGGCGGAGCTGCGGAGCTCCCCAGGCCAATCAGATTCAGATTCGGCCCAGGGGGCGGGCTCAACACAGGAAAGATGGCGCCAGCAGGCCGGCTGCACGGGAGGGGGAACCCAACAGGGAACATGCCAACTCCTCCAGGCTTCCCCACAAGGCCACACACCTCAGTCTGCCCCCTGTGTGTTGCTGATGCCCCTTGAGCCACTGTCCCCTTTCTGGAGCCCAAGGTGAGTGCCTGTGAGCGAGTCTGTGCGCCGCCACCTTCCCAGGTGGTAGGAACCCCCCTGGTTTTCACGGCCAGGTGTTGTGGGGGCTCCTCTTCCCGGCATCAGTACCCCTGGATGGGGAGCCTGGTGTGAGGCTGGGGTCCCTCCCTCCACTGGGGACTCCTATGGCTGAGAGAGCCTCCCAATTTTCAGCCGCACATGGAGGCTTGGGGCCTGTTTTGCATCTTTACTCTTCCTGCCACTCTCAACACGGCACTTCTTTGAGTCCTTAGTTATAAACCTTCCATTCAGCCAGACTTCAGAGGGCTCTCCAGGTAGATTGTTCTGTAATTTCGTTGTAATTTTGATGTGTTCAAGGGATGAGGCAGGCATGGTGTGTATCTACTCCACCATCTTGGGTCGTTTTCTAGAATTTTTTTTTTTTTCCCCCACAATATTGGCGCCCGGAGGTCCAGACAAGGTGCCAGCTGGTTGGGTTCTGGTAAGAGCTCTCTTCCTCACTTGTCGAGGGCCACCTTCTAACGGTGTCCTCACGTGACAGACAGCAAACTCTATGGTGTCCTTTCTTATAAGGGCACTAATCCCATCAGACCCGGGCTCTGCCCTTGACCTCATTTAACCTTAATCGCCGCCTTAAAGGCCACTCTCCAGCGCAGCCATGTGAGGGTTAGGGCTTCAACATCGGACTTTGTGGGAGGGGGGCACAACCCAGTCCATAGCAGTTAGTATCTTGGGAAGAGGAAAGGGCACCCTGGCTCAATAGGAACAGAAGCAGGCGTTGGATGACATTAAATTATTTCGCAGCTTCGTGGATAGGGTAACTAGGCTTGTGTGGTGGGAAATAAGGCTGGGAAAGGGAAAAAAAAAATCCCGTGTCATTATTCGAAGTAATAGTAATGAGGGCCACCATTTCATTTTCTTCATATCATGGAAATGGCCTTAGAAACATATGCGTTTATGGCCTGTCTTTCCCCTTCCGTGGAGCCTGTGCCTCATAAGCCAAGGCATTTTGTGGATGGTGCATTAACCTGTTACCCTCTCCTGTCTGGTGCCTACCTGGCATATCATAGGTGCCCGTTCCAGTTACAAACGACACCACAGTTTATGGATGGAACACTACATTATTTTTTTACACACGTGGATTCTGCGGATCAGGAATTTGGAAAAATCGCGTCTCTGCCATAGACAGGTGGCAGGAGGCACAAAAATCACAGGTTCAGAACCACTGCTCTGTGCTGGGCACTTTCCTGAGTCCCTGACTCCATGGACACTTCCCCACGAGATATGGGTCCCTGTGTGCCCTCACTGTACTGATGATGAAGCAGAATCTTTGAGAAGTGCTAGAACTTATCCGAAACTCGCTGAGTTAGTGAGTGCAGTGTTGTGGTTTGAACCCAGATCTGTCTGATGTCAGAGCCAAACCCCTTTCCACTTGCCAGGCTGCCTTTCCAGAGTAGCTGCCTGGGTTGCCATCTTGGCAGAGAGCTTCCTGCCTCCCAGTGAAGTGAGGGCCTCTCAAGCAAGAACCATATTGATCCCCTAGGGGGCGTTGGGAAATGTAAAGAGGAAAGGGCTACTTGGGGGATGGGGGCTATTCAATGTCCTGTAACGCATAGGGCAGCCCCACCCAACAGGGAAGTGTCTTCCCCCAGATGCCAGTGGTCCCTGTTGAAAAGTAAGGAAAAGGTGTGAAATGACAATCTGTCCCGAAACCATCGGAAATACGATAGAGGCTGTTGCTTTCTTGCATGACGTAGCTTAGGAATCATCTTAGTCCATCTAGGCTACTAGAACAAAATACCACAGACGGGGGGAGCTTATAAACCACAGGAATTTATTTCTCACAGTTCGGGAGGCTGGGCAGTCCAAAATCAAGGTGCCAGTAGATTCAGTGCCTGGTGAGCGCCGGCTTCCGGGTTCATAGATGTTCCTCTTTTCCCTGGGTACTCCTTGGCAGAAGGGGGTGGGAGCTTTCTGAGGCCTCTGCCATAAGGGTGGTAACCCCATTCCTGAGGACTCGGCCCTCATGACCCCAGCACTTCCTAAGGCCCCACCTCCTAATACTGTCACCTTGGGCATTCAGTTTTCAACCTATGAATTTTTTTCGAGGGCACACAAGCATTCATACCATGGCAGGGTTACAAGCCCTCATTTTATAACAAATGAAAATTTGAATCCCAATTCCACAATGTATTAGCTGACTGGGTCAAATAATCACTCTGAGTCTTAACTCCCTTGTCTGTAAAATGGGAACAATCAGAATACTGCCTTCCACAAAGTGTGGCCATAAGAAGTAAATGACATCACGTCTGTTTAAACACGCTCAGCCTGGGGCCTGGCACACAGATGCAATCCTAATAATAGCTCTTTCATCCCTGATGCGTGGGCAAGGTAACAGTGGCAAGACAGACAGGAGCCCACGGGCCTCAGCCCAGCCTTCTCACAGATGATGTGTAGCGGGCAAGGTGACGGGGACCCAGTGAGCTGTGGCGACATGTGCCAGATGCCATCAGAACCTTCCCCCAGTTACCATTCATTGAGTAGGACATCATGAGAATATCCCAGGGCTTTCAACAATAAAACCAATAAGACGGTTCAGCCATGGGCTGTGGTTTAATAACTCCAGACTTGAATTGGGGAGGGCGGGAGTCAGTGAGCAGGAAAAATTTCCTGAGTGCTTGGTCGGGGGCGGAGGGAGACGTTTTCTCAGAGTGGGAGAAAAGTAACGCCTTTGGTCTAGAGTGGAGCAGGAGGCCGGGAGGCTTTAAGGAGGTGCCCAGAGATGGATTTCGGTAAAACGTTTTCCACCTTGAGAGAGGCTTTTTTTTTTTTTTTCAATGTGGTTGAAAAGCAAAGAAGGTATTCCAAAATGTGGTTCTCAACCCCTGACTGCACATTGAATCACTTGAGGAGCTTTTAAAAATTGCCAATATTGGGCCGGCCGAGGGGCGCGGTGGTGAAGCGCTGGCTTGGGAAGCCAGCGGCCCCGGTTTGGATCCCACATATGAGGGCCAGTGACACTGCCCTCAAAAAAAAAAAATTGCTAATATTGGGGAAGGGGGTGGTAGGTAGATGAGGGTAAAAGGAATCAAAGATATGGTGATGGAAGGAGAGCTGACTCTGGGTGGTGAGCACACGATGTGATATATAGATGATGTATTACAGAATTGTACACCTGAAACCTACGTAACTTTCATCCCAATAAACTTTAATTAAAAAAAAAAAGCCAATACTGGCATCCACCAAAGTAATTAAATCGGAATGTGTTGGGGGAGAGCCCACGGCCTGGTTTTGTTTTTTAAGATGCTCAGGTGAGTAAGTGTGCAGCCAGGGCTGAGAATCCACGGCTGAGGCCAGTGTTTTTTAGACACTTTAGCTAACAAGCTGGAGGGCTTGTTAAAACCGGGACTGCTGGTCCCCCAGCCCAGAGTTTCTGATTTAGAAGGTTTCTGTGGGTGTCTGTGGGGGCGCCGGGGGAACGACTGAAATTTGCGTTTCCAACAAGTTCCTAGGTGTTACTCATGTTGCAGATCAGAGCTGTGCTTCTTCATAGAGTGATTTGACCCTCCTCCCAGGAGACATTTGTCAGTGAACGGAGACATTTTGGGGAGCGGTGTGGCTGGCATCTAGCGGGTAGGGGCCTGCGAGGTGACTAAACGTTCCACGGGGCACAGGACAGCACTCACGGCGCACAGCAAAGAATTATCTGGCCCCAAATAGCAATAGTGCGGAGGCCGGAAACCCCCTATCTAGAGTGGACGGTGGTTTAGCAGGCACTGGGGGAACAGGGTGCTTTGGTTCTGAGTGAGCATGCCCGTGGGAGCCTGAGTGGGCACATGTTCTTGCTAGGCCAAGTCTGGTCATGGAGCATGGACTCAAAGTCAGGGCCACCTGTACGCTAATCTCATTTGCGTCTCCTGGCTCTGTGACCTTGGGCACGTTCCTTACCCTCTCTGAGCCTGGGACAGTTACCCGTAAATGGGGGTAACTTCCATGTGCAGCATTGGTGGCAGAGGTAACAAGCCTGTGAAGGAACCTTGGGATTGTTAAGTGCTTCCCTGGCATCTATATATATTTCTCTCTGTCTGTCTCTTTATCTCTCTCTCTTTTTCTGTCTCCCTCTCTCTCTTTCTCTCTCTTTCTCTCCCAGGAAGATACCCTGCCCCGCCCCCGTGCCTACCCCCGAAAACTCCCAACGATACCCTCCTGGACGCCCGAAGCGAGGCCCCCTGAAGCCCAGAAAGCCGACATTGTAGGAAGGACCTACGTGTCCTCCTATGACGGCCGGGGCTGCTTGGCGCCCCTCTGTACCTGGCCCTCCCCTGCCCTCATCGGTTTGACAGCCTTGGCACATCCCGGCTGGGAAGCAAGTTTGTGGAGTCGGATTCACACTCCCCAAGCACCTCCCATCTCCACGATTTTGCCATATCAGGTTTTCATTGCAGTCAACTCACTTCCATTTCTACTTACGTCAGTGTTACTGCGAAAGTAATTTTGCGTGACTGCCATACGTGGGAATCGTGCTGTATCACTTGCCATAAAGCGACAGCAGCCATGCAAATGAACCGGTGACATCCAAACAGCGGTATTCACGCCAGCCGGGTACTTCTGTTGCCTGTCATAGTTGCCGGTTTTGTGGGAAGATCTCCCCTTGTTGGAAAAGGAAGCTCAGTAACAAGTGCTATTGGGACATGTTTGCCTTGACTGGTGACTTCTTTAGCGGGCTGGTCAGAAGGCCTGGATGAGAACTGGAAAGGGAGTCACTTTGACTCGGTGCCATTTGGTGTCAGCGAGCCATGGAAATGTTCCCTTGCAGAATTCTGACACCAGGTTCAAGAACACCAGCTCTGAAGTCCTCAAGGTCAGGCCTTGGCCCCCCAGCCCTCAGCCGCAAGGACAGTTAACCAGAGCCACACACACGGGCTCAAAAAGAACTGAGTGGTCTTTGGCAGTGAGGAAACTGAGGCATGGGTTAGCCACGTGACCTGTAAGCAAATGGTGGGTTCAGGATGCAGCCCCAGGCTGAGACCCCACAGGGAATGACTGAGCCAAAAAGTGCAGGATGGAGTCTGATAGATAAGATAAGATGATAAGATAGGTATGTGGTTACTGTATGACTCAGCAATTCCACTTCGGGATATATACATGAAAGGATTAAAAGTAGGGTCACAGAGAGATAGATATAGATTCATAGTAGCATTATTCCCAAGAGCCAGAAAGTGGAAACCAGTAGAACTTAAATGTTCTCACCAAGAAAGAGAGAGAAAGAGAGAAAGAGGAAGGTAAATATGTGAGGTGATGGAAGTGTTAATTAACTAGACAGATGAGGGATTCTTTTATAATATACACAAATATCAAATCACCCCAGAATCCACATTGAATATCTTACAGTTTATGTCAATTATACCTCAATGAAGCTGGAAAAAAAAAAAAAGACAGCAGGCAGGGAGGGCAAGAGGGAGGGAGGGAAGAAAACGAAGCCTCTCTCCTGGGAGGACAGCTTTCTGTACAGCGGCGCTAATTCCACAATGGCGTTAGAACCTCCGACTGTGGAAATTTCATCTTCGTCTGCTAGGAAAACATGGGTTGTGGAGTCTGGCAGCCCCGCGTGTTTATTTCTCTTCTGTCTCTGTCGAGAGCGTCGTTTTTCATCATTACTCAGTAGCTCTCAGCCTCAGAGCCCTCCATGGTGAGGTGGGGGTTACAATCATGGCACCTGCTGCCGTAGGCCTCTGGAAAATGGAATACCGAAATCACGGTATTTAGGACATGAGAAGTGCTCAGTTTGCCCTACACATCCTTATTGTTCGGTAAGAATGCGCAGCACCCGGGAAGGGAAATGACTTGTCCGGGATCCCACGGCTGGTTCACAGCAGAAGCAGGATTCGAACCCAGATTTGTGGCATCTGGGTTCGCCCCACCACCCTCCGCCTCCTTTTCCAGACCCACCAGGATCAGGGGCTGCTTTCTGGTAAACGGGCATCGCCCGAGTGCCGACCACCAAAAACCGGCATTGAAGGTCCCCAGTGGGAAAAAGGCAGCTCCGCCCACGTCTGGCAAAGAACCCAGAACCCGTCACAGTGTCTCCTCCCAGTGACATGAATCCGTCTGCCCGCCACCGTGCCTGCAGCTGGGGTGACACTGCGTCCCCTCCACGCCCCGTGGAATCAGGCATGGATTGCTCAGCCCTCTTTATTTCTTGTGAGTTTCGCCGTACCTTGATGAAAAGACTCCGATGAGAGCTGCGCTCTGAACGCTGTCTTAAGGATGCAGTATCGCTGACCGAGGCCAAGCGCTGTCCAGCAGGTCTCTAGGGCCAGTTTATCTTGCTCGTCTGCACCTCCATGCCTGGTGACAGTCCTTTCCCCTTAGCCCCGCTGCCCCTGGCAGCCACCGTGCCGCTCTGGGAGTCTGTAGCTTTCACCATCTTAGACACCTCATGTGTATGAGTGGCACCGTGCAGTGTCTGTCTTTCTGTGAGTGGCTTATCCCCCTTGGTATCGTGTCCTCAGCGTTTATCCTGATGGAAATCGATACGGTGCAGCCGCTGTGGACAACAGCACGGAGGCGCCTTAAACAAGTAAAACCAGGACCAACGCACGATCATCCGAACTTGACAGAGGAAGAACTGGCGTTCAGAGTGGACCTCAGGAGCAGCGTCTTTCCGAAGTCCTCACAATGCAGAGCCAGCGCTGGACACCAGTTCAGGATCCCAGTGCCGTGTCTCCCCCGGGGACAGTCAGCTGGGGGCACGCCAGCTCAGCCAGTGCTCCGACCCAGGCCCTGCTGGCACACAACCTCCTTTCCCAAGACCCAACCAGCCCTCCCATTTGGAACCCAGTCAGAAAGCTCCCCTCCCCGCCGCCGGAAAAGGCCCTCTCAGTGTAAATAGAATAGAGAGGGCTTTGTTGGAGAAATATCTATTCCAGCCAAGGCTCTTTTGCCCAGCATTTGTTAGTAATTGTGGTCACAGGCAAAAACCTCAGAGGGAAATTCCAGGCGTGGGTGTTTATTTGTCAGCAGCGGGCTCCAGCGTGTACACAGCCCTGGGAGCCTTGGTTAAACCAAACTCAATCCTGATCGCGGACGACGAAGACACAGATAGAAGTGACACACTGACAAATGATGCCAGCTCTTGTTTATTGAGCATTTACTACATGCCAGGCACTGTGCCCCATACTGGACATAGGCGGCCACGTGAGACAGATGCTGCGGTTACAACATATCCATTTCACAGATGAGGAAACTGAGGCTTGGAGAGCTCACAGGCCTGGCCCAAGGCCACACAGATCTGCCTGACCGGAGGCCACGATCGTAACGCCTGCACCCTGCTCTCTTCTCCGGGATCGTGTTCCTACAGGGGACCCCAGGCACATTCACTGCCACCGTCATGGCATCTGTACAGCACACTGACCCTTGCAAAGCACCTTCTTCACCATGCCTTTGGACCTATAGGATTACATAGTCCTTATTGGGCCCAAGAAGATACTGACAAATATGAGGTCAGACCATTAAGTTTGCAAACTCCTCATAGAAAAAGTGCTACCTCACTGCTGAATATCACTACTGTCACCTTCTAAGTACTCCCCTTGGGAAGCTTTGCACCCACGCCAGCATCTAGTCCACCCTTCAAAGCAGTTTTGGAACTTTTTCTGGAATGGCCATCAGAGCTGTCATCGTATTACCCTTGATATCCTGAATGTCATCAAAATGTCTTCCTTTCAATCCGTCCTTTATCTCTGGGTAAAGAAAGAAGTCATGGGGGGGGCCAGTTTGGTTGAGTAGGGAGGGTGTTCCAATACAGTGATTTGTTTCCTGGCTAAAAACTCCCTCCCAGACAGTGCCGTGTGAGCTGGTGCATTGTCATGATGCAAGAGCCATGAATTGTTGCTGAAAAGTTCAGTGAAAAAGCCTAACTTTTTCACGCAGCCATTTGAGCACTTCCAAATGGTAAATTTGGTTCGCTGTTTGTCCAGTTGGTACAAATTCATAATGAATAATCCCCCTGATATCAAAAAAGTTGAGCAACATCATTGCAACAATTGTGAACTTCACTGTTGTACCCGGTACAGGGTCTGGGTAGCCGGCGGACCGTGGCACAGCTCCATGACTCCCTATCCTTGGCGTTCACAGTTGTGTTTGCAGAAATCAACTTGATCCTGTCCCCACAGACCTGGCTTTGTAACATTTCTCCGAAGCCAGCTTCTCCCGCTGCCTCTAATCACTCGGATTCTCCCACGTGTTTTCTGCTTTGTCCCAGGATCCTGATTATATTGTTAAAGCCATAGCTCTCTTTAGGAGCTCTGCAGTGTTTGCGTTTCAGCCTGTAAGGACACACATAATGCTGACGGCATGTCACTGTTATCTGTTCAGTAGTTGAGAGTCCACTGACGTGCTCCTCCTAGGGACAGGGTTTCCTCGTTTTGAAACAGGGGTAGTTTGACCCAGCATCGCGGCCCTGATAGGAGCGTCCCAGATTCCTCCCTTCTCAGCTCAGCCACATCCTCACTGGGCCTTCTCTGAGCTTCAGCTTCCTCAGTAGTAGTAGGAAGATAGTAACTCTTTTCTTGTAGAACTTTGGATAGAAGTAGAAAAAAATAATCATGCACAGAAATTTCTTAGCACATGGTAGGTGCTCCATAAACAGCGGGTGTTAGAACTATCAGTAAGCGTCACCCGTACGCTTCTGTTCATCATAAAAGCAATCCATTTTACAAAATTCAGATCATGCAGAAAAGTATAAAAAAGAAATGAAAAGTATCATGCCACTGTATAGACCTCTGTTGATAGTTGGGAGCATGTCTTTTATATGGTTACAGATTATATTTTCTGCCTTCTCTTTTACTTGATATATTATAGACTAAGTTCTGTATCAGTAAGTATTAATAAGACCTTTGTGTTGATTACTATTTTGGACCATTATAAACACTGAGATCAAGGCCCCCGGACCTTTGCACTTGCTATGCCAGCTACCCAGAATCCTCCTCCATCCCTAGTAATTCTATGGCTCACTTTCTCATTTCATTCAGAGCTTGCTCGCACGTGTTCACCAGCCACCCTAGCCAAATAAACCCCATCCCTTAACACACTTCATTTCTTTTTCTTCCTAGCCTTTATCACGCTCTGCAGTTGTATTCTCTGTTTGCTTATGTTTTATGGGCTTTCTACCCCACTGGCCTAAGCGTTCAGGAAAGGACTCTGTGTGTCCACTGATATGACACAGGAGACCGAATGGATGACTGAACAAACAAAAGGACATCTTTTATAGAGATGTATATACTTGCTTTCTCCTCCCCGTAGGATAGATCCTGTCCCTTAGGATTCCAGTGGGGTCGCTGGGTGAAGGGGCATGCGTATTTAAAACTGCAGGACCTGGGCCGGCCGAGGGGCTTGGTTGGTTAAGAGCTCGCTCAAGAGTGCGAGCTGAGCTCTGAGCAACAGCAGTTCGATGCCCAGCCCGAGCTGAGCTGCTGCTGAGCTGCCCACAGGTGGCAGGATGGCTCAGCTAAAAATAATAATAATAATAATAATAATAGTAACTGCAGGGCTTGTTGCCGCATGGCATCTGTCGAAGTTGTGCCAGCTCCCTCCCCTCCCTGCAGGACAGGAGAATGTCCATGTCCCTGGTCCCGGCCTGTGCTGGCATCACGCCACCATCCACCGAAGACCCACCCCGAGCACAGGAGGCCGCGTGCTTTGCAGGACCGCAGGACCGGAAACGGTGGCCGGGATGGGAGGCGGCCCACGCCTGCGGTGTGGTTGACGGTCACCTCCAGCTCCCCCGTGTCCGGCAGCTTGCCGGAGAGGCCATTATAGGAGCCAGGGCTGTGGGGCAAAAGTGGGAAGCTGGTTATTGCCACCTGGCTGAGGGCACCTGTGAACCTCGGACCCTCGAAAGGCACCCACCCCACCCCGTGCTGCAACGTGGGCCAGAAAGCTCGCTCTCTCGTTGACTCAATAAACTGTGCCGAGGTCCTGCTATGTGCCGGTCTGGGGAGCGGTCACAGCTGTGGTTCTGGAGCCAACCTGAGAAGGTCCCACCCCATTTGGTGGGCCCCGGAGGGAGTCGCTTCACCTCTTCGAGCCCTGGCTTCTTGCTCCATCGCTCACTCCATGAGAAGGCGGGAGTTGGCCAGGGGAGGGGAAGGGCTGGATAAAGGACAGGTAGATGGGGCAGGACAGCCAGGCCAAAGCCTGGAGGCGGCTTTCGATTCCGAGATTCTGGAAGTCTGCTGCGCCTTGCTGGTCAGGGTGACTGCGCGGTTTTGAGGTTGAAGGGACCCAGTTTGCCTCCTCTCCCTGCCTCTGCACATGCATCTGGTGATATGTGTTTGTCTATATTTATACCTGTGTGTGTGTCTTTCTAGCATTTCTATTTAAGTCTCTCTATATGTTTCTGTCTCCACAGGTGGGAGTAAGGGAGACGTCTGTCTGTCTGCAGGTCTCTGTCTGGCTGTCAGTGTGCGTGTGGCCTCTCTGTATCCCTGTTATTTTTCTGTCATCTTTCCCTTTCTATCTGTCTGCCTTTTGCTCTCTGTATCTGTCCGTCTCTCTCTTTCCGTGTGTCTGCCTCTCACCCGTCTCCGTCTCTCCCTCTGTGCATGTCTCCTTTCTCTGGGTATTTTTGGTCCTTCCCACCCACCGCACCCCCGAAATAGCTGTCCTCCAGAGCTCTGGGCTTTGGTTCCCTCTTCTCTTCGTTGCTCCCTGGACCAACCGCCTGACCTGTAGGTGATTTTCTGTGTCCGTGGGGGAGTGCGGAGCGAGCGTGTGTGATCCCCAGCCGAGCTCCCTCCCCGTAGCCAGGAGCCTGCCTGTGTCTCTCCATCTCGGAGTCTCCTCTGCATTCTAAACCCCCAAAGAGAAGCTACACAAGGCTGCTCTCAACGTCGGCAGCAAGTCCCTTTGAACACCAGCACAGAATCTCCACGTCCACCCTCCCATCACTCGGCTCTCCGCCTCAGCAGAGGGCTGTGGAGATAGCAGGGCAGGCTTGGGGCTCAGCCACTCACAGCTTCCATGCCCACCTCCATCCTCACTCGCTGTGTGACTGGGAGAAACACGTGGACCCCTCTGAGCCTCAGAACATGACGTAGCATTCCTCCCAGAACCCCCAACACAGGGCTGGTGTGTGGCAGGGCCTCAGGAGACGTCAGCACCTCTGGAACACAGCAGCCACTCTTTTCCAGAATGCATTCATTTATTCACTCATTCACTCATTCAACAATCACAGCAAGACACATCATAGCTGGAAAGCACACAGGCTGATCCCAAAGGCCTGTCGTCTCAACCACTAAGAATCCGGATGGTTGTTACCCAGGGACCCTGGGCGGGATGAGTGGTATTAGCTGGGTACAAGCAAGAGCCCCCACAGACTGGACTTCCTAGGAAATAGAGTGTCGTGGGCCACGTTTAGACCTTTGAAAAATCACCCAGTGGAATTCAGGTGGAAAAAAGTGGCACAAGTAGCGATTGCATTGCTTTGAAGCATCCCTTCCTTTGTTTGATAATGAGTCTCCATGGGAGGCCAGGAGAGGTCAAGGCCAGCGTGGCTAAGGCCAGCGCTCTGCCTCTGGGCCACGGTCATGGGAAGAGAATGTACGCTTCTCTTGTTTGTTGTTATCGTTTTGCTTTGGATTCTCATACGCCTTAATCCATTCATCATCCATTTGTGAAAACAGGCTCATGTCCTGCATGTCTGTGTCCTCCAGGCTTGGTCCAGGGCTAGTAAGTGGGAGGTGTTAAGGATGCTTCTTGGTTAGCTGAATGGAGGATAGATGGATGGATGGATGGATGGATGGATGGATGGATGGATGGATGGCGGGGGTGGATGGATGGATGGATGGATGGATGGATGGATGGATGGATGGATGGATGGATGGCTGATGGATAGATGAATGATGGATGATGGATTGATGGATAGATGGATGATGAATGGATGGATACATGGATGGATGGATGATAGATGAATGATGGATGGATGATGGCTAGATGGATGATGGATGGATGGATAATAGATGGATGGATGGATGGATGGATGGATGGATGGATGGATGATGAATGGATGGATAGATGGATGGATGGATGATAGATGAATGATGGATGGATGATGGCTAGATGGATGATGGATGGATGGATAATGGATGGATGGATGGATGGATGGATGGATGGATGGATGATGGATAGATGAATGATGGATGATGGATGGATGGATAGATGAATGATGGATGGATGGATGGATGGATAATAGATGGATGATGGATGGATGGATGGATGGATGATGGATAGATGAATGATGGATGATGGATGTATGGATGATGGATGGATGGATGATGGATAGATGGATGATGGATGATAGATGGATGATGGATGGATGGATGGTTGGATTGTTGTATGAGTGTTTCAAGGGACATGATCCCTCCAGGAAGACCCCCCTACTCCTACCCCTATATGATCACCGGGAAAGCCCAGTGTATTTGTGATTGATTTGGAGTGAAGATTAGAGTGAGGTTAGGAGAACCCTCTGGTTGCTGCCGCATCTGTGTTCAGTCAGAGCCAAGAGGACAGTTACCCCCAGAATCACAGCTATGTATTGAACAGCCGAGGAGCCAAAGACATTGAACTCATCGGGAGAGATTGAAGGAATGGGCTCAGAAGCTCTGGGCTAAACTCCCTGAGGTCTCCTCTGTTCCCTGCAGGCAGATTGCTCATACCTTCCCCACCATGTAGGAGCAACTGGAATACACTTCCTTCATAAAACAATTGAACATTGTCTTCTGTTTTCCCCAGTTGGCTGAAAGGCAAGGATTTTTTTCCCCCAGATTTTATTTTTCAAGCCCATAGCATAGTACTCGGCATGGAGTATAGGCTAAGCTAATATTGCATGGCTCGGTGAGTTGGTAGTTAGATGGTAGGAAGAGTGGACGCACGGATGATTTGCTTTGAGGATGATGGGTGAGTAGATGGGTGGATGGATGGTTGGTTTTAAAGGTGATGGGTAGCTGGATGGATGGATGGATGGATGGATGGATGGATGGATGGTTGGTTTCTTGGATGATTGCCTGTTGAATGCTTTGCTAAATGGGTAGTCAAATAGTTTGCTGGATGGGTAGTTGGATTTAGATGTGTGGCTGGTTGGATTTGGATGGATGGATGGATGGATGGATGGATGGATGGATGGATGGATGGATGGATGGAAAGATGTGACCTTATTGGCCACAGGAGTCAGTTTCCCACGTGATACAGAAATCCTCTCTGCGAATGCCTCTGCTGGTCCTCAAATGCATGGCTACCCATGTGCTGTAACCCACTTACAAGGTATTTCCTTAACTAACAGGCAGAACTGTGAGAGAATTCTTGAAATTCCGGGTATGGTTACATAGTGTATATCAGTGGGTAAGGGCATAGCTGGGTTTGAATCTCAACTGAACTAATCAAAGCAGTGTGACCTTAAACAAATAAATCCCTTGGTCTCTCTAAGCTCTCAGGGTTTCTTCATTTGCAAAATGGGGATAAAAGCACTCTCTTGATATTGTGATAGCATAGGATGGTGTCAGATGGTTGCTGGACTTATCATGGTGATCACTTCTTTAGGTATATAAATGTTGAATGAATAAATATGGCATACTCCTGAAACTAATATAATATTGTAAGTTAGCTATATTTTAGTAAAAATCTTTAAAGAAAGAAACAACCTATTTCAGTTATAGTATTGGATAGCCTTATGAGGTACAGTTCACAAATTATCTGCTTTTGCTTCCTGGAATACCTAGTTACTTTAAAACGTGCCCAATTAAATTTTAACGTCTGTCACACACACAAAAAAACACTATCTTGAAGGGTTGTTACAAGGATTAAGTGAAAAAATTAATGGCAAGGGCAGGTCAGTGCTCAATCAAATGTATTATTATTATGGTGCTGGGCCAAAATGTGCCCCCTTGTAGCTTTTTCTCCCCACCAAGAACCACATGTCTGCCAGATAACCAATATAGTGATGTGTATTCAGTGACAAATGAGACTGAACTAGTCGCTCATCTCTTGGAGTTTATGTTCTACTAGGTAGTCAGACCATAAACAAGTAAACGGATAAATGGTTTCAGATGGTGTTAAAAGCTGTGCTGAAAACAGGTAAATGAAGAGAGTGACGTGGCCGGTAGGGGGCAGGTGGCCTTTCACTGAGCTGTGAACTGACAAGTGGACACAGCCCGGCAGAGACCTAAGGGGAGTGTGTCCCAGGTGCCAGGAATGACCAGCAAACGGAACCAAGAAGTTGTCTTCTCCTGGGAACCTGGGCCTGGAGCATTTGCAAAGGAACGTGGCGGGGAGAGGCAGGGGGCAGAGGGGAGGGGGCTGGGAGGCTGCTTCTGGGATAAGAGACGTGGAACCAGGTGGATCCAGGTAGGATCTGGGCCTCTAGAGAAAACGAGGACCAGGCGGTGGCTGACCTCTAGCCGGGCTGATCTAAGAGTCCAGCGGGTTCCATAGGAGCTGGACCCTCTGTCGCTTCCTCTGTGCTGGCTTTCCCCAGCCCCCTCGCGCCACGTGGGGACAAAGGGCTCTTAGAACCTTCCAGTTTCACCTAGACCAGGAAAAGCACATCCCTAACTAGTTGTTCCAACAAACGTCTAGAATTCTGTTTTCTTGGCTCATTAGCTTGGTTGGGTCACACGTTTACCTCTGAACCACACAAACGGCGGCCAGGGAGAGTCAGTGTTCTAATTGGTCAGGCCGTAGGTCTGTGACTTGCCCTGATACTGATGATGGAGTGGGAGATGCTCCCCAAGACACCGGATGATAAATCTTCCTTACGGGGGATGAATGAGTCCCAGAGAGCTTTGTACAAGTTTGGATCTATCACCAACAGTACTGGATGCTTCGAATTTTGTAAGAGGGTAGATTTCCCGTTATCTGTTCTCCCCACGATTTTTTTTTTTAATGGACGCCCTTAGGAGGAGGAGGGAGACGCGAGCCTGCAGGCGAGCACAGCACACACAGTGTCCTGCATCTCCACTCAGAAGTAGCTTCCCCTTCCTCCGGGCCCAGGGACACGTCTCATACCTCTCCTCTCCTCTCGCTTTGTAGTTTAACATGTGCGCATGTCTCCATCCACTTTCTTAAGCTCCGTGGGGGATGGAAATGGTGACTTAAGCACCTCGGGGTCCCAGCTCCTGTGGCACCAGGTCAGCATAGGGTCCAGGACATGCCCGGTTAAGCAGCATCGGGTTTCAGGGCTCAATGTGATTACCGTGCCCCCCGCCCCGATAGCCCCCCAGATGGAGCATGGGAGGAGCTGCACCCCCAGAGCAACCGCTGAGCCTCACCCGTGGTCTCTTGGGTTCTCCCCAGGCAAAGCCACCAAGAATGTCCAGTGGGACGAGGACTCGGTGGAGTACATGCTGACCAACCCGGTGAGAATTGCCTTCGTCCTGGTGGTCCATGGCCGGGCCTCCCGGCAGCTGCAGCGCATGTTCAAGGCCATCTACCACAAGGACCATTTCTACTACATCCACGTGGACAAGGTGAGAGCGGCCTTTCCTGCGGGGCTGCCGGCCCCTCACGGGACGCTCGCGGGCCGAGCAGCTGCGTCCTCTGGGAGCACTCAGTCGTGCGTGTGTGTCTGTGTGTCTGTCTGTGTGTGTCAGCCTCAAAGTTCCCAGCTGTGGCTTTAGACTTTCTCCATAAACATGTTTTCCTCACTGCTCCACTGCCCGTTGCAGTGCCTGCCACTTTGTGAGGGCAGCTACCCCAGGAGTGGGCACACTTTCTCCACAAAGGACCAGCCAGTATGTATTTTAGGCTTACAGGCCACACGCTCTCTGTTTTGCGAAAGCAGCCATAAAAAAAACAAAAACACACATGAATGGGTGTGGCTGTGTTCCAATAAAACTTTATTTGAACAAAACCTGCAGCAGGCTGGCTGACCCCTGAGCTGTCTTGTCCCAAAGGTTTCTGTCGGCCTGCTGACGTGACCTGGTTGGTACTCAGTACGCCTGACCCGCCGGCCTGCGAGAGGGTGCTGGGGAAACCCCCGCCACAATACCCGGCAGGTGGAGGTGCAGCTCTGTGTCTTAGCTTGGTCTCCTCAGCCGCACGCATCAGCCTTGTTTAAAAATGCGGAGTGAACCAGTAGCTCAGAGGCGGGCCGGGGACTCTGCATTGCAAATTGCTAAAGTCAAAGGTTAAAAATAACAAAGGTTTGGGCTGGCCAAGTGGCGCGGTGGTTAAGCGCTGGCTTAGGAAGTCAGCGGCCCCGGTTCGGTCCCACATGTGAGGACCAGTGACATTACCCTCAAAAAAAACCAAAAAAATAACAAAGGTTCGAGTAGTGAAACTAGTGATGCCGGACAGACACCCCAGGCCCGAACCAGTCACGTGGCCGAGGTCAGAATCCCCGTCAGCCGGAAGGGAAGGGGCAGCGAGGGGGCAAGGGGCAGGGCTGGTGTTTTCTGGGCTGCTGACCGTCACCCTTTCTCTCCTGGGAAAAGCGCTCCAACTACCTGCATCGGCAAGTGCTCCAGTTCGCCAGGCAGTATGACAATGTCCGTGTCACCCCCTGGAGGATGGCCACCATCTGGGGGGGCGCCAGCCTCCTGTCCACGTACCTGCAGAGCATGCGGGACCTCCTGGAGATGGCCGACTGGCCCTGGGACTTCTTCATCAACCTCAGCGCGGCGGACTACCCCATCAGGTAAGGCGGCTGTGGCCCCAGGCCGTCCAGGCCCAGGTCGCGCTTCCTCTCGCTCCCCTGGTCACAGCTGTGCAAGCAGAGGCAGGGGCAGTGCTGCCTCAGTGAGGTGCCCTGGAGCGCTCCCACCTCCTCTCGATGGATCTCTCAGCATAGGATCCACCTGGGACCTGACAACCTTTTGTGCACTCATTCATTCATTCATTCAGCAGAAATTTCCTGGGTATCTGGTTTTCCCACCTCTGTTTGAGGAAACGCTAGAGAACCAGACTCCTGCCCACAAGGCACTTCCATCCAAGTGGGGGGGACAGACACAAACAAAATGAGTCAAATGGTACAAAGCAGAGAGAAGACGCCGGGGAGCGATGTTCCCATCACAGTGGCCGGGAACGCCCTTACCCAGAGGATGGAAGATGGAGGGGGAGTGAGTCAGACAGGCAGGGAAAGCCATCCAGGCAAGTGGGGGTGAACCCTGAGGCGGGGGCGCCCTGGTGTGGGGGAGGAGACAGATCAGTGAGGAAATGGGGCGAAATCATGGAGATTCTAGAACTTGGCTGTTACTCGAAGCAACCTGGGGAAGCATGATTCGAGGCAGAGGAAGGATAAGGTGTGACTTCGGAGTTCAACTGAAAGGGGCAGAGTGGAGATTGGGGGGTCGGGTGGGACAGCCCAGGCAGAATCACACACTTGAGGCCTTTGGCCACTTGAGGACCATGGGTGTCTGTTTGTTTTGGCTCCTGTCAAATTTTAGCAAATGCACTGATTGCCTACGTTTTACAATTGGGAGGTTTCGCGTGAAACTACCGGTTGTGAGGGCTCCACTCCGGGCCTGCAGCCCACTTGGCCCCAGTGGTGTGGGGCTGGGAGAGCGGCCAGTAGCCCAAGGTGGCGGAGATGCCACAAGGAGGGACTGTCGCTTTGCACAAAGACTGACCTGCTCTTCCAAACAGACCACAAGCAAAGAAAAGCCCTCTAGGGGTCTTGTAAGGGATGGGAAGGCAAGAGCATGGACTGTGGTTCCCGTCAAGGGGGCACCTCTTTGCCCGACCGTGCCTTCCATCCCAATTTACCGAGAAGGCTGCAAGGGTGCGGGTGCAGGAGAGGCCTTCTCTCCTCTGATGGCATGCAGGCATTGGGTACAGCGTTCCCAGAAGAGCTGGATGAAAGCTTCTTAAAAAAATGGAAAAACACTTTTATCAGGGTGGTTTTCAAACATGAAGAGGGGTACTGAGAATAAGATAATGAACCCCCCCACCCCCCCACCATCACCCAGTTGCAACTGTGATCAGTCCGTGGCTGCCTTGCAGCTTCCCTGCGCAGTCCCTTCTCCCAACCCCAGGGAAGCACCGCCCAGGCATCATAAAATTGTGTCTGTAAATATTTCAGTATTCGTCTCTCTGTGAATGTAACATCAATGTGATTGTGACACCTAAAATATTAACGGGCATCCCTAATGTCATCAAATATCGAGGCCACGTGTTCCCAGGAGTTTGGGTTTTGAATCAGGATCTAAATTAGGTACGGACATGGAGTGACAGCCTCTGCTTAAAGCTGGAAATGGCTTCTACTCCTTCACAACTCGTTTCTGGGGCTTGGTGGCATCCTGGGCTTGGTGGCATCCCACTGTCTCCTAGGAGACCCTGAACTCCGGAGGGGCTCCAGGGAAAGCACAGTTTTTGCTCAGTGTAGGCAGGATACACCTGGCACCCTTGAACATGAGAAAAACGTTGGGGGTTATTTAGAAGGATACCTGTTTCCTTTGTTCGTAGGATAGCAGGGGTAGAAGGGGTTGGTTTTGAAATGCCGCTGGCAGATTTTTACTTACTTACAAATTCATTCAAACATTCATCCCACAAACATTTGTTAGGTAATTACAGTGCTCGGCACCGTTTGGGCATTTAGTGAACAAAAGCCGCACAGACACTACCTGTTGGTATGCGACTTGGGAAGATGGAATTAGATAATCGTGCATTGATCACCGTGCAGGGTGCGAAGGGGCTGTAAAGAAAGGAAGAGGAGGCCAGGAAGAGAAGGCTCTGAAAATGCAGTTTGGAGTTGACACCGGAAGGATAAAAAGGGATTGACAGGCCAGTGAGAACGAGGTCACTCTAGGCCCAGAGTCCCCAACCTGGCACCACTGACGTACTGGGCCGGGTCGTTCTGTGCCGTCGGGGTGTCCTGTGCACTGTAGGATGTTGAGCAGCATCCCGGTTCTCTACCCCACTAGGTGCCAGTAGCACGCCCACCCCCAGTCACGTGTGACAACCACAAATATCTCCAGATGTTATCTCTGCAATGGGGCAAAGTCGCCTACCTCCAGCCAACAACGAGAGAGAGACCAGCCGGCACCAGATGGGTCAGAGGCGAACTAGCTGCATTTGAGGAAGCTAAACATGGAGAGAGGATAATAAAACAATGAGGAGAGGTTAGTTTACAGAAGTACATGGCAAGGCGTGAGTTAGAACCTTCTCCCACCATCTCCCAAGAAAGGCCCGAGTTCAGAAATATCCCAGGAAGCTGAGTGTAGCCGCTAACCTGGGAGGCGCTTCCTTCAACCCTCACAGCAAGCCCGTTTTACAGACGGGCAGACGGAGGCCCGAGGTCAGGTAAGGAATCCGTGGCACAGTGGGGACTAGACCCACTTCCGGCTGGTTCCAGGGGTGGTGTTCCCTGGGCTTGAAGTTGGCCCTTTGGGGACGTCAGCGGGCCGCGAGGGGTGGGACGGCCCCAGGCCACTGGAGAGCACAGCCACCCCTCAACCCCCTGGGCCTGGGCAGGGCAGTGATTGCACCACCTGCCATCGGGGAATGTCCTGAAAGAAGGTCACCTCTTGTCCCCGAGTCTGATGAGTTGTGGTGAAGATTCCCACACTCCTTTTCCTGCAGACCTCCAGCCTGGGTCGGATGGCGGGACTTGGCCCGAGGCCTGTGAGGCCAGGCGGACGTGCCCAGGCCCATGGCCCTTCAGGACAATCCCGTCGGGCCGGCTCGAGGCTGCCCCCTGGAGGCCCTGTGTCGATTTGCAGTTGGAAGCAGTGACCATGGCCGCTTAACCAAGTCAGCCTTGCCAGGGTGTCCGCGTTTCCACTATTTCAGCATCCACACGGATGCGCGCTCCAGCTCTCAGCAGACTGCCACGGTTTGAGTCCGAGCTCTGCCGCTTCCCTAGCACGTGACCATCAGCAAGGAGATTCAGTCTTTGTGAAATGCGGATGTGGTGATACAACCCAGCAGAGCGTTCAGCGCCTAAGAAGTGCTTAGTAAATGTCAGCTGTTAATTCCTGAGCTACATCCAGGAGACCCAGGAATCCTTTCCCAGACCATGTGCCCAGCCTTTTCTGGGGTTCAGAGAAGAGAGTCCTCCTATTTCTAGGCGTTTCAGCTTTACACTCCAGACCTCTCTGCGTCTCTGCCGGCGCCCTTTCTCGGCCTGTACCTCTCACTGCTGTCATGTCCGTGCTCCGCGCCCCCAGCCCTTCCGCCTCCTGTGCCCCCAGTCCTGCTGCCCCCTCTGCGCCCCCAGTCCTGCTGCCCCCTCCGCCCCCCCCAGTCCTTCCGCCTCCTGTGCCCCGTCAGCCCGATGGCCAGAGGCGCTTCATGCATCAAGCACTGCTGGTCCCTCTTGCTGTTTTCGTGAAATCGCCCCACACAAAAACATATGAATTTTGCAGATGAATGGTTTTATCCTGGGCAACTCTGATAGGCTCTCGCTTCCCATCTGCCGCTCCATCTGTAGCTTCCAGAGCCACGTCTCCCTTTCCAGGAAGGGCGTGCCCACGTCGAAGCTCCTGAGAGGCTCTGAAACCTGGGGGGGGGGGGGGCGTCCAAGGGCAGAGCCCGCCCCAGGTGGCTACCCTGGCTGTTTGGGGTTTGATTTCACACCCCTGCGCCCCGCTGGTCTGCAGTAGCCACTAGCCATGGACACAGACAGCCTGGTTACAGATTCTCGGCCACCACCGACTGGCCGGGTGCTTGGCACAAGCTGCATTAGCTTTCTGCACCTCTGTTTCTCTACCTAAAATAGGGGCACAGGGTTGGTGCCTAGGTGATGGGCCGCTAGGAGGATTGAAGGAAAAACTGCACATTGAGGGCATCACGCGGTGCCTGACTCACAGAGAGTGCTTGAGAAACACAGGCGGTTAGCATCACAGCGGTGGGATGAGGCGGGACCAGGCGGACCCGTCATCAGCTGAGTCACTTTCCTGTCTTCCGTTACGCATGGACAGACCAGGAAAACTTGTGTCGAACTCACATCTCTTTCAAAAGTGGGAATCGCAGAGTTAGGCTGTGTTTCAAGGAAAGACTAGTGTTTCCAGGGAAAGCAGGGCAGAACGCTCTCGTTTGCGAACGTGAAGGATAGTCTGTATTTGGACGATGCAAGCTAAGCGTGTTCAAAGAATCCAGGTCTTTCCATTCCGATGTTGCTGATGTGACTTCCTGGCTCGAGCTGGTGGTGTATCCAGTGCATGGATGAAATGGGCGTGTTCAAACGCCGAGATGCGGCGAGGTCCTGAATCATCGAAGGACATGCGGGTTTTATTTGATGTGTTCTGTTTGCTAAGGCCAGAAACCGCGGTCCGCAGGGCGGGATGAGTCCAAAGGCCGTTCGCACTGTTGTCTGGTTGGGGCCAGAGGTACCAGACCCCACACTGTCTGTCCTTCTCTGGCCCAGTGTCTTGGGGCAAATCATATGCAAAAGGAGGAGGGCTCAGTGTGACCCCGGACCCCCCAGGGCTCACATTCCTTCTATTTGGGGGAGGGGGCGGTGCGCGCATGTGCTCGTGGCAGGGGAAATAGCGCTGAAGTTTTCCAAGCTTGCCCACGTCTGCTAATTGGGCCGCTTGCTGGTCTCCAGCAATGAGGTCTAAGCCAGTGGGCCCACTGTGTGGACATTTACATCACACTGGGCTGTAGATCCAGGCGCTGTCCTGAGATGCCCCCAGGGCGTGACCCAGGCTGGGCCCATCAGAGCTGTTCTCTGGTGCCTCAGCGGGAAGCAGGTGCCTGGGGCGCCCAGGACCCATGTGTCCATGAGACTGATCAAAGCGAGCAAACATTTCCTGTGTACCTACTATGTGTCGGGCCACCCATGGGGCCCTTTAGCACGTATTTTGTCTTCAGCGTCATCCCCCAAAATGAAACTTCCACTGTGTAAGAAAGTTGAAAGAGGTTGGTGTTCAAACCGAATTTCTAGCACGCTTCGCACGAAAGTCAAGGCCTCGATAGCGTCAGCACAGACCCTGGTCACCACAGGTGTCAGCCCGGCTGCGCCCCCTGCAGCCTCGGGGAGGGCCGTCCCTGTGTCTTCCTCGTTTCTGTTGGCTGCTGCCTGTCCTTGGCACCCTTGCCTTGTAGAAGCCTCACTCCGATCTCCTCCGTCTTCCTTTGGTCTTCTTTCTCAGCCGCCTGTCTCTCTTCACATCACCTTCCTGTCGGGCCCCAGTCATGGGGCTCTCGGGGTCCACCTTAATCCATATGACCTCATCTTAACTAATTGTATCTACAAAGACCCCCATTTCCAAGTAAGCTCCCTTCTGAGGTTCTGGGTGGGTGTGAATTTGGGGAGGGGAGGTGCCCTTCGAACCAGTACAGCCACCCGTCGCCCTTGCGGGGCCGAGTGCAGGGTGCGGCTGTCCCCGGGGAGGCACGGTGCTGCGTCTGCAGTGGGCACCGCTGAGAGCCCCTCTGGGGGCGGTTATTACACAGACTTCATCCTCCACGTCTGTGTTGGCATGGAGCCAGCTTTCTCTCATTCCTTCATCCAACAGCCATTTCCTGAGCACCTGCCACGCGCCCAGGTCTGAGGGTACAGCAGCCAGACAGGGTCCCTCTATAGGGAGCATGGCATCCTGTGACATGGGTCCCAACAGGGGAGCATCAGGGCTCCACGTGGTTCTTCGAAGGTTTCTTTACGAGATCTTTAAAATATCAGGACTCCACCCCAGACCAGTTGAATGGACACTCCCTGTGGGAGACAGGAATCTATACATAACCTTACCCTCTCCAGGGGATTGGAATACACAGCAAGAGAACAAAACCACTGGTCTGGGGGAGACACAGACACCCATCACTTGATGACAGTAATAAATAGCAAGGGAAATTCTAGGTGGAAAATATGTAATTAGCCTCACCCTCCATGGAAGTCATATTTGGGGGCCCAATGCCCAGATCTTTGGGTGTGACCATCTTGTCCACCACTTTCTCAGCATCCAACCACTTTTACCCTTGGGATGTTCAGAGGTGCACACCTTCTTTCCTGTGACCCCAAAACCCTGGTGCAACCTTCCCCCCATCTCCCCAGTGGAAATCTCCACCTCGACGATGTGCGAGTCAGCGAGGGTGTCCCACTCAGGCTGCGTTCACGAGGGAGCTGGGAAGCCATGCCAGCCGTGATGCCGGGAACGCTTTTGTTCGCCTCTAGTAGCGAACTCATCAGTTCCTCAGCCCTGTTATTTTTCCAGCCTTGCGGAGCGCACTCCCGCCTTTGCACAAACGCGGTTTGCCCTGCTGCCGCCCGCGGCCGTATGTCTCCTGAGCCATGTTTCAGGTAGGACAGCTCCCCGGGCTTCCTGGGGGCAAGGGCTGACCCCGAGTGTCCCCCCTGGACAAATGGAATGAGGCTGGAGTCCCGGCAGCTCTTGCGGGACTCTGTTAAAAGCACTGAGGCTCCTCAGAAAGCCAAGAGTGGTCCTGTCGGTTTACCACTCTTGCTTTGACGCAGATAAGGAAAGATGTTTCTGGAAGGTTGGAGGCATTCACATAATCAGTGCAAAAGGGGGCAGAACAAAAGGCAGGAATGACAGGGCTGTTGCACCCAAGCGAAGCCGCTGCTTGGCTTAAATCCATGCCAGCCATAGTGTCAGTTTGCCATTTTTGTTCTTTCATTACTGGGAAAAAATTCAGCATTCTGGGGGAAAGAGGTCCCTTCTTTGGTCAGCTGAGAGTAGAGCTTGTTGGTCATTCATTCATTCATTCATTCAACACTTGCTTTTATTGAGAACCCCCTGGCTGCCAGGCAGTGTTCTAAACCAGAGCTGCCCAACAGGACTTTGGGGGTGACAGGGATGTCCTGTAACTGTCACTCCGTGCAGGGCCACCAGCACCATGTGGCCGTGGAGAGCCAGGGATGTGCTTTGAGCAGCTCGGTTTTAAATTCGATTTGGCTTGAATTTAAATGTAAACAAGCAGCCGGCGGAGGAACTCTGTCCTGCACGCTCAGGATGGAGCCGTGAACAAAGCTGATGACAACCTGGAGCCCTCGTGGCCCTCATATTTGTGTCGGGGGCGTGGGGCGGGCAGACATCCTTCCACCTGAGAGAATTCAGTGCCGGTAAGAAATGAGAGGGAGTGGCCGCTGCCGGTTCAGAAACAAACGTGGCTTCCGTCCTCGGCCCCGCCGGCGGCCCCACGGCCCAGGCGGACCGTGCATTGACTATTGCGAGTACTTTCTTCCTGACGCCTCCCTCCCAGATCTCATAGCCCTCCGCCTTCTTGTTGGCAGCGGCTATCCTGTGTGTCTGTGGACGGAACATTGCCAACCCTGGGTTCCTTCCTGCCCAGTGATACAGCACGTTTCCTTCTCGGGAAAGCAAAGCCTTCATTTAAGGGGCGGGTGTGCGTCCTGGGAGGCTCCAAGTGCATCCTGGGAACGTGGGGGTCCCCACTGGGGAGTCCGTTATTTCCCCCCCTGCCCACTTCCTCACGTCTACCTGCAGGTAAAGGTCATTCTCAAGGGCAACTTGAAGGGCAGCACGTCTGAGAAAGTCAGGTGGGATCGGGAGGGAGGCGCCTACGCCTTTTCACTGATGATGGCAGGGACTTAGGTGAGCACGGACCCAAGGGCCAGCGTGAGGGTCCCAGTGGGTGGCTAGATGGAAACTGGATATTATTATCATTATCATCATCATCGTCCACGCCTTTCCCCCTCCTGTTGCTACTTTGAGTTGTTGCCCAGCGTGGGGAGTGGTCAGTAGTGGATTCTCAAAGTGGGTGCCTGGGGAAGCCTGTCAGGCTCTTTCCTGCCCCGGGAGCTGGGAATAGCAGCCAGCATTTCGTGAGCCCTTCGCGTGCATGGGATCCTGGGCCAAGTGACTTCCACGTGTTATCAAACGTCACGACAGCCCCCAGAATACAGAGACTATCGCCGCGCCCCATTTTACAGATGAAGAAACTGAGCCTGAGAGACGTTAAGGAGGGTGCCCTGCGTCTCACAGCTGGAGGGGCTCAGAGCCGGAAAACAAACCCAAAAGAAGGCCTGAGCTCGTCACCAAGAGGGCGTACGTGCCCACTGGGCAGCCGGGGACCAAAGGCGTCCCACTTGTCCTTCCCCACCTCATTCTGTTCGTCTGGATGGGGACCCGGAGGCAGCCACGCCCGTGACCAGGAGAGAACCGGCGCACGCTGGTGCCGGAATCCAGTCCCCAGCATCCCACCAGCTGCCACGCTGCCGTCACCTGCCCCAGGCCTCACGGCATCCCCGAGCGGGGTGTACACATAGGCACTGAGACTTGGCAGGTTCGAGTGACTTGCCCAAGGTCGCACCGCTTGGTGAGGCCCCGCCGGCATCTGCGCGCAGGCTCAGCTGACTCAGAGCGCAGCGTGCGTGCTGCTGTGCCCAGCCGCCTCACGGGGGAGGCCGGCCAGCGTGTCCCATAAGCAGTTGGACAATAAGCCAATCACACAGGAGCGCAAACCCACCACGTGGCCGCCACAGCCAGCGTGTTTCCGTCAGCTCGTCAGCCCTCTCTCTCTCTCTCTGGCCGGTGGGAGATGGGGCTTTACCAATTGCGTTTGCTGTAATCACAGGTGGAGGAACCAGCCCGGCTTTCACATTCCTTGATCATCCTGTTCCCTCTTGATCTGTGACTCTCCGAACCCCTCTGCAACTGCCTCAGTGGTGCCCCAAGGAATTCTCGCTCATTTTAACGTTAGCCTCAAGCCAGCCTCACTGGGAAGGAATGGCTGCTCTCCCCGCACATATGCGCAGTTGTTCCACAGCAAAAGCCAAAAGGAGGATTTTCTGCACCTCACTCACCCCAGGCCTTGTGGTGTCAGCTGACCTGGAGCTGACGCCTGCCTCCAGCCCCTGCCAGCTGGATCATCTCAAGACGGGTGACTTCAGGCTTTCGGAGTCTTGCTTCTCTCACCTGTGAGGCGGAGATGATAGTGTTACCTGTCAGGGAGCAGCACGGGGAACAGCAGCGCCAGGTGGGAACCCAACCAAGGTCGACCTTCTGTCCAGCTCCGCGAGCGGCCTGATCAGCAGCAGCCGGGCTAGAGCACGGTGGCTCAGCCTGGCACCCACACGCGACCTCGTGCTCATCCCTCCCACCATCTAGATGTGGGGACCAGGGCGCCGAGCTGAGCCGATGGGCTCAGAGGAGAGACATGGCTGGTCGGCCAGGGAGACCGTAGCTTACTGCATCCATCCGCCCAGCTGCAGGAAAGGAAGAGGCAGAAGAGAAAATGTGGCTGGTCCTGGCCCCAAAGGGTCAGGTTTGAGGCAAGAAACAGGAGAAAAACTAATAGAATCCAGATGGGGGCTTTCCCCACTAGTAACCACGGCCAGACAACCTCTAGGCACCGAGTAATTGCACATCAGGTCCGCCCGCCCCCGGACCCCTCAACCGAGGTGGGTGGACAGGGCCCGAGATGGAAAGCCAGGCCACGGCCCCCTCCCCACGTCGCTGTCCCCACCGCATCGTTGTAACAAGATGAGATACTGCAGCACAGGGCCTGTCCCAGAGCCAGCTGGGCATTTATGACCAGCGCTCAGGAGATGGTTCTCTTACCGTTATCAGTGTGACACCTAAAACCCCTGGATTGTTCATTCCAGCTCATCACAGCCTGGCCTTTTCTGTGGTCACTCTTTATTTGCTTCCTCTTGCTCCTTCCCCGTACTTGATGGATCTGTACCCTTGTACTAATGCGTAAATGCGGACCGAGAGAGAGAATGAGGGAGAGACAACACAGGCCGTGGAGAAAAGCTGGCCGTTTGGGAGTCGAGAGACTGTTGCCGGGAGTCAGCTGGGTCCGGATGCCTGTGGGGTTGAGCTGTGTGGCCCCGTGGCCCCGCCCTGCGGCCAGGCTGTTTGTAGAGAGCCTCCCTGGCCACCGTGTGCCCAAACAGCTCTGCCCTTCTCACAGTCGCTCACTCTTGAGTTAATGCAGCCACCATCTCCCTGAAGCTCCAAGTCGGAAACGTCCTCTAGAGTTCTACCTGTAGACCCTCCGCGGGCTCTAGCGGTGTGCCTCTGGGCAGCCTGGTGGGACAGGCAGCGTCAGAAAGTAGCTCGGACACCTGAACGGGTCAACAGCCTGGGGGACAGTCACAGAATAGAAGCCGAGGCGGAGAGCGAAGGCCCCAGGCTGACGCTCTGTGTCCTCCCCCGCCTGCCCACCCCAAGTGACACAGCCCCGCCCCCCGCCCCGGTCCAGACTGGGCACCTGGCAGCCGACGCCAGCTGCGGCCCCAGGCCCATCACACGGCTTCATCGGGAAGTGGAGACGGGTCAAGAGGCGGCCATGGGGTGGTGCCCACCGGTTTTCCCTGGGTGAGGGGCGAAGCAGGCCACACGTCGCGTCTTGGTCCCTTGCCGGAGAAGAAGAGTGGAAACGGTGTCCCCAAGAGCCACCGTCTGTCACCTGTGTCCTTCCCTCCTCCAGAGAAGGGTCCTCCTTTGGTGCAATTTAATTGTGTTCATCAGTCAACGTTCCTTGGCAGACGCAGCCAGGGGCACAAACATGCTACCTCTGTCCCCACGTAATTGTGCACTTTGGAACAGCTGGAATGTGCTGGAAGGCCGAGCAGTGTTTGATTACAGAGTCAATCTTTGTTTAAAAGTTTGCTGCCCTGGGGAAGTTTCTAACAGGTTTCTTTAAACAATGCATTCCCTGAACACCTACAGCTAAATAGTCCCATTGATCCAAACCGCTTTGTGCAGCAACCCGGGCAGGGGCAGGTCCTAAGCGGCGGCTGCAGCCCCCGGGGGCGGTGCTTTGTCCTGACTTGATCCAATGGGACAGGCCCCTCCCCATGTGTCCCCGCCCCTGCTCATCCAGCCCTGAGGTGCCGGGCTATGTGTTTCCACGGTCTCATTTCATTTCTTAGCCACCTGGTAAAAGGGGACCTTCGTCACCCCCATTTCAGAGAGAAGGGACATGGGGAGCTCACCCAAAGTCCCTCACCTACTGAGCGGAGGAGCTCAGACTTAAACCCACCCGTGTCCTTAACCACAAGCCAGGGCTTCCTGGTTCTGACCCACGGACCACTTGCGATGTGCAAGGTGACTTAAAGTGGCACGCAGGCACATTTTTTGAAAAATGTCAATATATTTATCCATATGACCACATGTAAAGAAAACCTGATGCACCCCAGAATTCTGAAGCTGAAGTTTTCTTTAAAGAATAGTTGATCTAAAAGTTAGCAAATCAGTGATACGAAGGGTGAGTGGCTCTGCAATTACTCAACACATTCATGGAGTGCCCACTGTCTACCGGGCCCTGTCCTGGGTACTGGGACACGGCCATAAAGGAAGCATCTCACTGTCGTGCCCCCTCCGTGCCGGGGAGGGGAAAGGACAATTGATAAGTAAAGGGGTAATGATACATCAAGTGGAAATGTGTCTGAGAAAAAACACAGCATGAAAGGAGGGACATGGGCCAGAAAGATGGTTGGCTAAGCTGGATATGGGAAAAGTTGTGAGGAAGGCATATGAATGACCAAGAAGAGAGAACCATGGTAATGGCAGGAGTCAGCAAACTTTTTTATAAAGGGTCCTATACCAAATATTTTAGGTTTTGCGGGCCTTGTGCTCTCTGGCACAATGACAAAAGTTCTGCCACAGTGGCAGTAGGCAGCTGTAGACAATATGTACATAAGTGGGCATGACTGTGTTCCAATAAAGCTTTATTTACAAAAGCAAGTGGTGGGCCCGTAGCTCGCAGACCCCTGCGTCAGACCATTCTGCCAGATCTCCCACATTTCAGATAATGCCCCAGTCCTTCCAAATTCAGTCCCCGGCCCACCCATCCATCTTCCCTTGTGTGCCTTTTCCTGTGCGGTGCCCGCATGTGACGCTCCAGTGGTCCCGGTTTCAGGACCCTGGACAGAGAAAGCATGGTAGGGATTCCCAAGGCCTTTTGGTCAACCTGCCCTGGACCTGGACTCTCATCCAGCCCAGGGTATCTGAACGCGACATAAAACAGCAGCCTCCTTTTACTTCATTTCCCGCCGACCTGCACGGCTTACCAGTCCTTGAACCTGAGCTGGAAAGCAATGTGTGAAGGCTGGCTCGCCTATCAGCGTTGCCTGGCCAGGACCAGCTGAGAGGGAACAGGTGGCTGATTCACAGGGTCCTCCATGGCCGGAGGCCCGTCCAGCCCCTCAGCACATGTGCCATCCAGAGCAGACTGTCTCCTCTCACCGCCCGGCCGGCTCCACATACGCCCTTCAGAAATACCTGTTTCTCATTCGCGCTGTAATTCACCCTGCGCCACCTTCCTCAATCTGAATCAAAAAGGTTAATGGCGCTGAACCCCGAGACTCATTGATTTCAGGACTTACCTGGCTTCCTGCTCCCCCTGAGAGCACAAGCCTCGTTTATCTCTGCTTGGCCGACCAGGCAAGTTGCTGACTGATGCCCTAATGCCAAGTAAGTCTCCAAGATTTCCCAGAGTGACTGCACGAGTGTTCCTGTTGTGCTTCCCGTAAATCCGGTTGGTCTTTGTGTCTGGTTCCCCGCCATCTTTCTGTCTAGGTGGGCCCAAGCTCCCCTCCTGTGATTTGTCTCAGGGGGCTGCCACTGGTTGCAGTGTCTACTTTGGAAGAGACAGAGCGCTTTTTAGCCTAGGTGATGACCATTTTGCACCTAATGAGATAGCAGCTTTAACACCTTGCCACTGATGGATTCATTCTTTTATGCAATTCGTCAACCAATGCATGCTCACTGGAAAAGTACTATGTGCCAGACATTTGCTGGGAGCTGGGGTTATCGCCACCAATAGGATAGTTAACACCTCTGCCCCTGCAGATGAAGCTATTAAATAATTACCTGTTCATGACCTTGTGAGAAAGGAAGTTTACATGCGTATAATACAGGAAACAGACATGCATATAACCTCTTCTAGGGAGCACTTCCCTGGAGAAGTGCTTTGAGCTGAGAGTTGAAAGAAGTGGAGGAATGAACTGAAAAAATGGGGGATGAGTGTTCCAGCCAGAGGGAGTTGCCTGTGCAAAGGTCCTGCGGCATGAGGGAACATGGCCTAAGCAGCAAATCAAGAGAGGCCTGTGTGGACAGGGTGTGGTGAAGGGGTAAGCCTGGAGGCTAAGGCTGGAGAGGCAGTCAGGCCCAGAAGATGTGGGACCCTGAGAGCCACGTTAAGGATCCCAAGTGTATCCTAAAAGCAGCAGGTTACCTCTGAAAAGTGTGTTAGTAGAAAGTGCCATGATGGGATTGCTTTAGCTCTTAATCAGCTGCTGGGCAGTGGGGGAAAAAGGAAGGAAAAAAGAAAAAGAAAAGGTAGAGAGCTACCCCAGGCTGCTGGAGGCGGGGAGATCCGACAGCTCACATTATCTGCTCGTCGGCATGCACATCCAGCTCAGGCCATTACTGCACACCGGGCTGTGTCCCCCGTTGTCTCGCCTCTCTTCCTTTCTCTCTGTTGAGCCTTCCGGCAGCCCGCCTGCAGTCTCCATGCCCTGGGTTTCCTGGCGTTAGACCCTGAAATCTTCTTTCTGTCTGTCCTCCCTTTTGCACAGATTTGCCAGAGCTCTGAACATCGGGGCCAAGCAGTGAGCAGTGTGCATTCGGGGCGTCGGCAGAGCCCGAGCCCAAGCCCAGCTTCCCGCCCCCTCCCCCCCGAGAGCACAAGAGCCCGGCTGTCCCACTCACTGGCCACGAAACCTTGGCAAGTGGCCTTGGTTTTCTCATCTGGGAAGTGAGAGCCATCGCAGTTACCTGCTTCACCCTTTGCTGTGAGGGTTAAGCGGTGACACGCGAGGTGCCTTGCTGGACACAGAGTGCTCAGTAAGTGATGACAGTAAGGGTGACCCAGGGTGACAGATGCACTAGATGAACGGATCCACAGTACAGAGAGGACATGTATTTCGTTTAGCACTGTGTCTGAAGTACCTGGTACAGTGCCTGGCATGCAGTAGGAGCTAAGTCCTTACTGAAGTAAGAAATCCAGGAGCAAATGAATGGCCGGTGGCTGTGCGACAGCCACCACTGTCACCCCAGCGCCTGCTGTCATTTATTCCTAAGTAGCGGGAGGCTCGCTGATCCTCCCCTGCATGGCTTTTGCTATTATTAAAAGTGTCTCTGGCCTCATTCCAGGGTTGAGGATCAGTGGAGAAGCTCTGTCTTGACTGATTTCTTTCAGCTAGAGGCGTTTTCCGATATTTTCCACCATGAAAATGGAAAGCTGTTCCAAGGAGCCAGAGAGTCAGTTTCAGAAGAACAATGAGCCGTGCTGGGTTCTCGTAAATTCCACGGTTGGCTCAGCCTCTCCTCCGTCTAACTGAGGTGTGGGCGCGGATACTGCGGACCCCTGTCTAGGAGCCCGGGAGGCTGAGGGATGCCGACCTATCACACCCGTCCAGCACATGCTGGCTTCCACGCAGTCTGGGGGAGGGGCCGAATCCCACGCGATCCCTCGATGTCGCGAGGCGGGTGTCCGGTCTGTGCGTCCTCTGTGAGAGGAGCCGGGAAGCAGGGCCTCAGCTGTGCAGGTTCCCACCACCGAGCTCCATGTCCCCCGGACCTCTGTGGTGGAGGCCTGACTCGGAGGCCAGGTGGCCTGGATACAAATCCCTGCGCCTGCTGTATGTGTGCGGACTGTCTAGACTGGCGCACATCATCAAACCTCCCTGTACCTCCTTACCTGCAACATGGGTGAGAAAAACAGTGTCCAGTCCGCGAGGTTACGGGGAAGGCCGCATGCATCAATACCTGTCGCGTGCCTGGGACATGTGACCGACTTCCTCAATGGTTATCCATGTCACCGTCACCCCTGTCCCCAGACATGTTACCCAAGCTTTGTCGAGCCCAGTTTGCTCCATGGAGCTCGCCTGCCAGCCTTCGAGGCTGGTTGTAGGGATTCAGTGGACAATGTGTATGGACAATATGTACGGTGATACTAACCATGGTCACTATTGTAGCTGTGTTGTGATGCTTTTTTGTTCAGTTTGAAATTTGAAGGTTCAGCTGGTTTCATTTTTTATTATAGTAACACACACGTAGCATAACGGTCGGCACATTCACAGGGTTGTGCCACCACCATCCTACCTAGTTCCAGATTTTAATCACCCCGAGAGGATCCCCTGTACCCATTAAATGGTTGCTCTCCATACCCGCCCCCGTCTCTGCCAATCACCAACCTGCCTTCTGTATCTATGGATTTGCTTCGTGTCAAAGGAATCATGCTATTTTGTGGCTTTCCGAGCCGGGCTGCTTTCACATAGCATCTGGTTTGCAAGGTCCATCCATGGTGTAGCAGAGATCAGTATTCCATTCATTTTGTGGCTGAAGAATATTCCACTGTATGGATAGATCACGTTGGGTGTAGCCATTCATCCATTAGTGGATATTTGCGTTATTTCTTCTTTGGGTCTATTATGAATAGTGCTGCTGTGAATATTCATACACAAGCTTTTGTTGGAACAGCTGTTTTCCATTCTTCTGGGTACTATGGTGACTTTTTAATGCCCGTGGTTTAGCTACTTAAGAAAGAAAGGGAGGAAACAGTAAGAAAATCAAGTAGGAAAAGATGGGGATTTCAGCTTCTTTATGTGGTTTGCTACTTTGGCCGACCTCAGTGCTTTGGGGAACCGACTAGGGAACGGTTGGTCTCAGCTTTCTTCTTGAACTCTTGGTCCCTATTGATGCCCCAAGGGCTGCCGCTTCCCCTGGGGAAACCCTTGGTAACTGTGTTGCAACATGGCGTGCCTGGGGAAGCCAGCCACCTTTGTCCCTCCCTCATAGGGCAGTGACAAGAGCAGTGGGGTAGTCAGGCCCTTCCCGTGTGCCAGGCCCTGTGCTAAGCCTTCCACACGCATGAGCTCATCCAGTCCTTGCCCAACTCGGGCGAGGAAACCGAGGCTCACGGGTAAAGTAACGGGCAGGGTCACACAGCGAGGAGGCCACAGGGACAAGCTTCCAGCCCGGTCCCCTGATGCAGAGCCGTGTCCCTGCAGGGGACAGCTGGCTGCCACCCGCCCGCGTGTCTGCCTTGGCATGAAGGGATGCCATGTGAGTTGGGAAGTTCCATTTGGGGATTTCATTCAGCATTTGTCCCCGTGTGCACTGAGCACCTGTTGTGTGCCAGACATTGAGCTAGTCAAGCCTTTCTCGAGTGGGGCTCCTCCTCTGAACCCCGGACCACAGAGCGTGATCAGGATGACTGTTGTCTTGCTTCTTGCCAGGATGGTACATAACTAGTCCCATTGTTTTGTTTTAAGCTTTTTTTTATTGGGGAACAGTGTGTTTTTCCAGGACCCATCAGCTCCAAGTCAAGTAGTTGTTTCTAGTTGTGGAGGGCCTAGCTCCATGGCCCATGTGGGGATCGAACCGGCAGCCTTGGTGCCATGAACCTGCGCTCTCACCGCCTGAGCCACCCGGCCGCCCCACTAGCCCGATTCTTGATGCTCAGGAGTCACGCTAACCCAGGACATAGAATGGGGGCCTTGGACACGAGGGACCAAGTCTCACAGAGACCCGGCCTCCGCCATCACTGTTTCTCAAGCACCTAGAATCGCCCCTGACACACAGTAGGTGTAGCATCAGTATTTGCTGAACTAACGAATGGGGAACAGTGATGGGCACAAACAGGCAGGAACCCTGCCCTCACCGAGCACGCATCCTGTTTTACAGTTTACCGCAGGATCCTGTGACAATCGAAGCCGCTTATTTTATTTATTTATTTATCTTTTTTGTTTGTTTGTTTGTTTTAGCTGAGCCCTCCTGCCACCTGTTGGCAGCTCAACGGCAACTCAGCTCGGGCTGGCCTCGAACAGCTG
The DNA here is from genome assembly GCA_033961575.1 of Aselliscus stoliczkanus. Classification (NCBI taxonomy): domain Eukaryota; kingdom Metazoa; phylum Chordata; class Mammalia; order Chiroptera; family Hipposideridae; genus Aselliscus; species Aselliscus stoliczkanus. The sequence continues at coordinate 4,477,227 of CM066741.1, read as the reverse complement.
TTGCTGAGAGCTCAGCTCGCACTCTTGAGCGAGCTCTTAACCCACTGAGCCACTTAGCCGGCCCTCAAGCCGTTTAAATATTCAAGGACGTAGCACAGCAAAGAATTCATCAGTGATAACCGAGCTGCGCCAGCAGCACCCCAGCGCAGTTAGTGCGAGCAGGTCTTCGGAATAGCCCCAGATGGTGTTTGTGAAGCGATTGTTTTTCCTTAAGAAACTCTCTCAGTCGTATAGGAACACAGGGGGAGTAGGCTCAAGGCACCGCCTCTGAGTAAACATCTCGGGGTCACCTTTCCCCCAGTAAAGGAGCAGCGTGCGTGAGTACACTCGAGTAAAACCAGACCTTAAGTTCTCCCTGTTGGAAGGAGTCCACACAACTCAAAGTGATACCAGTCCTGGAAAAAGCTAGATTCATGTCTAAAGTCAGAACTCAGCCCAGTTTTGGGTGCTTAGGAAATGCTCAGAAAGTTGTAGAAGGAAAGGAGGCAGGGAAGGAGGGAGGGAGAGAGAGAGAGAATATGGAAGGAAGGAGGGAGGGAGGGAAGAAGGAAAGAGGAAAGGAAATTTAACTCATAGTTAACACAATAGTAACACAACTAATATCTATGAATAACTGTTTATTGTATACCAAGCTCACACACACACGCACACACACACCCCACACATGCTCACACACCACACACGCACACACCCAGACACACACCACACACACGCACACGGCTGAGTGTAGTTCTTCACTCATGATTCAGGCGGTGTTCTAGGATCAGGCACGGCCCCTGGACCTGAGTCCCTGTCACTTCCCTTTCCCTTTAAAGGCATCTGGAGAGAAAGGCTGACGTGTGAAGAGCCCCACTGATGGAACATCAGATAAGCTGCCTCTTACAATGGCTTACGTATGTCTAAAATAAGAAACGTGTGTCCTACATGGGCTCTGTGAAAGCGCCGAGAGTTTGAGAACTGGTTTGCCGTTTCTGCACATGCAGTGAGCGTGCTTTAAAGGCTGCATTGCATTCGCCAGTCACAAAAACAGTGCGTGGGTTTTATGAGGCCCGAGTTCTCCAGTGTGCTGTCTGCCTGTGTGGAGGGGAGCGCTGTCCCCCTGTGTCTCCAGCGTGAATTGTACTTTGGTTCACCTCTGTTTCGCCCCTTTGCACAAGACTGTCTCCCTTCCCCACTGTCCTGTGTGCTGCCTGTGGACAGGGACCAGAACCTCCCTATCCGCGGCCGCTCCTGGTGCCTGGCACCTGAGCTGTTGAAGAAACGGGAGATCACGTTTCCCAAAACAGCAAACAGCTTGCAAAGTCTTAAGAGTTCCGAAGGGCACACCACGTTCAGAGAACCTCATGTACCGTGTTTCCCCCAAAATAAAACCGGGTCTTATATTAATTTTTGCTCCAACAATCTACATTTATTCATTTATTCATGTACAAAAATCTGCATTTATTCAAACGGTCACATCTGGCCGATGATCTTAGCTGGGGCTTCTGTTTGGGGCAGGGCTTATATGACGAGCATCCCGAGAAATCATGCGAGGGCTTGTTTTCCGGTTAGGGCTTATTTTCAGGGAAACACGGTAATTCCGAAGATGGGTCGGGCAGGGCCCGCTCACACCCACCTCGTGTGTCTTGTGAAGGAGAGAGGACCTTGTCTTGTGGGCGATGGAGGGATAGTAAGTGGAAGAGGAGACGTGATCAGACTTCATGTTTCAGAAAGATCCTACAAGTTCCCAGAGGATAGTGAGAGCAGCGCCTGAGAGCCGGGGCGGCGGCGTAGCCAGCTCGCTCTTCCTCCGGTGCCCAGCTCTGTCTGATTATGCCCACTGGGCCCTGGATGGTTCCCAGTGTCTAGCCTCTCCCATACGGTTTCCCCCGTATCTTAGCAAACATGGGCCTCACTGTAAGCCTTGTACATGCGGGTCGGGGCTTACCCATCTCTTATCCTAGTGCTTTGGCTCTTGACCTTTTTCTGGGTGTCCTGGAACCTGGCCTTCCCGAGAGAGTCCCGGTAGACAAGAAAAGTTCAATAGGTCCAAGCGTAACGGAGAGTTGAGGATAGAGTGACAGCAGTCCCTGCCCCCCCTCAAAAAAAAGAAATAAGCCACGTGGGGACATGGGTCCGAGGCCACTCATGAGATGGAAGTCCAGTGGCTGGGGCTCAGACCAAGCAGCAAGCCAGGCCCACACGGGGACAGAAGGCTTTGTCACTGTCACCTCCTGCTGTCCTCCCCTCGAAAGGAAGCAGGTGGCTTCTGAAGGCAGCCGTGGATTCCTGTTTGTTTCTGGGCTCTCTTTCTAACGAAACGCAGCACACAGCTGAAGCGTTCGCCTCAGCAGGCAGGCAGGACGGAAGAGGCCCGGGAGGACCCGGAGTGCCAGGGTCCGATCTCGCCTCTACCTCTCCAGACTTGGGCCAACCCGTTAAATCTCTCCGCATCCTACTTTATTCATGCATAAACTGCTATCGGCTTCGAGATTATTGTGAGATTAAAGGAGGCGCATTTAGCATTTTCTAGGCAGCCAACGGAGAGCTTTCTGCAATGGGCACTGCTAGGTGTGTTCTCATGCCCTGTGGGTCATCTTGCCACAAGTCCCCTAGTTTGCTGGACGGAGACATGGTGGGAGAGAGTGTTCCTGGCCGAGGGCATGGGACGGGCAGAGGCATGGGGACAGAAGTGAGGGACGCACGGTCTGCCTTCCCGGCTGAGCCCCTCACACCCGGCAGGCACCGTGTGAGCCGGGCAGCTGACCCCATGAGGCTTGCATGCCAGCGAATATTTGCTGAGCACCTACTATGCGTCAGGTCCTGGAGGAACAGAACGGAGTTAGACCTGCTCATTTCAGGACTTTGGCCAGGCTCCCGAAAAGTATCGTCCAAGGTGTCCGGATAGAAAAGCCCAGCGCTGTTGGCAGACAGATGGGCAGCAGCTGGAGGAGACAGTTCTGTGTACCCCCCACGCCCCCTGCTGCTTGACAGATGGCTCATTGGGGTCCCACTGGTTGCTGGTGCCATGGGGAAGCCACACCCTCCGCTCTGTCCCCTCCGCAGTCTCCCTCTCCCTCTCCCCCCCCACCTCCCCTCCATCACCCCTCCCCGCTGTGAGCCCCAGCCACGCCCTCAACTTGGGGCAGCCTCGTTCCATGGAGGGGTCTTTCTGAAAGCAGGGGGAGACTAAAAGGCACCCTTTGAATGAGCAGTTCCACACCTAGAAATTTAATCCTACGTCCGTCTATCGTACCCACGTCCGGGAAGGTGAATGTATTCGGATGCTCGTAGGAGAGCAGCATGTATAAGGAGGGAAGGAAGTAACCTATATGTCCATCTTTAGGGGATTGGCTAAGCTCATTCCTTAGGATTCTGTGCTGCCATCACCTGTATTAGGACAACAGAGTATATCATGATGTAAAAAAGCTGTGTACATATGCATACCTGTTCCGGTTTATGTCATACAAAGCGGATATGAATAAGATAGCATCTACTTAGAGGTTGCCATGAGGAATACGTGGTTAATAGATGCTTAGACTCGTGTCTGGCCCATGGCGCAGGCGCTCAGGTATTAGATGTTGTTGCTGTCATTGCCACTGGATTCTGTCATTTAACTCTCTAGCTTGCTATAATCTAAGTTTTCGTAACCACAATGTTAAGAGCGCAGGAAAGGCTGCTGGTGGGTCCTGCCACCGTCATGGTTTTCTGTGCTCTCCGGCCCTTCACTGAGGGATGGAGTGTGCCGTCTCTCACCAGCTCGTCTCGGTTTGCCCAGGACTGTCTGATTTTAAAGCTACAAATCCCGTGTCCTGGGCAACCCCTTCAGTCCTGGGAGAACCAGACCAGGCGGCTACTGCACATAAGCCCCGGGTGGCCAGGCTGCCGTAGGAAACATACACAGGCAGCCACATGGAACAGCGGCAGAAACGTAAACACGGAACATCGGAGCGGAATGTCAGTCAGCCTTAGAAAGGAAGAACTTTCTGACACCTGCTGCCACGTGGCTGAACCTGGAGGACATCATGCTGAGTGACAGAAGCCAGCGACAAAGGACAAAGACTGCGTGATTGCCCTGATAGGCGGTACCTGGAGTTTGACTACTCCATGAGTTTGACTTTTCCTAGTAGAGAAAGAAAACAAAAGGGTGAGGGGGGCCATGGGCTGGGGGCCAGGGAGAGACAGGAAGTTGCTGTTTAAGGGGTTCAGAGCTTCCAGTTTGCAAGAGGAGAGAGGCCTGGAGACGGACGGTGACCATGTGGATGCGTTTAACACGACCGAACTGAAAGAGGGCTGAGACGGCAAATTGTATGTGATGCATATTTTACCCCAGTTTAAAATCCGAGGCAAAAAATAGGCCCATCAGCTTCACAAATGTTGCAGAGGGTGACGCTGAAGTGGTTGACATCAAACCTGCGTATAAGAGAGCTGTGCCGACGATGCCTGAGAGGAAGACGTTGGGGACATGGCGACGTGGGGTGTTCTGAGCTCAGGTCGGAGGCGCCTCCTCGACCCTCACCGCTTCGGCCAGCCCGATCCCAGGGCCCTCCAGGCACCGCCCCTCCTGCACAGTTTCACGCCCCAGAAGGCCCGCCCGCTGCGCCCAGGAGGACCAAACCCGGGCCCTCTGAGGACTGTGCTTACTGCGCTGTCCACCGTCGGAAACCCCGAATCCTGACACTCACCAAACCTGTGCGCCTAACTTTGGTCTGAGCCGCGATCAGCCTCACGGTTCCTCACGTGCAGCCCCGGGCAGATGCTTCTCAGCTTCCCGTGTCGGAGAGGGAGATCTGAGGCCCACGTGTGGCGGGCAGGAGGGGCCCAGAGAAGTGATCCTGGCTCTGTGATGGGCTGTTTCCTAGTGGAGGCTGAACAGGCGCCAGCCTTTTCTCGCTGCCTGCAGACAGGCGTGGCTCCTGGGCATGGAGGGGTCGGAAGGGAGCAGAGAGCTGAGCCGTGCCCCGAGCTATTCCACACGTTACACACACACACACACACACACACACACACACACACACACACACACACACACACGATGGTGCAGTGGCCCTCTGGGGGCCAGTTCGTAACTGGGACACTGGCTGGGAAAGCGTGGACAAGTCCGCTCCAGGGGGCGTTCCCAAACCGGGCTCTGAGGACATTCCTTAGGTATTAACTGCAGAAAGCTTTCCCAGTTCAAATCACGTTGGGTCTTTCTACTGCTGTCCCCCGTTCAGAATGTCTTAAGCGTCTGGTGTTCAAGATGGCAATAATGACACCGTTAAACAACAGGTGACATTTATCAAAGGCTTACTGTATGCCAGGTGCGCCTCCACAGATCTCACACGCGTTATTTTATTTAATACTCCCAGCACCTGAGGCTTAGGGAGATGAAAGTAACACGCGCCCGAGTCCGGGCTTTCAGGAAGAGACCATGGGGAGAAGATGAAGAAGGAAAGGGGAAGAGAATTAACTGCCGCTCTCCGTGTTTGACTTAAAGCGGTGCTTCTTACACTTTAAAGGGCACCTGGGAATCATGTTCAGAAGCAGATTTTTCACTCAGGGGGCCTTGAGGGGAGCTGAGATGTGGCCTGTCCAGGGGCACAGGCTGCTGCTCTGGGTGCAAAGACCGCACTCTGAACAGGGAGGCACCCGAGCCCCGGTACCCCTTCTCCTGCACGGGGAATTCCTTCATTCCTTCATGCACGCATTCATTGGTAGAATTGGTCTGTAGTCAAAAGAATGAGTTTATTTTACTGTTTGTTTATGTATTCATTTCAGCCGATAGTCCCATATGGTCCCGATACATTTATTTTAATATTTATTGATGGCAAACAAACATGTTTATTGAGACAAAGATGCCCCAGGGGCTCCCAAGATGACTGTGATGGGCGCGGGTGTCACCATCATGAATCAGAGGATGTGGCGTAGATGAAGGGATGTGCCTTCTAGTAATTTCCCCAAAAGGTGCAAGGAAGTTGGTGAGGAGACAGACACAAGTGGCAAGCTCTGGGAGCCACCTGGCAAATGACTCCCCCGGAGTGAGTGAGTGAGAAATGCCTGTGAGGGAAAGAGACGGGGAGAGAGTGAGCGCGAGCGAGGGAACCTGGAACCGAGTAACATGTCAACAGATCACAAGCTGTTAGTTATCCCGAGAGAACTAAATATTATGTAGGCAGCTATCGACAGGCGTCTGAAAGCAACAATAGGAGAACTTGGTCCCCAGCCGAATTCCATCTCCGCTTGGAGAAGGGCTGGCTCAGGTTTCAGCATTCAGAGGAGGCTTTTTACACAGAGGGAGAGTGAGGGGGGCCCCCCGGGAGAGGGAAGTGGCAGGGGCCCCCTCACTGGTCCGTCAAACCAAACACTCAGGCCTCTGCCTTGAAAGGCGGCTTTACCCACAGCTCTGGGCCTGGAATCTGTGAGACCCCCACCGTGGTCCGCCCTGCCCCCTCCCGGTCCGCCCTCCCTTCTGCAAGATGTCATCTTTTGAGGGGATTTCATGTGGAAGCATCGCTAAGTAAATTCGCAAAATGCCTATTCATCCCCGTCAGACGGGGGCTTGGTGAAGCGCTTAATGTGAAAATGGCCCCAGCTCGAGGGCCCTGAGAGGCGCTTTCTGGGGCTGCCGAATGGAGCTGCAGCCTCTGCCCCCGGAGGGCCCGAGGCTTGGCGAGAGGGGGCCCAGGAGCCCCAGCCCGGCCCCTGCAATCCTCTCACAGAGGCCACCGAGAGGCCCCTAGTTGTTATTCCTGCTGCCGGGGACCCATTCAGAGGTTAACTTGTCCCCTATTCATCAGGACCACAGCAGTGAACTGGGGCAGAGGAGCAAGGGGGCTGGTAGACGCGGAGAGGCAGCGGGCCTCGCTGTGATCTGGACGGAGCCTGCTTTCCTTTCTCATAGGCGGCTTTAGTTAACACCTCCCAGCACTTCCGGAGGCCTCACCCAGACTGGGGACGGGGCACGCGTGGGTTTACCTTGCAGCGCTCGCGTGGGTTTTGTCCACACCGAGATGCTCCAGGGTGCAGATGCGTGGCGTGTGCCTTTGTCTGCGTCCCTGTCCCCAGGGTTCACCCCTCTGAGCAGTGGCAGGGCTTAGCTTTCGGCATCTGTGCAGCGTCCAGCTCACTGCAGACACGCGGGTTTCCTGGAGTCTGCCGCCACTGCAATGGCTGGCTTGGAACTGGTGTTTGTTTCTGTAACAGGGTAGGACATGGCAGAGCTTGTTTTCACTGCTGCGACTCTTACCTGTCGTGAGGGCCCCCTCCAACGTGAGTCCTCCAATCCCAAAACAGGGATTTGGCATGGCAAGACTGCAGGGAGATGGAGGAGGCGGGGGGTTGGGGGACACAAAGAGTAGGGCCGATTGCATTTATTGTGCACCGACTGTATGCCCTTCAATCCACCCGGTTATCCATTGACAATATATACTCAGAGAGCCTACCATCTGCAGGGCAGCCAGGTGAGGTCAGGGACCGTTATGTAACTCATCCTTGGGCCCACGCAGCCGGGTCAGGCGAGGAACTGGGGCCTGTCTCCATCCCTTTCTGCTGCCTGAGCTCAGGCATCACCTACGATGGTGCCCACCTGCCTCCTGTCTCTTCCCAGACAGGCCCTGCCTTTCCACGGCCTTCACGCTTCTCCCAATTTGAAACAGTGGTTAACCCTTTCCTGCTAAATAAGAAGTGCTGAGCAGAGAAGCCTGATGATAAAGGAGCTGTCACTTCAGCCCCGTTTACCTGTTGGGCTTTATGCAGCCGAAGCGGCGACTGCATTTCTGGCAGATGGAGGCCCGTGTGACTGCCTTTTAAAACACTGTCACAGCTGTATGCACAAGCTGATTAGCTGTGACTGCGCTGCTGGTGCCGAGATTGATGGTGATAAATTTGGGATAACAATGCTGGGAACGGTGGCACCCGTTTGTGTTGCACTGCATCTTTTCTAAAGCTCCCCCAATCAGTGGCCCAGTCACTGCCAAGGACGTGGCATGCTCTCATTTGTCCAACAAACATTCATGTGGCTCCTACTGCGTGCCAGTGATGAGCAAGCCCCACTAGGGTCTGTCCTCATGGAAAATACATCCTATCGTAAGTCAATGTGATGCTTTCAGATGGTGACCAGGTAGTGAAGTGAATAGAGGGATACAATAAAGGTGTAGAGGGGGATACAGGTGCTACTCTAGGTAGGGTGGGCACAAAAGGTGTCCCTGATGAAATGACATTTGCAAAGTGACCAGAATAACAAGAACCAGCTAGCAAGGGGAAGACGCAGGGCAGAATTTCCCAGGGGCAGCAAGTGCAAAGGCCCTGGGGTTGCTGTATTTCTGTCACTGAGCTCCTCACTGGTGCCTTACTATTTGCCAAGCCCTTTGCTGGGCACTGGCGATTCCAAAACAAACGAGATACTCTGCTTATCCTCAAGGAGGTCGCAGGATGTGGGATGTACAGGAGACAAACACACAAACAGTCCATGTTAATGTGATGTGGGAAGCCCAGCGATGGTGACTCGTGAAAGAATGCGCATTACCAGCCTGTGTGGTGTGAAGGAAGGCGGGGCCCTGTGTTCTGCGACGAGAGGAGCCAACACTCAGCTCGCCGTGGTCTCCGGGGCCTGACTTTCCTCTCCGTCTGTTTCCACAGGACCAACGACCAGCTGGTGGCATTTCTCTCCCGATACCGAGATATGAATTTCTTGAAGTCACACGGCCGGGACAACGCAAGGTAAATACACCCTCCCCTTACCTTCCTGCAAAACTGGAAACAAAGGGCTGAACCATCATTCCAGGCTGCTTGGGTGTAGCCAGAAAAAAGTTGAGGATGGGAGAAAGGCAGGCGTGGGTGGGCCTCTCCCCTTGCACGTGGGACCCGAGGGGGTTCCGTCCTGTTGGCCAAGGACAGAGACAACAGAAAATGTTTCCCATCATGTCGTACAAGTTTCCCTTTACAGCTTTTGTCCAAGTACTTTTGTGAGTCCATGACCTCATTATCGCAACCCTTAGAGGTAAGGAGGCCTCCTCTGTTAATTCCCATTTTATTGGCCGGAAGACTGAGGCACGTAGTTTAAGTGACGTTCCCCCAGATCAATCATCTGGTCAGACAGTCATTCAACAAACATTTTCCCACTGCCAAGCACATACCAGGCATCCGTGTAGCAGTGACCAAGACAAAACCCTCACTCTCCTGGAATTCACTTCCTACTGGCAACGAGTCTCATGCCAGCCCCGTGTCCTCCCTTGGCACTGCCTCACTCCTGCTGCCCAAGATGTTGGCAGGGGCTCGGGCTGCCCAAGCCCAACCTGGGCCCATTGCACAACCCTCATTAAAATGAGCAGAGCCAGAGACTGTCGCAGCAGTCCAGCTCTGGGCTGAGTCTTGACCTCCGTGGGCAGCAGTCAGCCAGGAGGGACGCGGTCTCCAGCGGCCCCTGTAGGAGAGATCACACACCATTAAAAACAGGTCCACCCTCCGGAGGTCAAACTCCATTAAAAACAGCCCAGGAGCACCCCAACATCTTAGAGCTTTTTGCCAGAGTTGCCCTCAGAGCGGAACCTGGCAGCTCATAGGACAATTTCCGCTCGTTGATGTGTGTTGTGTGGCCCTTGTGTTGGTTTGGTTCATTTGAAAATTAACAGCCCCATTTAAAAATCAGCAGTATTTCAGGGCCGGCCGAGTGGCTCAGTGGGTTCAGAGCTCGCTCAAGAGTGCGAGCTGAGCTCTGAGCAACAGCAGTTCGATGCCCAGCCCGAGCTGAGCTGCCGCTGAGCTGCCAACAGGTGGCAGGATGGCTCAGCTAAAACAAGAAAAAAAAAAGAGCAGTATTTCCCATGAAAATCCAGATTTCAACTCATCTTAAAAGCTAAGGAGGTCCGCCGAGTCTGCACCTGAATTTTCTCAGGGCGTCTGTGAGCTGGATCGTAGACGCTGCCCACGTTTTCCAGGGCTCCGCAGCGCTCACCTGCCCTCCTTTCCTACCTGGCCCTGTTGGCGGTTCAGTGTGCAGGCTCTGCTGCAGGCGGTCTCCACCGCTGCTGCGGGGGGTGTGGCTTCGGCCGGCTCTGTGACTTGGTTCCTCCCTCCCCATTAGCCACAGTGGGGGGTGGAGACAGAACTCGAGCTTTTGAGAAGTAACTCGAGCTTTTGAGAAGTAACCTGGAGTCCTGTGTGGTGTCATCTCCCAACATTTTAACTGACTGCATCCATCTGTCTAGGGGTTATTTTTGTCCTCCTGATGGGCCACATCCTTTACGTTTATTTATTTATTTAAGATTTTTATTGGGGAATTGGGAAAGGGAACAGTTTTGGAGAATTGAGCAAGAGGAACGCTGTGGTTTTCCAGGACCCATCAGCTCCAAGTCAAGTTGTTGTCCAATCTTAGTTGTGGAGGGCGCAGCTCAGCTCCAAGTCTAGTCACCTCTTTCAGTCTAATAGTTGTGGGAGGTGAGAAGGGGGTGGCGTAGCCCACTGTCCAAGGCGGGAATCCAACCGGCAACCTTGCACATGCTCTCACCAGCTGAGCCATCCTGCCTCGGTTGATCAAGGTCTCCACCTAATTCAGCATCACCAGGGCCCCATTACTTAGCCTGGGATTCAGGTGTAACCCTGGGACCCTGTGGTGTGGTGAGTGGTAAGAGCACGAGCATGGAGCATCGCCAGCTCTGCGATGGGACAGCCGCGGGACGTCAGCGAAGGACTGACTCGCCATGCCTCCATTTCTCATCTTGATCCAGTCCGGACAGTGGTGTCAGGATGGTGGGTGACTGCGTGTCCTCACTGACCATGGGAAGGCCCTGAGCCGGGCGCTTTGCATCATCCCAGCCTCGCTTGGCAGGTGTCAGCCCAGTTTAGAGATGAGTACAGCCGAGGCCTGGAGAGTCACTTGAAGGTGCTCAGGGGCCCACAGCTAGCAGATGGCACAGCTGAGATGGGAACCATTCGGTCCGATCAGAGACTCCTCCTGAGAGGACCCGTAGTTGTAAGTTCTTGGGGTGAACAGATAAAAGAACAATATTTTCAAGACTTAAAGCAGAATCTGTTTTTAAATGAGCGGGAGAGGGAAGTCAGCCCCTTCCCCTACTTTCTCGAGCCAGTTTTTTGCAAAATGTGCTTATGATGCTCCAGTGACGTGTGAGATCGTTCCGGGGAGCTCACCTGTGCACGCTGGCTGGGGAGGCTGGGTGTTGATCGTACGCGTACCAACAAAAATTGAACAGATTAGCCCATCTGGCCCATGACTTCATGGGTATTATGCGTAGAATAAGACTACGTTTAGAAAAAAAGCACTCGAAGCCATTTAAAGTGGTTTCGAGAAAAACATTAAGGGGTTTCTCATGGATGCTGCATAAAGCACATCGCATGACGGTGCAAAGTCCAGGCTCTGACACAAGAATGCAGGGCCCACGGGCTAAACACTCCCTGGGTGTGTGACCTGGGCTAAGGGACATCGCCCACCGTGGGTCAGTTTTCCCGTCTGTAAAATGGGAACCATGGCAACCTCACAGAGTTGCTGTAAGAATAAAATGGGTCGTTATGTGAATAACCTCTTGGGACAGTTGTGCATATTAAGTTGATGATGGTGGTAGTGCTGGCGAGGATGCTGAAAAAAAATCTCGAAGGTGGTGTCCTAACGAAGGACTAACATTTGAGAAGCATTCCTCAGCTCCTAGGGAAACGATTTCAGATGTAAGAAGGCGAGCCCAGAGGAAGGAAGGAAGCTAGGACAAGTACCAGCTCCCAGGTCAGAACCGACATGGCAACTTTCGTCCTCGTCCCAGGCCTGGACCCTGTCCCCCCTGCCCTCTCACCCCCGCTACAGGCAGCACTCCCCATCTGGGCACGCAAGAAACAGCTAAGCCCCTTGGGCAGCCTCTTCCCTCTGACACCGAGCTAATCTTCAGACCCAAGCCTCCCTTGATGTATAAACAGGCAACTGTTTAGCCAGAAGTTGGCAGATCCTTCGAGAGCCTGGCCAGGAACTTCCTCCAAGCAAATCCGCTTTCAGGAGGCCGTTTGGTGCCAGCTTGCTTATCAGGAGCCGGGCTCTCTCCCAGCTGTCTCCTCGCCCTGATTGATGTGAAGAGATAATTAATATCGCATCTCCGATGGGGAGAGCTACTGCCGGTCCCTTTAGCTCTTCTCACACCCAGGCAGCGGGTTGATCGCTGTTTGTGTGTTCACTTTATTTCATAAGGCAGCCACGTCAACGCAGCGCTTGGCTGCGCTCAGGCCCCCAGCAGTTGTGTGTGCGTGCCCTGCCCTGGCATCCGCGTGGGCTCGGAGGGCAACTCTGAAACTTTTCTTTCCAAACAATACGCGTTGACGTTAGACAAAAGACCAGAAGGGAAATACGCTTATAGCATCCTATGGTCTGAGAGGTCGCGTGGGCTCGGAGGGCAACTCTGAAACTTTTCTTTCCAAACAATACGCGTTGACGTTAGACAAAAGACCAGAAGGGAAATACGCTCATAGCATCATATGGTCTGAGAGGTGGAGTGTGGTTTTTATTTCCTCCTTTGATTTCTTTGAATGTTCCAAGCCTTCTACGAAGCATATGCGTTACTTTTGCAATCAGAATAAAAAGCAGTAAACATTGTTTTTAAAAACGTGTGAAATGTAGAAAATCCCGCCCCACCCAGCGGACCTTTAGACTCTGAGAGGCTGCCAGCTGCTTCAGCTCCTGGGGCTGTGGAGCGCAGGATTGGGGCCCTGGACTCTGCATTTCTGCTCAGGCTTGTTTTTCTTCCGTCCTTGAATGTCAAACCCAAGTCAGCTTGCTTCGCACAGGGCGTGTAGTAATAGTTACATGTGGAGCGTTTACTGTGTGCCAGGGGCTGTCCTAAATGTCGTACAGATATTCTTTCTGTTTTCACACCAACCCTGTGATCACCATCAGGCCCATTTTCCAGAGGGGTACTGAGGCACTTGGTGAGTGGGGAAACAGGTGGGCACCCAGGCAGTCGGGCGCCAGCGGCTGCCCTCTGAGTTCCCTGTGGAGTGCCCTACCTCGCCCAGGCCTCACGTGCTTACGGATGACATGTTCCTTCCGCCAATCAGGCCAGTCCTCCCGAGCGAGCCAGTGAAGCCAAGTGTCCCCCTGCGACTCCAGCCACCTCAGCCTGTTTTCAGGCACCTGGGCCCTTGCGCGCGCGCGCACGCGCGCACACACACACACACACACACACACACACACACACACAGTCTGATAAAGCTTGTGAAACTTTTCCCCCCAACTCCCCAGATGACTGATTCCTTCTCATCAAGCATAAACGCCACCTCCTCAGCAAAGCCGTCCCCAACAGGCCTCACTAATTAAGTCCCTGTCTCTTTATTTTCTTGTCATCGCACTCACTCCGAGGCACTCTGCATAGCGCTTACCACAAACATCTAATTACATATTAATGTGTCTTGCAGCTCTTTGTGTCTACTTCTTTATTTATTTATTAGAGCAGCCTTATGGCCTTGTGGCTAAGGATGGGGAATCCAAAGCCTGAAAGCACAGATTTGAATCCCGCCCTTGCCACTCACCAACTGTGTGGCCTTTGGAAAATTACTCAACCTCTCTGTGCCTCTATTCTTCATTTGTAAAGTGACCACTCCAAGGGTTGTGGTGAAGACTACATGAGAGAATATATATTATGTGTGAGGAATGGGGCCTCGAAAGTAGCAAGTGCTCAGTAAAGGGTAGAGGTGGTTATTTCTGGGGTGTGTGTGTGTGTGTGTGTGTGTGTGTGTGTGTGTGTGTGTCTGCCTGCGTCTGCCTAGAAAAGAGAGAAGGGCAGGGGTGATGTCCATCTTATTCTCAGCTCATAGACCTGGAGTATTGACAGTACTCTATAGAGCTGCTAATGAGGAAACACCCCGAACCCCCTTGCTCTCCCAGCTGCTAACCAGCAGAGACATGAGAATTGAGTCCAGCCCAGGTCAGAAAAGGGCACATCCCACCCTGGGCCTGAGACAAATGGCCAGCAGGGCCCCTGTGGAGCCCCCACACTGGGAATCCAGTGCGCTGACTCCTCAGAGACTCGCGGCAGGGAAAGGTGGCAGGGTTTTGTATTCATGGTGCTCAGAACTAGAAGGATGCCCAGGACACTTGTCACCTCTGCCACCACGGCTATGGGCATTGCTTGACTAGAAAAACAGGAGATGGGGTTCATTGTCGGGGCTTTGGGCTTCTGTCCTCGGTACTGAAATATCAGGGCACAGAGGGCTTCTCCTTAGCGCTGGAGGTGCCCTACACACACACATGTACATAACATACCTGTCCACCAAATCACAGGCGAGAGAAGAAGAAGGATAGTCATCTGAATTTTCTAGCTCGATAAAGGAAACACGTGGAGCATCTTGGTGAACATTTATGGAACGCTGACTGTGTGCCGAGCGTTTGGCTAAGCCCTCCCCGCCCCCCATATATCATCTCATTTAAACCTTCGCACCAGCTCTGTGAGGCAGCTGTTACTGAGACCATTATCCCCGGGAGAAACGGAGCCATCACAGGCTCAGGCAGCCCAAGGTTAGTGCAGCCCCGAGCCCTGACTCATCAGGTGGTCCGGCTCCAGAGTCCACAGCCAGGCCCCGGCCTCAGACGGCGGTCACGTGGGAGCCCATTCCCATAGCTGGCTGGCTTCATACTCGGTAGTTTTTGTGCTTTGTTCCGTGACTTTATTTTTTAACGAAAATGCGTAGGTTGTACTTAATGCTGAAGGAGTAATCTGGGCTCAGTGAGAGATCACTGAGCAGGAAAAGAGACGGAGGGGAGATTTTTTTTTTCTAGACCACATGACTTTGGATGACTTAGGATCATATTCGTGTGTGTGTGTCTGTGTGTGTGTGTGTGTGTTAATCTGTAGAATTAGTTCTATTAGCTGATTGCTAACATCCCTTCTTGCTCAAACATGCTTTTCAATCTGAGGAGCAGAGTTCTTCCTTTTAGAACTCATTATAAGACAAGACGGCTCTGGAATAATTTCACACTCGATGGCTACGCTGAGGTTGTCGCCAGGGAGTTCGCTGGATTGAACTGAGAGACTTCACTGTCTGCCTTTTCTGAGATATTTCCCATGGCTCCCGATGTTTTCTTTTCTTTTCAAGATCTTTTTTTTTTTTTAGAAATTTTTATTGGGGAACAGTGTGGTTTTCCAGAAGCCATCAGCTCCAAGTCGAATAGTTGTCTTCAATCTAGTTGGGGGGGGGGCGCAGCTCAGTGGTCCATGTGGGGATCGAACCGGCAACCTTGGTGTTATGAGCCTGCGGTTTAACCACCTGAGCTAACTGGCCGCCCCGCAATGTTTTCTTAACTGAACTCTTCTCCCACAGTGACAGCCAGGTCCCTTCCCCACCTTCCATCTGCTTTCCTTTGCTCTCAGCCGAGTAGACTTAGTCCCTGGGACCTCCCCGGGAGAACCCTGTTGAGCTGTCACTTGGGTCCCCCCTGTGCTAGCAGAGAAGTCTCCAGAAGACACACCGCCCATCCCTGAAACGTGCATCCCAGGTGCTAACACCAGACTCGGGTGATTCCAGGTTTGCCCTTGGGCAGCCTGTTGTGAAGACAAGTCCTTGCGAGGTCTTCCAGGAGCAGCAGGGAGCCCTCTTGGCTCCGTCATTTCTGCACAGTGTCTTTTTGAGGCAGTAGATGTTCTCAGATCCTTCATTTGGATCTGTCTGCAGGGACCTGGCACATCGGGACAGGTGAAGAATGTCAGAGTAGTTAAGAGCTTGCATTGGATTCATCCAGACCTGGGTTCAAGTCCAGGACTGCGGCTGTGTGACTTTGGGAAATTTACGTAACCCTCCTGTGACTCAGCTCCTCTCTCTGTCAAATGTGTGTTAGAAGAAGCGGATGCCTGGCTAACTAACGGCTGTTCCTTCCTGGTTGCCGCCCAGGCGTGGCTGTTACGCTTCCCTTTATGTGTTCACTCAGTATTTATTGAGCACCAGCTGTATGCGAGGCACTATTCTAGGCATGAAGGTGATAGCAGTGAACAAAAATAGACAAATACCTCTGACCCCTTTGGGCTGACGTCTAGTAAGGAGAAATAGACAAGGACCCAAATGATTCCCTTGTGTGTGATATTGCAGGCTTAACATGCTACGGAGAAAATAAAGCATGAGGGGCTGACCAGGGGAATGGGGGATGCTATCACTTGTAGGAAGGAACCGATGGTTGGGCCAGTCCCTTGCTTGGAACTGTGCCCCACACCCTGTGCAGGGGCCTTTGTGACGTCACCCATCACACTTCCTCAGCTGATGGGGGAGGTGTCAGCAGGTGTCATGGGCTCACCTGGCATGCCGAGAGGTTGAGCCAACCCCCATCTGAAACCTGTGAAGGCAGAGGCAGGGTTCCTACCCAGATCCTTTGCTGTCTCTTCTTCCCAGATTCCCCCTGTTGACCCACCCAGTTGCCCCCCCCCCCCCCCCGTAACCAAGTCAACAGGAAATGAAATGCAAGGGAGGAGAGTGTCATGGTCACCTTCTGTGTCTGGGCCCATTGCTGCGAATCACCCTGCCCTCCACCCCTCAGGTGCGAGAGCCATGCACCCTTTACTGAGGAGCCAGCATTTAGGAAAAGCCACACCCAGGGCTTTGCTGACTTACCTTGATTTCCAACCTCGACCTTTTCAAGTCATGGCAAGTGCACAGAGCAGGTGATAGAGCAAAGCACTCCCCAAGCGGCCGATGCCTTTCACCGGCTCCGACTTTGGGCTTCCGCCGCCTTCTCCCAGCCCAGGCCCCGCTCCCGGGGACTCCCGGGAGCCCTGCTCCACCCAGGAACTTTTCTGAGACCTTGGGAATCAGCTGTGTCTATTTTTACCGGCAATTAACCAAAGCGCGCATTTGCAGCTTATCAGCTTTGGAAGGCAGTAAATACAGCCACCAATCTCCCAAGCCCATGAATATTTCATTTTGCAGATTACTGCATAAATATTGTATTTAGATATTATGGTCTGGGGCATCGCATTAAAATTGCAAGACGATGCTATTATCCCATATAATGGAACATGAGATTAAAAAACTAGTCCATGGAAAGAAAAATTTTGCATGTCCTCTCACTTGGGTTTCTTTTCTCTCTCTTTCTCTCTTTCTCTCTCTCTCTCTCTCTCTCTCTCTCTCTCTCTCTCTCTCTCTCTCTCTCTCTCTCTCTCTCTCTCTCCCCCTCTCTCTCCATCCCTCCCTCCCTCCCTGTTAGTCTTGGGTACCATGTAAGTTTTCATAGAAATGATCTGAAATGTAAAGTGTTGGATGTGGTGAAAGGCACTGACTGGACTTCAGTGTATAATTAGCAAAATCAAGGTGGGATTTTATTTTCCTAAACTTGGGACTCCTTACAAAGTCAGTCAGTTGGAGCCGAGTTTTGTGTCTGTGGGGTGATACGATGAGTATAATGAAAACCCTTCACCAGGTCACTCCCCTCAAAGAGACCGCCAGCCCTTTTGGCCACATGGCACCAAGCTTGGATTTTGCGTGTGGGTAGATGCGTTAGGGGAGGGACAAAACCAGGACGTGAGACCTGGTTCTGGTTGGCTTCCACAGACACGGAAGGCAGTTTGGAGGCTGCCAGGCACTGGCAGAAGGGGAACTGGGGAGGGACTGCTCCTGGGTACAGGCTCTCCTCTGGGCAGTGAACTATTCTGAAACTAGATAGAGGTGATGGCTGCACAGCGTTGCGAAGGCACTCCGTGCCATGGGGCTGTGCACTTCCCAATGCTCGAGTTTTATGTCGTATGAGCTGTCAGAGCAGCCGGATCCCTGAGTCCGGAGACGTCCAGACAAAGCTCCCATCCAGGCCAGTTGCACCTGAGGGGCAGGGGTCATCCCCCCTTGCCCCACACCAGGCACATAGTAGGTATGCAAGTAATGCTCACTGCAAATGTGCTGAGTGTGTGAGCCGGAACGCTGGGCTCTAGCTCCGTCCAGCCTCCCAGCATACCTGTTTCACCAGCTCTTTGACCTCTGGTTTCAGCAGCTACACAAGACGAAGTGCCAACTCGGCAGCCTGCCTTGCAAAATTATATATACAGGGCCGGCCGAGTGGCGCGTTGGTTAAGAGCTGGATTGGGACGCCAGCGGCCCCGGTTCGGATCCCACATAGGAGGGCCAGTGACACTGCCCTCTACAGCTAAGATGGTGAACAACAGCTCCACCTGGAGCTGGGCTGCTGTGAGTCCCTGGGACAGCATAGCTGCAGCCCCTGCTGCAGTGGGCTGCCATAGGCTACAGTGA
This sequence comes from Aselliscus stoliczkanus, assembly GCA_033961575.1. Classification (NCBI taxonomy): domain Eukaryota; kingdom Metazoa; phylum Chordata; class Mammalia; order Chiroptera; family Hipposideridae; genus Aselliscus; species Aselliscus stoliczkanus. Next base: position 4,459,056 of record CM066741.1, on the reverse strand, counting down.
GCGGCCGGCAGCCAGTGTGAGTGGCTGGTGTGAGCTGCCAAGAGCTGCTGTGAGCGGCTGTCCAGAGGCCGGCGACAGATCCGTCTCACCCGGGAAGAGCACAATGACGATACCAACATGGGCCAGTGAAGCAACGTCCTCCACAACTAGACTGAAGAACAAAAGGACGGCAACTTGTCTGTTCCCTTTCCCCGATTCCCCAACGCTGTTCCCCTCCCCCAATTCCCAATAAAATCTTTAAAAAAAAACAAAAAAAAAAACTACACACACTCACAAGGCAAGAGTTATCCATCCAGGGTTCATGAACAGAATTCAGGGGGCCATGACTTTGAATGGGGAGAGAATGACCTTTATTTTCACCGAGCTCTCTGAAATCTGGCTGTAGGGGACCACCCAGAGTCACATATTTTCCTATCACATTATAATTCACGCACGTACCTCTAACTATCATTTATGTTCACCGCTTCTTCACAATTACAGCGGCTATTAGACCTGCCACAAATCTCATTATTTCATGTGCTAGGAAGGAAACACACATAATTATCATAAATTTGGTGTTTTAAAAAAAAATTTTTTTTGTAGTCCTGTATTGAAAGTGCAACTCAAAAGGCCCTTGAATGCCTGCATCCTAATTTTTGTGCTTTTTAAAATACTTTGTAATCCTATATATTTTGATTTAAGAGCATTATCCTGAGATGAGGGTCCACAGGCTTTGTTCGCCAAGGCATCCGTGCCGTGGAAAGGTGATTTCAGAGTCCTCTCGAGTGGAAGGAGGTGTCACAGATGATCGTAGGTGCCGCCTAATTGTGCCGTGCGCAACACTCGGAGGCTGAGTGTCCCCACCTGTAAAATGGGCGCCATAACAGTACCTGACTCGGAGGGGCAGAGTGACCTGCCTCACCGTGAAGCCCAGGTGACAAGCTACACGCAGAGCCCCCGGCTCCGTACCTGGCACACAGCTGGAGCCTGTATTGCCGTGACTGTGCCATGTCCCCTGGCCTCTGCGTGGGGCCCCTGGGGCTCAGGGCGTCTTGGTCTCTTCCAGGTTCATCCGGAAGCAGGGCCTGGACCGGCTCTTTCTGGAGTGCGACGCCCACATGTGGCGCCTGGGGGACCGCCAGATCCCGGAGGGCATTGCTGTGGACGGCGGCTCCGACTGGTTCCTGCTGAACAGGAAGTTTGTGGAGTATGTGACGCTCTCCACCGACGACCTGGTGACGAAAATGAAGCAGTTCTACTCGTACACGCTGCTTCCCGCGGAGGTGAGTGTCCAGGCCACGCTCCCAGGAAGGGCGGGGCTGGCGCTGGCCTCGGGGCCAGGCGGACGCTGGGTTGGGGCAGAGCGGCGCTGGGTCCCATACGTCGCCCTCCAAGCCCCCAGATGGAGACGGGCAACTGTATGGGCTACGGGAGAGCTTGCGCCTAGCAGGGCCCATGTTCTCCCTCCCTGCTGCCATCCACAGTGTCTTTATGCAAAGTAGACAAGGTCCCTCCTTGGCTCCCGTGGTCATGAAATCATCCCTATATACTGATTTTGTTAGATCAAGACACGGCCATTTTCTAGGAAACTGATATAAAGAAAACCACACACAGACCTCTGATATTTACCTTGTTGGGTATCCCCCCAGAGTTGCACAGTGCACAACCCGCACAGCTGTACTCCTGTATGCTTGCCCTTGCAAGACACACCCACGTCGCCTTCACAGCTCCTTTGCCGGCACCTCTCCTGCAGTAACAACTTTCTCAGCACCAGGAGTCCCTTTTCTAAGTGTGCATGTTGTTCTGTCATTCCCTGACAGACAGACAGCAGCGCTGGCCTCACCAGTTACACCAGACATTCCGGTGGTTCCAAAGGCAGCCAGCCGGGGCTTCTGCTGGACCCGCACAAGCCCCTGGCACTGACAGCCGCCACGGCCAAGGGCTTGGGGCTCAGCATTTCCTGCTGCCTTTCGGGAGTACTGGAAAAAACACCACTTTTCAGACCTCAGGGCGGGAAGCTGTCTTAGTTCAGGCTACACAGTATAATCGACTGGGTGGTTTATAAACACCATACGTTTACTTCTCACGCTTCTGGAGGCCCGGCGTCTGCGAGCAGGGTGCCAGCGTGGTCCGATGAGGGCCCCCTTCCGGGCTGCCGGCTGCCTCTCTCTGTCCTCACATAGCCAAAGGGGCGAGGGATCTTTCTGGGGTCCCTTTGCTGAGGACATTAATCCCTCATTCATGAGGGCTCCACCCTTACTGTCTAATGACCTTCTAACGCTATGACATTAGGGACTAGAATTGCAACCTGTGAATTATGGGGGGGACACAAACTAGCTCAGTCCAGTTCAGGAGCCCAGCTGTGAGACTGCAGGCTGTTCTGAGACAGCCCCTGCCCCATCTAGAAGTAGGTGGGGGCCCAGGGCTGACATGTTGTCTCTGATGTGCCAGCAGCCCCCTTATCAGACCTGGGCTGAGCGATGCCGGCCCCCTGACCGCCAGCTCACTTTCTTGCCAGTTTCCAACGTCAGCAACTCCAGAACCGGCTCTGTTCCCTTTGAGCCCCTGACGCCTCCCGTGAATGGTCCCCCATCTCTGGGCCGCTCAGGTTGTGTGTTTCCAGGCCAGACGAGACAGTGCATCTCATTTGATGGTTCCCCTGCCCCTCGCCAGCACGTGGGGCAGTGCCACGCTCTGGGAGGGATGGTACGGGCTTGTGATGTTAAGTAATCAGTTTTTAATCCCGTTTCAGCGCAAATCACCTTTTCTCTCAATTCTGATAACCTCCTCATCCAATTAGCTTGAGGGGAGTTTCTGGATCATTATGAAGGGGGACACGGGGCAGTCGGTAACTGGGTGCTTCCCCACCACCGGATGGGGATTGTGCGCCTCTGTGGGCTTGTAGACAGTTCAAGCTTAAAATCCAGGTTCCCAAGCACATGATTTAGCACCAAGGAAGGTCAGCTGGGGGTGGGGGGTGGAGCCCCATTTTGCCCACCCACCCAACCACCGAGAACATCCGATGCTGCCCCTCTCACCCCGCCCCCCGCCCTGGCACACACAGGCACACTGCACTCCAAGTCCCTGCTAGCCCCACGTCCCCTTTCCAGGGTCTCCGCCTTGCTGTCCCTTCTCCCAGACCACCTCCAGGGGACCGGTCCCGAAGAAATCTGAAGGCTGTGCCATAGGTTTATAACAGGCACACATGGACGCCTCAGTGATTCCCCCAGGGAGCAGGGCAAAAGGTATCTTCTGGTATCTGGGGCTGTTATAAAGCAGTGTCCAAATAGAAGTCAGCCTCAGCCTGTCTGTCTGTCTGTCTGTCTCTTTTTCTTTCTTTCTGTTTCTCCCTGCCTCTCTCTCTCTTTCAGCATCTCCAACCAAGTCTGTGGTCTCTGGTCTCTCTTTTCGCTCTCAGCATTGCCTCTTTCTCCGATTCCTAGGACAGGTCGGCCGAGAGTCGCAGGGTCAGGGGAGGTGAGGGCGCTGGGTTCAGCACCGTGGACAGCCACACCCACACCCCTGGGGTGAAGTCACCCCGCTCCAGGCCGAGGCCTGCTGCACCCCTGGGTCTGACCTCCCTTGCCCAGGGGTGAGAATCTAAAGCATCAGTTTTTGTCCTCAAGGTGTCTCAGGGCTGCATCCCTGAGAAAAGCAAGAGCCTTTGGGTCCAAGGTTTTCTGGGACATTGTCCCCATGATTTTGTCCCTCTGGTCCCGCTGTGTTGACCTACCCTGGGGGACATTTGTCTCTCTGCTGAGCGGACGGGAGATGTGCTGGGTGATAAGAGGTGTCTTGAAATTGGATCCTAGACGGCTGGGGGAAGACAGAGACACAGTCAGAACGCCAGGCTTCTGAGCAGGCCTGGAGCCCGCGGGACAAAGCAGCCCGGGCGCCCTGCGCGGGGCCTGACGGCCGACGGAGCGGAGGAGGCTCCGCGGGGCTCGCTGCGCAGTCGGGCCGGGCCTCTCCGGGGGGCTGTGAGGCTCAGACTGTTCCCTCTCCCGCAGTCCTTCTTCCACACGGTCCTGGAGAACAGCCCCCACTGCGACACCATGGTGGACAACAACCTGCGCGTCACCAACTGGAACCGCAAGCTGGGCTGCAAGTGCCAATACAAGCACATCGTGGACTGGTGCGGCTGCTCCCCCAACGACTTCAAGGCCCAGGACCTCCACCGCTTCCAGGTGGGCCCCCCCCCGCCGGCCCCCGCCCCGCCAGCCCCCCCACCCCGCCGGCCCCCGACACACCCCGCCGGCCCCCTGCCCTGCCAGTCCCCCGCCCCGCCGGCCCCCCGCCCCGCCGGCCCCCCGCCCCGCCGGCCCCCAGACCCACCTTCCCCGCCAGCCTCTGTGGGACCCGAAGGTCAGGCCTGGGGGTCTTCCCATCCCCTAGTTCCCAACCCAGGCTGTCGATAGGAATAGTGACATCAACAGGAGGCAGCATCTGTTGGTGACTTACTCCACGCTGGGACAAGTCCAACCACTTCGCCTGTATTGATTCCTTAAGTCATTAACCCCCAACAGACTTATACGGCAGATAGGTAGGTAGATAGATAGATAGATAGAATGATAATTATTATAATTGTAACAATGACTATAATTATTATTCCATTTTAGAGACAGGGAAACTGAGGCATAGAAAGATCGAGAAGCTGTCCAGGGTCACACAGCCAGCTGTTCCCAAAGGCCATGCTCATGTGCATTTCTTTATACTGCTTTTCAGTCAGGATCCCCTGAAATATGTTAAAAACACATTTCTGGGTACAAACTGGAGACTGTCTAGGGCAGAGTTTCGGCGCCCTTTACGTTGTGGCTGGATAATCCTTTGCTGTGTGTCGGGGGCAGGGCTCCCGGGCACTGGGGGGTGTTTAGCGGCGTCCCTGGCGCCTCCACCCACTGGACCTCGCAGCCCCTGACGGTGGTGACAACCAGAAATGCCTTCAGACATCAGCAGATGTCCGCGAGGTGGGGACTCACCTCCCACTGAGAACTGATCTCCGGGGAGTCCAGGAATTTCCCTCTTTAATTTATGACACTTTGGGAAAGTCTGCAGGGCAGCCAGCGTAGTCTGTCAGCTTAGAGGAGCCACGAGAGGCTCAGGCGGCATCGCCTTCGCGGGTATCTCTGCACCGCCCCGTCGTCCCAGTTCTGGGGCGCAGAGGCGGGAGGGTGATGAATGGAGCCGAGGGGCCGGGCCACGGAGCTGCCCAGCATGGCATCCTCTCTGCATCCTGTGTGAGCACCCGCTCCCCCCGCCCGCCCCCACCCCAGCTGCAGAGAGCGCAGACTGAAGGCTCCAGAGGGGTTGAACACAGCACCCCGAGGTCACCAGGCCACCCTGTGGGGGTGACAGGCAGCTTCCACACCGCTCACTCAGAGGGCCGGTAGGTACGACCGTGCCGGGCTCGTAACGGGGTCCAAGGCGTCTAACTGAGCCGGCCGCGGGCGGTCCCAGGCTGCCCACACGGAGCTGCCAGCCTCTCAGCTGGCCTGCGAGCATGTGCACCAGGGAGGGCGTGTGTTCGAAATGCACAGGATCGGCCATGTCCCGTGCTGGGTGCCAGGCCCGCTGTGGGCATCGGCGTCACTCGGGCAGACATCATCCCCATGGTGCAGGTGGGGAAACTGAGGCATGGGGCGGGCAGCTCGCTGACTCACAGGCACACAGTTGGTGGCTGAGAGCCCCCCCTGCCAGGCATCTCCAGGTCCAGCCCTGGGCTCTGCATCAGAGCCCCCTGCCATCCTGGTCTCACGCCTACACAGGGGCAGAACCCACAGCGGGTTTCACCCCGTCCTAGCCCAGGGGTTCCCGCCGAACGTCTTTTGCCTCTGCAAGCGGTTGCTGCAATGAGTATTTTTTTTCCTTTTTTTAAGACCTGTTTTCAGGAGCAGATTGAAAGCTACCCAGGGACTTCCCTGAGCCCACGTTAATTTAGGCATAAACCTGGGTGACATTTTCGCTCCATTGTCTATGCAGAAAGGCTCTGCTGGGCAGGACGAGGGCTGCAGGGGGAATCTGTGACCTATAACCAAAGGGGGGGTAAAAAAAATTCCCACTTTTGTAAAGGACCCGTCATTGCCCTCACTGCCAAACCTCCTCATTTAGCGCACAGCCGGGTGGTTCTTGGAAGCACGGCCCTCTCTGCCTCTTGTGGGCGGCAGCATTTGTATGCCAGGCTCAGCATCTGGGGGCATCGTGGTCTCTGAGAAAGACTGGTGAACACAGAGACGGCGGAGTGTGCTCACAGCACTTTCTTGCATGGTAATCAAAGATCAACAATATCCCCCGTCATCTAGAATCAAGACACTGCTGCCTGTAAGGAACTCGGGGTTCTTGTTCCAAGAACTGTGAGGAAGAGAATGATAAATATAGAAACGTGCCCTTTTAGAAGATCCAGCTGTGATCAAAGAATTGCGGACAAGGAGAGGGGGCTACGCTGTGTCTGAGTCCAGTTCTCAGCCCCCAGAAAACGGAGAGTTAGATGCCCCTGATAACAGTCAGATACGAACAGTGTCTAACACTCTCTGCCAGACTCTGCTAAGTGCCCTTGTCATTACACCCATTTTGAGGATGAGAAAGCTGAGGCCCTGGGTGACTTGTCCAAAGACATACACAGCTGGACAGCAGCAGAGAGGATTTGAACGCAGGTGGCCTGTCGTTCCAGTGCTCCTGTGAGGAGGTCCCAGGGTTCGTGAATACAAAGCCATCTTGTTGTCAGGCTTCGGGTTTCCTCCCGGAGCAGCTGAGTCCTAGGATGGCCCCGCCGAAAGGCCTGGGGTTTCAGGGGCATCAGATCTGAGCTCAGACCTTCAGCTGTGAGAGTTCGTACAGAGCACTTCCCCTCCCTGAGCTGTTTCTTCCTCTGTAAAACGGGAATCCTAACACCCTGCTTGCAGCGTTGTTGGGGGGCTTAAAGGTGACGATATAAACGTAATACCCGCACGTAGTCTGTGCTCCGTAATTATCGTCTTTATCGTTAACGGTGAATCCACTGCAGCAAAAACAGTGCTGGACCCAAACTTAGGTCAGGAGTAACACTAGCTCGTAAGCTTCTCCAGGGAGGGGGCCGTGTTTGAATTGTTTCTGTGGGGTCCGCACACCACAGCCCCTGAGCCAAATCCAGCCTGCTGCCTGCTTTTGTAAATAAAGTTTTATTGGAACACAGCCACACCCGTTCATGTTACGATTCTGTCCGTGGCTGCTTTCACACTGCAGCAGCAGAGAGGAGTAATTGCAAAGCTGGCAATATTTATGATCAGGCCCTCGACTGAAAAAGTTTGTTGATTCCCTGCCCAGATCATAGCGTAAGAGCTAGTGGATAATGGGTGCTCAGTATTTTATTTCGTTAATCCTGGTCCCTGGATGTTAACTGTGGCTCTGCCGATACCTTGCTGTGTGACCTTGGATAAGTCCCTTTCCCTCTCTGGGCCTCAGTCTCCTTGAAAACATGGCTTACACAAATGATCCTCAAACCCTGCATCATAATCAACAGAGAAGCTTTTTTAGATAGAGTCCTAAACCCCATCTCCAGAGATGTGCACAGTATGGCACATACCCAGGGAGCAGTAGGGGGCGGTGGGCCCGTGGGGAGCTGAAGAGGCCGTGGCCATCTCCGGGGACAGCGGCTGTTTCGCTTTAACCAGCTGTTACCATGTAGAAACATGACCCCAGGGTACCAGACCTATTTCTGTTTACAGGGAAGCCAAAAATTGTTTCTGTGAACTCGTCTGCTTCTTAAATGCTGCCAGCTAATTCAATTTTAAAACACTCTGCCGGACAATTAAAATATATCCGTAGGCTGTGTGTGACCTAGACCTCTAGCTAAATGATTTCTGAGATCCAGCCCAGCTACAAACACCTAGGATATAATTTATTTAAGAAACGTTTTAACGATGCTTCCCGCGTGCCCATCATGGCTCGAAATGCTTTACAAACATTCACTCATTGCATCCTGACAGCCTTGCCGCTGCGTCCATGGTACAGCGGCGGGAACAGGGGGGATAGGGGGGCGAGCGTGTCAGTCAGCGCTGGCATCTGCAGGCTGGCTGGCTGCGCGCCCACTCCGAGCCCCCGGCCCGCCCCACCCGCTGAAGCTGGTCTTTTTCTCCCATGAGCACAGCAGACAGCCCGGCCCACCTTCTTTGCCCGCAAGTTCGAGGCCGTGGTCAATCAGGAGATCATCGGACAGCTGGACCACTACCTGTACGGCAGCTACCCGGCGGGCACCCCGGGCCTCCGCTCCTACTGGGAGAACGTCTATGACGAGCCGGATGGCATCCACAGCCTGGGCGACGTGGCACTCACCTTGTACCACGCGTTCGCCCGCCTGGGCCTCCGGCGGGCTGAGACATCGCTGCACACGGAGGGGGCGAACAGCTGCCGGTGAGCCCGGGGCGGGGCGCGGACCAGGAAGGGGGTGCCCCCAGGGCCTGATCTGCTGAAGGGGCTGCAGCCCCCCACCCCACCCGTGCTTCTCCGTGTCTCCCTTGGCCTAAAATGCATGCACACAGCCGTCCCAGCGTTCGGAGCGTGTCTGGTCCAGGCCGCCATCACACGTGCACTTTTTCGGGACACCAGAGCTGATGTTTACCCAGCGGCTTCCTCTCGGTGGACTCATTCGTGATGCGAGGTGTATGGATTTTAGCGGGGCAGCTCTAGGCCACATAGAGTTGTGCTTGTCTTAAATGGGAGGTAACCATGAAAAAAACAGAACTTCTTTTTCACTTCGTGTTAAAATGTCAAGTATATCCAAAACAGAGAGGAGAGTGTCACCCCCATGCCCCCCATCACCCAGCTCTAGCAGGGACGGGCTCTGGGCCAATCCTGGGTCGCCTCCCCCTCATCCTGGATCAGTTTGATGGCGTGTCGTATCCGCCAGAAATATTTTCATATGGATCTCTGAAAAACACGGGCTCCTTTTTATTGTTTAAAATTTTTAATTTCATTCAATTTATTGGGGTGACATTGGTTAATATTAAGAGGTCTCCAGGGTACAATTCTCTAGTACACTACCTGTACATTGCACTGTGTGCTCACCACCCAGAGTCAGTTCTCCTTCCGTCACCACACATTTGACCCCCTTTACCCTCTGCTACCTCCCTCACCATCCCCCCTTCCCTCTGGTAAATATCATGCTGCTGTGTCTAGTTTTTATTGTTTGTTTGTTTGTTTGTTGCTTTCAGTTTTATATCCCACATACGAAGTGAAATCATATGGTTCTTGACTTTTTCCATCTGACTTATTTCACTTAGGATGACAATCTCAAGATGCATCCAGGTTGTCCCAAATGGCGGCATTTCCTCTTTTGTTATGGCAGAGTAGTATTCCTTTGGGTTATGTGGACCACATCTTCTTTAGCCAATCACCTATCAAAGGACACTTTGGTTTTTCCATGGAAGACTCCTTTTTAAAACATAACCGTGCTATCATCACCGCCCCTAAACCTGTAACCAAAAGCATCGTTCAAATGCAGCACTGTGGTTTAAAATGCTCAGGAGACGCTTAGGAACCATCTATCTCACCGACAACTAGTGGGTACCACTTAACATTGAGGGAAGAATGTTCTAGAACATATGCAAAGACAAGGAGAAGACAGGAAACCAAATCAACCCCGCCCAGTGCCTCCCCCCCACCCCGGGGCCTTGTGCATTGCAGGCATGTCCGCATTTGCAGGGAGGACCTGGTGTCCTGTTATAATACCTTCCCGCTTGGCGTCATCATATTAACCCCCTGTTCCCGTAACGCAAGTGGTCCTCTCGAAGGCCTGGTATTCCAGTAGGAACTCCAGCATTTGCTTAATCCAGCCCTTCCTGTAGCTATTGTCAGTAAATGAACCATTGTAACTACTGTTCTGATTGCTCTCTTTTTGCAGAAAACCTCTTTTTTTTCCCTTCTCTTTTTTTGATGATTTTTTTTTTTAGGATGCATTTCCAAAAGTGCCGGAATCACCGTCTCTCTCTCGTTCTCCCTTCTCCTTCTCCTCCTCCCGCCTTCTTTTCAAAGCAAAAAAACAATTAATATCAGTCTCTCTCAAGCCTGTGTGCGCCTCCTTCCCACTCATCTCTCTTCTGAGGAACTATTTTGTTCCCTAAAATCCTGAACACATGGGAAAGCGTCCAGGCTGGGGCCTCGCACGTAGCCAGCTGGGTGCCCTCAGCGCTCCAACCATTTTTCATTCTGTCCTCTCGGCCCCAGCCTTGTCCCCTCCCCCTGTAGGTTCCCACTTAGTTTGAAGGGAGCCCAGTGTGGGTTGGGACCCCGGGGCCTGCAGTTGGAACTCCACTCTGTTAACCTTGGACAAGTCATTAACCTCTGTGACCCTTACAGCCCAAGCTGTTGGGAGGTTTACAGGAAATAATCCTGCACAGAAAAGATCTCGTAGCTGTGTGTTGTTATTATCCCCATCTTAGCAGGGTTTTACATACAAAGTGTTCAGTGGGTGTTCTTGCCATTAAGATGCCAAAAGCAGTCAACAGTCAATGGAGAGCCTACTGAGTGAGCTAGAGAGCCTACTGTGTGAGCTGCACGCTCTGTACCTGCTCTTATGGCCTGCTTCCTCTGTGCTTTCCTTTGTTCCCACCCCACTATCCCCGCACAGCTGGGCCTTCCCTGGGCTTCGGGTTTTGGGGTCCACCTCAGCCACCACATCCCCTGAGAGCCTGCCCCTCCCTCTCCCAAGCGGAAAGCACCTCAGAGACTTAACCCCCACCGCACCCCCCCATCGGGTAGCAGCAGTGCTTTGCGTCCAGGTGGCAGTGAATGTTCCCTTCCCCTGCTAGTCTGGGGGAGAACCCCCCCACAGATACGGATCCCCCATCCTGAGCCCAGGGCCGACACTCAGCCTGCCGTGGCTCAAGATTAGCTTTAATCCCAGGCGTCATAGAACCTGTAAGATAAAGGATCTTATAGGAGATTCCACAAGACACCCCCGATTTGTTTAGGGTTGTTGAAATTTTCTCCTGGTACTTGTTTGGGGATTAAGCGAGCCATCAAGGAGCCTCAGGCCTGGAGGCCTTTGCCTTCTTGCTCGTTTTTTATTCTAATAGAACCCCTGTGCCTTGCTGTGGGCAAAGCTGATGTATTTATGGATCCGAGCCTGCAAATAGGTCAGGACAAAGGCCCTTATCCCAAAAGGCAAAAGACAGTGAGTTCCTGCCCCCTCAGGGTATCTGGGGGAACAGCCAGCGAAAACTTGGGTTTCAAGAGTCTCATTTTCTCTGGGCACTTTGTGCAAATGGTGGTGGTATAACCTTTCATAAACACCATGTTTATTGGTTTTTTTCTCATTAGAAGATAACTCATGTTCATTGCAGAAATTTTCGAAATGGCAGATTGAGAGAATAAGAAAATAAAGTTTGTTTGTGGACCACCCTGCAGAGATAGGATGTGGGTATTTTATCACAGGGGCTCACATTCGGGTGCCCCGTGGGCCAGGCCAGCAGCCTTTGTGAGCCTGTGCTGGCCCTGTGGGGCGGGCTGACCGTGCCGACCTGCGGCCCCTGCCCTGTTGGAACGTAGACCAGACAAATCAGAAATCTAGATATCTGTGAGTCCCTAATTTTTTCAATGCCCACCTTATTTAAATAATTAAAAAGACAAGCACCCTTTTGGCCCAGTGATGGCACCTGTGCCCTCCTTTAGGCTCTGTCCTATTGCACCTTGTCTGTTGTACTGCCTCTGGTTAGAAATATCTCCCTCCTTAGTTATAATTAAGAACCATCTACAGTCAAGACAGGTACCAGAAGGCTTTGCGTTCAGTCCTGGGTTACATGTATCCTAGACGTACCTTAGAAGCAAAGGGTTCAAGAGGAAACCTTTCTAGAATTTTCATTCAATCAACCAGTCCTGACTATCTGCCCCGGGTCAGGCTCTGTGTGGGGCCCTGGGCACTCAGCCTGACCCAGGCCGACAGGGGTGTGAAGATGCACAGCATGTACGTGCGCATAAAGAAGAACAAAAGATCAATAGGGATAAATGCTGTGCTGAGGAGCAAGGGAAAGTCACGTGATGGCAAGGAGTAGGTGACGTAAGGTTCAGCGGTCAAGGGAGACCGCTCCGAAGTGATGACATTGAGGCAGAGTGATAAGACAGAGCCAGCCACACCGTCCTAAGAGGAGCAGGGCCTTCCCAGCCGCGAGACGATCCTGTGCAAAGGCCCTGAGGTGGCAATGAGCTTAGCCTGTTCAAGAATCCAAAACAGGGTCTACGTAGAATCCAACGTAAGGTCCACGTGGCTCGGAGGCGGTGGGTTGGAGCAGAGCGGAGCAGCCTGGGGCCAGAGGAGGAGGCAGGGCTCAGCGGAGTTTGGACTTTATCGTAGGAGAGCCACTGGTGGTATTTAAGCAGGGGGCGGGGGATATGGCTCCTGTGACAATAGGCTAGAGTGCACAAAAGGAGGAGGGGGCAGTGAGGAAGCGCCTACATCGGTCCCGGCACGACGGCGGCTTGGACCAGGACGCTGGCATCGGCTGGAGAGCAGAGGGTGGATTCAGGCGGAGACAACAGGGTTCTCGATTGAGAGCGAGGGAACGCGAGCAGGCAGCGACGAGCCGCTAGGTTCCTGGCGTGCTCGGCCACTGCGGCCACTGCTTGTTTTCCTGACCCCTTAGCAGCACCCAGCACGAGGGACTGCTCCCGTCTGGAAACACGCTCTCCTTTCGACACCCACGCCAACAAGCTCCCCTGCGTTCCTGCCACCGTCACTGACCCCGCCCACCTTACAGAACGTTATTTATCCTTTGCAATAATGCCATGTCACCAGCCCCACATCAGGGTTTTGAAACGAGGTGCATTTACGCAGCGCTCACGTTTGCAGCTCAGCCGGGCAGCGTTCTGGTGTCAGCCCGTGTCTCCTGCTGCGGGTCAGGGGTGGGGCTGCCATGGCAGCTGGGGCGCTGGGGTGGCTGTGCTGGGCCCGCTGTCTCATCCCCCAGGCGTGCAGGGGCAGCGGAAGCAGGAGGTAACCAGCCTGTAGATCCCAGCCATGCGAGCTTTATGCAAATAGACGCATAGAAACTAAGGCTGGAAGGAAATAGGCCGGGATGGCCCCGCTTGCTCGCCACGGCCACTCCCCAGCATCCCAGGGTCAGTGGCATCTGTGACTTGACCTCATCTGGGCAAAGAAGCAACAAGAGGAGCGTCCAGTCAGCGTGCTTCACCTCTGTAATCGGCCAAAAAGTTGTCGTTAATGCTTATTGAGATCGTAGGCACCCAGGCAGCTTTCAGAAGTAACAAGCACCGTGTGACATGGGTGCCTCTTAGGAGCGGGGACCAGCGCATGCCTCCGCCTGTGAGCCGTGAGCGTGCCTGAGACCCTGCATGTTTTTCAGGTACTACCCAATGGGCCACCCCGCATCGGTCCACCTCTACTTCCTGGCTGACCGCTTCCAGGGTTTTCTGATCAAGCATCACGCTACCAATCTGGCCGTGAGCAAACTCGAGACGCTGGAGACGTGGGTGGTGCCAAAGAAGGTCTTCAAGGTGGCAAGCCCGCCCAGCGACTTCGGGAGGCTTCAGTTTGCCGAGGTAGGAGCCCGGCGCTGCCCCACGTCGTGGGCTTTCCAGCCCCCTTGCTGGGCTCTATTCCACGATCTGACCCCTGTAGTTGGGGATGGGGGAGAAGGGGTTGGAGAGCCCCAAAGATAAGCTCACCCTGTGCCTTGTGGGTCTCCAGCGCCACACCCCGGAACTGGCATCTGCAACTGGGCAGGAAGGGATGGGCGGGCTGGTCAGTGCCAGCCGGCCAGAGCACCCTGGAGCCTTGGTTTGCTCCTTCTAACGGAACCTCTGTTTCTTTGAATGCATTTATCCTGGCCAGTGACTCCTCCTCCGCCTGTGCTAACAGCAGACCGGTAACCAGTGTGGTGGCATGAGTCCCATTTTACAGATGGAAGGACTGAGGCCAGTGGAGATCCACAGCTAGGAAGGGGAGAGCTCGATAGTGAACCCAGGTCCTTTAGGCAGCAAACCCTGTGTTTATCTGTGGTTCTGTCTCCCCTGTTCCTGGCACAGGTTTTAGTTCAACATAAGCACTGAATGGATGACTGGGTGGATGGGCAGAAGGACGGGTGGGTGGACGGACGGACACGTGTCAGTGGTTGGACAGAGGGACCGAAGCGTGGCTTATGGAATGCAGCTCCTGCCTCTGCAGCACCGCGCCAGCTTTCGGTTGCTTTCTGCCTGGGAGGTGGGCTTCCGCAGCGCCTCCCGTAACTCCAGCCGCGAGCCGCCCTCGGGTGCTTGCATCTCCGCCCCACTCACACCCTGCGTCTGTCAGACAGGCCCCGGGCGGGCGGGCGTGGGCTGATCCCCCTGCCCGAATGCTTCCCCGGGTTCCCCGTCATTCTGATCTAACCCCAGATGGCACCTTCAGAGCCCCCCTCGCCCCGCCCCCCCACTCATGCCACAGTCGCTGCACCCCGCCCCCGACACACCGCTTAGCAGTCACCATGTGAGTCACCTTGTGCGTCTCTGACCACTGGGTGATGGTCCGCAAGCGATGGGGACGCTGCCGCTCTCACTCACCGCCGTGTCCCCCGCACGTAGACGAGCACGCGGCGTTTCTGAATGGATGGTGCCCGCGCTCAGTGGCGATGCTGGGAGGGCAGGGACACGTTGCCAAGCTGCTGAGGGTCGCCCACGCCTTCCCCATGTCAGCGAGTAGCTGACACAGTGACGCGTCCCCAGACGGAGCTCCCCAGTGAGTCCGGCTGCCGGGTTAGGGCGCCAGGGTCCTACCTTAGAACGTGGAGCATCTTCGGGGTGGGGGCGGGCTGGGTGCAGGCCCGCCTGCTGGCGTGCTCCCTGCCTTTTCCAGCCCCGATGGCCCCTCCTGGCCGACGGGCGCCCTACTGAGTGGACCCTGAACAGCCACCCTTTTTAATGAAGGCTCCAAACGGATTGGCTGGACCTGGGCTGCCAGGGGGCCCACTCCATAAATTACTGTGCCACGGGGCAATTAGATGCCGCCCAGCTGGAGGCTGTGCAGGGGGCCCAGGCGGCCAATCGAAGCCATTAGTGTCCCATTAACAAGACGGATGCCTGGTGGCTGGGCTCCCTGTGTGACCGGGCACATGTGACGGTGACAGATGATGCTGGCCACTCGGTGGCTAGTGACTTGCGAAGGCCCCACCCACAGCTGTGGCACCCCAGGGGGAGCGCCCCCAAGGTCTCCAGCAGAGGAACGGCATGGGGCGCACGGAGCCCCGAATCTTCTATTTGATTGTGTTGTTTTTTTTCTAAAGCCTTGATTTTTAAGGCGAATGTAAAATGGGACAAGGAGGAAGGGCAGACGGCAGGGCCACTTTGTGGGCTCCCGAGGGCCCCCCTCAGGCTGGCCCAGGCCCGGAGCCGTGCACAGTGCCTGGCTCACAGCAAGGGGACCGCGCAGGTGGCCCTGTCCTGGGGCAGCCATGCTAGTGGCCTGGGGGAAGGAGGCTCTTTCCCCCCGCAGGCAGTCACCGGGTCCCTAGAATACGCGAAGTGCGGCGGGGACAGCGGTGAACTGCACAGACCAGACCCTTGTTGCCATGGAATTGGTCTCTCGTAGGGCAGCCAGCCAGGGACTGAGCCGGTCAGTGAACACACACATTTCCGCCAGAGAGAGAGGTGGCCTGGGCGTAAGATGAGCGGCTAGAGAGCCCTTGTCAAGGACGCACGGAGAGTACTCCCCGGTGGCCAGGAGCGGGCTGATGGAGGGGACAGACAGACAGATGGAGCCAGCCCTCAGGACAGAATGAGAGACGGGACTTATGAATAAGTTGCTGAAAAGCGTTGCGTGTGGTGTCGGGAAGTAAGAGGATCAGGTTTCTTTAGAAAAATCTCGAAGACTTTGAGGCGTAGCTTGAATCCTCACCCATCAATAGTGTTACGTTAATTCCTGCGGTGTCCCAGCCAGGGGTCCTCAGGCGCAGCCAGTCCCCGCCGAGCCCCAGGGAGGCAGACAGGCCAGGACGGCCAGTCTGGGCGGTCGGTGGCCCTGCAGAAATGTCCCCACAATCACTCCCTCTGCTGCCCTTGGGACCGCCCCTGAGTCCCGGGGGGTAGGCTCCGGTCTAAAGACAAACTTGAAGCAAGCTGTGAGTGTGCCTGTGTGACAGTCACCGCTGGTCGGTAGTAAGCGCTTGGCACGTGTGTCGGGTGAGTGAGTGAGTGAGTGAGAGGCAATACATAGAAGAGTGGGGTCTGAGCAAATTATCGTGTCTGCTCTGAGCCTCAGTTTCCTCATCTGTAAAATGGGGACCATGAGAGTGTCCCTTTCGTGGAGCTGGGAGCATTAGACGATTGACGCCCCGAGCGTTGGGCCTGATGCACGAAAGCTCTCGGCCCACATCAGCCTGCAGCCCCTCCTTGTAAAGGATGGACAGCGTGACTCGTGACAGGAACACGGGAGTAAACCAGCTCCTGTGCGCACGCGTGTGCCCCGACCTGCAAACACACACACACCGGAGACTGGTTCTAGAGGGACCCCCGAAACCACACGAGCCTCATCATGTGCTCAGTGCCCGTCACCAGCGTGCCCCGTGCTGCGTCTTCCAAAGCGTTAAATTACACCACCTGCGGGAGCCGAGGGCCCCTCATCTGAAATAGCAACAGAGGACCTACGTAATTCATCATTCTTTGTTGAGTCGTTCACTCAACAGATTTTTTGTTTTCTTTAGAGACTTTTTTATTGGGGAACTTTTTCCAGGACCCATCAGCTCCAAGTCGAGTAGTTGTTTCAATCTAGTTGTGGAGGGCGCAGCTCCGTGGCCCATGTGGGGCTTGAACCGGCAACCTGGTACTCCAACCAGCTGAGCTAACCGGCCGGTCCACTGAACAGATATTGACTGAGCACCTACCGTGTGCCCAGGTACCACAAGAGAGCAGTGAACCCACGTACTGGGATTGGAGCAAGGACATTTCAGGAGGTCTTTCTGTCTACCAGGTGAATAAACTGCAGGAGACAAAAATGGAAACAGGGAAGAAAGAGCAGGTCCCTGGTGGGTCAGACACACGCACGCACGCACACGCACATACACAGCTGGCTGGCAGGAACGACGGATCATGCAACCATCACCCATCCCCGGGGTCCAGCCCAGGATGCCTCGGGGAGGCCAGAGCTGTCTCTTCCTGGAAAGCCTAGGAGACCTGCAGGGACAGGCGATGCTGGGGGCCCCGCTTTTCCTAGCTCGGGATAGGGCAGCTCCAAAACCTGAGCCCCTCTTGTTCAGAGCAGTCACACTAAACAGAAGCACGTGATCTGGAAAACCAAGGATCCGGGGGAAACCAGCTCTCCCTGTTGAGTGGCTCGGTGGATGTTTCCAGGAATGCCCAGCAAGCAGGCATTCCTTCATTCAGTCAGTCAGTGTACATTGTTCTTCCAGAGCACGCACCATGTACCATGCACAGGAGGCCCGACGTGTTAGGTCTTTATCCTCCAGACTGGGTCCAAGTCCTGTCCGACTGTGAGCAGGCAGCGTGACCGAAACCTCGGTTTCCTCGTCTGTGGAATGGGTGCGTGAGGCCCGGGGTGCAGGACCTGGGCCTCCCTGGGACCCGGCAGCCTGGCTCAGGCCCAGGGACTGCAGGACTCGCGTTCCCGTTGCAGGTTGGCACTGACTGGGACGCCAAGGAGCGCCTCTTCAGGAACTTCGGGGCCCTCCTGGGGCCCATGGACGAGCCGGTGGGCATGCAGAGGTGGGGCAAGGGCCCCAACGTGACTGCGACCATCGTCTGGGTGGACCCCGTCAATGTCATCGCCGCCACCTACGACATCCTGATCGAGTCCACGGCCGAGTTCACCCACTACAAGCCCCCTCTGAACCTGCCCCTGAGGCCTGGCGTCTGGACGGTGAAAATCCTCCACCACTGGGTGCCAGTCGCAGAGAGCAAATTCCTCGTCGCGCCTCTGACCTTCTCCAACAGGCAGCCCATCAAACCGGGTGAGTGCCGCGCGTGTCTGCAGGGCTGCAGGGGCGCTGGGCCGGGGCGGGTGGCGCTGCTCAGGTGTGGGGTGTGGGGTGCGCCCTCAGAGCTTGTTCTGCCCACACCGAGGTGATGCCGTCTGTCCGTTATTAGATGCTCTCCCACGGGGCTCCCACAAGGCCCCGATCAGGTATCAGACAAGGCAGGGACTGGGTCTCAGCAACTCTCCTTCACCGTTTAAAACATACTTGAAACAGGCAATGGCGTTCCTCAGGAATATGATACGCTAGGTGAAAAGGCATGCAACGTACTAGTGGAAAATATTTGCTACACATACAGATATAGTGGTCATATTCCAAACATAGGACAAGCACCCAAACTCAGAAATCCCGTAAACCGGAGTGAACTAGGAGCCCCGAGGCGCCCCGGGCAGGTCCACAGCCCTCGGGATGGCCAAGCCAGTCTCCTGTTAGACGCACCGCGGGGCAGGCGGAGAGCAGCCGGGGCCCTTCGCTGGGCCGAGGCCGCCGTCTTTTTCCCGGAGTCCCTGCGGTCGGTCGGCCAGGCGATTCCCACCCGTGCCCAGCACGAGCCAGGGCTCAGGGCACCTCGCTGGGCACCCCTCCCCCACTCGGGTGGCGGCGGCCGTAATTTTATCTGTTAATGACGTGCCAACGACGGAGCACAAAGCGGGGAGCCATGCAATTTGTTAAATGATTCATCAAGAGTAATTTGCTATTGACGCATCCCCGGTAATCTCAAGAAATCGGATGAGGTGGAATCGAGGGAAATGTAATTAGCGAGGCGAGCGGCGGCGGGGCTGAGAGCACGTCCCACGCTCACCCCGGCTCTCCTAAGCGCTCTGCGCGGCCCCACCATGAGGGGGTCCCGGGGTCCGAGCGTGTGTTAGCCGCTCTGTTCACTGTGCCCTGCCTTTGGCCGGCGCGGTGTCTCCCCACTGCCCGTCTCTAGGACGGGGCACCAGAGACAGCAGTGTGGGCCCGGCGGATGGCACCGGAGCTGCCTGCCCTGAGCCCCGGTTAGACAGGGGCCCGCTGGCTGTCAGGGAGCTCCGCTAAGTCACGGGCAAGACGCCTGCCAGGCTCCCTCCCACCCGCAGGGCCTCGCCCTGGGCTTCGGGCCGCTGGGACCGGCAGGAATGCCTTCCTGGTGTGTGTGAGTGGAGGCGTGTCTCCAATTCCGCTCGTTTTCCCTTGGCGTTTAGAAGGGCGGCCTCTTTCTTCCCCCCTCAGGACCACACATGACCTGCTGATTAGCCAGGCTGTCACCCCGTCACTGAGGGTGACAACCGCTGTCAGGCAAACAGGAAGCATTGTCTTGTGATCGCCGGTTCCCCTTAGAAGGAACCTAGCGCCCTGGCTACAGCCAGAGCTGAGCTGGTCAAACACAGCTCACCTGAAGCAGCACTGCGGTCTTTTATCGGTGTTCTTGCGTTTGGCAATCTAATAAGCAACAAGTGGGAACTCCTTCTAACTAGAGACGGCCGGCTTCTTAACTTCCGCCCAAACGGCGACACTCTGCCCCGTCTTCCAGCCCCAGGAAGCAGCCGCGGTCCTTCCCGCTTGAGGTCACGTCACTGTTGACGAAGCCCATGAACTTCTGAGCCCCTTGCTAGCCCAGGAGGTCTGACGGGTGCAAGGCTGAGTGCCCCCATGTTACACGCAGGGACACCATGTCTTCAAAAGGCTGCCTCCCAAATGGAAACAAAAATCAAAAGCAGAATTACTCCTTTTGCTTCCGGCTGGTGGATGAGTCTGTGGTAGGCTATCCTGAGGACAAACACTGGCCCTGGGGTCAGCTGGTCTTCAATTTAAGCCTAGATCTGTCTCGAACTGTAGCTGCCTCTGTTTCCCCATCTGTGAAATGGGGACGGTAACGCCAGCCCTATAGTTGTGTGTGTGTGTGTGTAACCTGACTACCTAGTTCACTCCATCACGTAGACTAGCGCCTGGCCCTTAATCGATCTTGAGCAAATGACTGGGTTATCGAATGCCTTGCACGCAGCAGATGGCAAATCTGTGTTGAATGAAGGCCTTATATAAAGTAGGTGCTTAAAAATATGCATTGAATGAATGAATGAATGAATGAATGAAGGGAGCCCAGCGGGTGCACCACAGATGTGTGCTGAAGGCGTGAATGAATGAATGCAGCGTGTTCTGCGCGTGAACCGGCACAGGTGGGCTCACAGCGTGGCAGGACCGTCCTCACGGGCTGTGCGAGGGGATCGGGAAAGGGACTTGCTCCCGAGCCGCTGCGTGAGCTCAGGGGCACCCGCGGCCAGGCGCCCGGCAGCGCCCTAACCATGCCCCGCTGCCCTGTGCTTTCAGAGGCGGCGCTCAAGCTGCACAACGGGCCGCCCCGCGGCGCCTACATGGAGCAGAGCTTCCAGAGCCTGAACCCCGTGCTCAGCCTGCCCGTCAGCCCCGCGCAGCTGGAGCAGGCGCGCCGAAACGCGGCCTCCACCGGCCCCGCGCTGGAGCGCTGGCTGGACTCGCTGGTGGGCGGCCTGTGGACCGCCATGGACGTCTGCGCCGCCGGCCCCACCGCCTGCCCGGTCATGCAGATCTGCAGCCAGACAGCCTGGAGCTCCTCCAGCCCGGACCCCAAGTCGGAGCTGGGGGCGGTCAAGCCCGACGGCCGGCTCAGGTAGCGCTGCGCACGCGGGAGCCGCCCGGGCGGCGGGGCCTGCACCCTGGCTTCCCACCCCGGGGGCGCCTCCTGGCTGCTGAATGATGGAGAAGGAAGGTTGGAAGGCCGGAGCGGGGCTGGCCGCCCCCCTGCGCCTGGCAAGCCGGCTGCGGCGGCAGGATGGCCCGGTCTCAGTGCCACGGCCGGACCGCTTCTGGTTGGCCTTCGAGTCCTACAGGGTCCTTGTGTTCCCCCTCCAGTGACCCGACCCCCCCAGACAAGTGAGTGCCCAACTTTTATTTTGAGCAGAACTTTGTTTACTAAGTGCAGTCGTGGGTGGAAGTTCAAGGTGCAGACGAACTCCAGGCTGCTCTGGTTGAAGCTGGGAAGGGAGGTTCCTCCTCAGAGCTCAGCCCACGGGCGGCCCCTTGCCACGGGCATCTCCTGGTACCTCTTCAGAACCCAAGGGCTCCGCAAAACCCCGTTTGACCAGCACTGCCCAGAGGTGGGCCGGGAACCCCTGGAGCCAGCCCTGAAAGACGGGCCACTGCAAGTCCCGCTCATGGGCCCCTCCCCGGGAGGCAGCAGGCTCCGGAGGGTCCGAGCCGCCCACAAGCCCGTCGTCTCAGTAGCTGCATGTGCAGGAAAACCCTCTGATGTGACAGCGCCAAGGTCCACCCAAAGCGCGGCTGCCAGACGTCCTGGGTTCCAGGCCGCTCTCCCTTGAGGCAGACATGGGACGAGGCTGCTGAGTGTATTTAGCCTCCCGGCCATTCCCGGGCCAGGAGAGCAGACCGTGACCTCGCTGGCCATGAATCTCAGAGAGATGGTTTAGAGCCGCGCCCCCCGAGCTGGAAAGCGCGGCAGCGCCCCCATCTGCCCAGCCGCTCTGCGCTGAGGTCAGGCTGGGCTCCAGACCTTTGAGAATCACACACTCGGTGCTGTTGGGAGTGACCAAACCGCAGGGACCAGACTTCTCACATCCAGGAAAAAGCATTTCCGATTTGGTTTTTAAATTCATGCCCTTCCTTTCCGAGGTGCCAGCGAGCCCACCTGCCATGCAGCGTACGGGCTTGGGCACCGGGTGGCTTCAGCCCTGAACCCTAAACACTAGTTATTCAAATGAGTTGCGGAGCCTGCAGGGGGCTCCCCCCCAAGGCCTCCCCCCGCCTCTGCCCCCCCACCTTGAGGACAGGGTTCCCCTGGGAAAGTCCCACCTCGGCTGCAGACTGTCCGTCCTTGGCGCACGTCTCCCCAGCGTGAGTTCAAAGGCACCCCAGTTCATTCTGGTGGCCTTCCAGCTTGCCCCCCAAACCACCCCATCCCCTGCCCAGCAAGGCAGGCTGTCCCGTGGGCAATGGAGGACACAGAGAAGGACACTTTAGGTATTTATTATTTAATACGTTTTAGTCAATGACTAATTAGTAGGTGCTGTTTTTGCAGCTTGTCAATTATGTTATCTTACTAACGGAAGCTGCCTTTATTCACAAAAGGCCCCCTCCCAGCCCTTCACCTCCGGCTTCCTTTCCTCCCCACCCCCTCGTGTCTCTGACCCCTCCTGTTGGGCACCATGAGAACACTTCAACCAGCATCATCCGCTCGCTGGAAGTGGGATTACTTGGGGAACTTGGGAGCCTCGATTGCCCTGTTAGCCTCATGTACTCAGTTCTGGGGGTGCTGGAATTCCTGAGCCGGCGCCGTGCCAGCCTCCCCACTCGGCCACTCTAACCCTGGGCCTCCATGTGACGTGACAACATGACAGGGAAGCAAGCCCAGCAGGAAGAGGATCCATTTTAGGGAGGGGGTAGGTGGTCAGACCAGCCAGGAGATGGGCACTGTCAACAGTGGGTCCAGGGCCCTCAGAAGCCCATCTGATCTCAACACGGACTTACAAACTGGGAGGCCCGTGCCACCCGCCGAGGCCACCAGACCCGGTGTCACTGCAGTGGCTTGGAGGGCTCAGCCCTGAGACACCCCCCCAGCCGTGCAGCGTGCACCTGCAGGGTCCCCGACGGGACCTTCCTCACCCACGGACACTGCTGCCGTGCTCCCACCGTGGGAGAAGCGGCAGACATGGCTTACTCTGGGGACACTCCCCACCCTGTCCTGGGCTTCACGCCCTACTCACCGCAGTGAATTCTGGGACACCGAGCAGCCACCCGGGGTGTTCCTTAACATCCTCTGTTGTTGCACAGAGAATAATTTTGCAGATGTTCCAGCTGGTTAAAAGAAAGCATTCCAAACAAAGCCCAGGATGGTGTGAGAAACGGGGATATTTTCCAGGGAAAATCACTCAGCTCATTTCTCTGTCTGCCCAAGGATGACTTGCTCTTTGGAGGCCACCGTCAGACAGGACTTCAGCGAGGGCTGCCTGAGGGGTTTACAGACACGGCACGGAGGTCTCTGGACACCCGGTGCCTCGGCAGCAGCAGAACGGCTGGTCTGTACGGCCAGGTGCCAGGACCGCGGGAGGACCCAGCGGTGGGCCGCGGGGTGCGTTCCCAGGGAGAGGAAGCAGTAGGCCGGGGCGCTAGGCCCCTTCTCCCTGCCGCCGGCCACGCACGCAGCACTGCGGCTCCATCTCCGTGCGGGGCCCGCGTGTTAGCACGTGCGCCACTTCCGCCCCTTGGAGAATGGCCTTTCTGGGCAGATCAGGAGTCACTCTGACTTCCCCGCCCGTCAGCGGAACTTTGCAAAGTGCAAGTGGAGTTTGGAGAGGCCGCACGAGGTCACGCCAGCCCCTGGAAGGCGCGCATGGCGGCCCGGCCCACGCGGCCCTCTGCTTCCAGGGCAAGGAGGCGCCTGGCTGGGGCTTGGCCCCTGTGCCAAGGTCGTGCAGAATAGAGGAGAGAGAGCAGCAGCTTCTGGGGGGATGGGGGGACCCCCTTCACAGCAAGGCCCCGGGGAGCATCCAAGGGGGACACGCCAGGCACAGCTGTTTGCAAAGGCTGCCGGGTCACAGCCGCCAGTGCCGTGGGACCCAGGGCACGGACACAGCAGCAGCAGGGGACACTGTCGTCGGCTGGCACCCGCAGGCCCATCCAAAGGAGCAGCCGCTCCTGGGCGGGCCGCCCGCTGCCTGCGAGAAGGCAGGCCCGGGAGCTGCGTCTCCCGGCGGGGCGGGGACGCGGCCTTTTCTAGGAAATCGGCAGCTTTGTGTTCTTTTTCACGGGCCGGGCCCATGGGCCCACAGCTCAGCCTGTGCGGGGCAGAGCCCTCGCTCTCTGGAGAGGGCGTTTAAAAAGCTGGGCGGGAGGGAAAGGCAGCGATCCCTGCCGTGTGGAGCCCGCATTCCCGCCCCAAAGGGAGGGCTCCCCGAGGGGGTGTCCCGGGAGAGCCGGCTCGCTCTGCTCCCCGGGTCCCAAGACAACCTGTGCAGAATGGAGGCAGAAGAGAGTTCGGGGCCCGACTGCTGCCCCTTCCCTGAGGGGGCCCCACCATCCGGGATTCCAGCACGCCCAGGCAGAGGCCGGGGCCAGGTGTCAGCAGCCGTCTTGCCACGCGTCCGGGAGCGTCCGGGAGCGTCCGGGCCTCCGGGCCGGAGCCGCACTTGCTCGCGGGGGGCCCTGCTTCTGCCGCAGTTACCTTACTTCGCCCGTGGGTCCAGCACGGGCGCTACCTCACCGTGTCAGCCGAGACGTTTACCTGGAGGGGAGGAAAGGCAGCCACATCTGCTTGATCTGAATGTACGATCTATGCAAACTCTCCCCTCAGTTCCTCTCTCTCTCCGAAGTGTTATCTTTTTTTTTTACCTTCCAAACAAGATCCTCTTGTACAGACCCCTCTTAAGACTGAGGAGGGCTCTCTCCTACCACCTGTGTCCACCCGTCACGTTGTCTTTGGTTCCGTCCGTGCCAAGCCCACGCAGGGAGCAAGTGGCCTCACGGAAAGCAGGCCCTGCCCCTGGCCACCCCACTCCTCACTCGCCTCTGACTTGCGTATCCCCCCCCCGCCCCCCAAAAGCCTTAGGTTCTCCTTTTTGAAATGTGGCCTTAAAGTTATTTTTGGAAAGCCGACCTCCCTCTCATTTCCTCCAACATCCGAGAAGAAAGAGCCTCTTGAAGCTTCATGGCAGCCTCCTAAGCGAGCGGCGGCCCATCTGCAGTTTGCAGATGCTTAGAAATTGCTAATAAATGTCGTCTTTAAGACAAATATCCTTCAGTGTTTCCTATGGGTTAAAATGAAGGCCTGGGTGCCCATCCAAGCCGCAGCCGGCTCCTGAAGCGCTCAGAGCGGACAGCCGCTGGGGGCCATCGCCGCAGGGCGCCACCTCGGCTTCCCACCCCTCCCCACCCCCGAAGACAAAGCCGGGGCGCCTGTGTACTTAAGTCAAGGGTCCGTCAGGAGAGCCCCTCCATTTGTCTCTGTCCTTCCTGCCTGGAAAGTGATGGCGTTAAACACTCCCAGCGGATGGCTTCTGTTCTCCAAGGGACCCCAACCCCCTCTGCCTACCATCACAGCCCCCCTTGTCCCCGCCATGGCTCCAGGGCTGATGGAGGCCAAAGACAACCCAGGGTTTTCATAGGAAACTCACTGGTACTGAGTGCAGTCGTCTTTGTAGTCCTTTTGCCTTTTTAAACGATTTCTTTTTAATATTATTACATTAGCATTTGTTTGGGTATTTTTTAAAGGCCTCATAAGTTATTACTGCCCCCTTCATTTTTTTTTTCAAAGACATGTGGTGATATAGTTTCTAAAAAAAATAACTATTTTGTTATAGATCATAATATGCATAAAACTGTACAGAAATATTTTGTAATGTATTGATTTTTTTAAAAAGAGAAGCTGTAAATAAAGTTTAAAACAAAAGAGAGAATTCAAATGGCACACACTGAAAGATGTAGATATTTTGCTATTTATTTAAAGGAGTATTTTAAGAGATATTGAACTATCCGAAATTGACCAGTAATCAAAGTTCCAATCCTCCAAATGCTTCTCCTCGCGGTAGAACGTGATTCTCAAAAACAATTGCACTACCCACCCATTTTTGCACCTTTTCTGTCTTTTCATTTAGCAGAAAAACAACGAAATTGTGCCTTAGCTGTTGTTTTTTTGTTTCTGTTTTTTTTTTTTTTTTGTCTAGGGGAGTTTGTTTCTGTCTGACAAAGCAAAATTTTTTGCAGAAAAAAAGTGGATGTAATAAATACTGTACCATACCAAAAACACTGCAGGTGTATATAGATGCTTTCTGTCATACTGTGTTTTCAGATGCAGAATTTTAAAATTAAAAAAAAAAAAAAAAAAAAGCAATGCTGTCTTGACGGTGCCCTGGCTGTGTGGCTTCCTTTGAGCAGCATCGTGCACCTTCCCACCATCTCGTGTTCTCCTCCGCACTGCCCACCCCCCAGTATTAGGGTGACTGCATCAGCTGTCATCCAAACTGGGCTACTTCTGAGGATGAGGGGGTGCACAGGCTGGAGGAGACGCTGAGCCCCCAGGCGTGAGCTGGGCCTCCCCTGGGGAAGCCTGGCTGTGTGCACACGCCCCCCCCAGTCAAGCTGGCTGTCACCCTTACTGCCAGCTAAAGGGGCCCTTCCCGGTTTTCCGCCTCCCTTATTGAGATGCCCCTGAAGTCTAGCTGAACCGAAGCCTTAGGACTACTGACGCACAGAAGCAGCCACCCCAAGACTGCCAGGAGGGGCGGAAATGTGACCATTAAAAATGGGGGGACATCTCGGCTGCGGGGGTCTCCCGTGAGGAGTGAGGGGTCCCAGCCCCACAACTTCAGGCTGCGGCGGCTGGAGTCCCAGGGGCCCCTCTTAAAGGGACCACACACAGACGCATTCGCTCTGCGCTCCAGCTCTGGGGCAGTGGCTTGAAAGCTGTCAGGAGAAATAGGGGGGACACTTCGCAAATCTCCCTATCAAGGCTGAACCCCCCTTCGGAGTCAGACACTCCCGGGTCCAAACATGGTGTCATTACGGAGCAGCCGAGTCAGGTCTGCGTCCAGCTCCCCACCCTGTCTGGGCCTCAGCTTGACTGTCTGTCTGGCGGGCATTATAGTTACGGTCGCATAAAGCTGCTGGGAGAATTTCAGAAAG
The DNA here is from genome assembly GCA_033961575.1 of Aselliscus stoliczkanus. Lineage (NCBI taxonomy): Eukaryota > Metazoa > Chordata > Mammalia > Chiroptera > Hipposideridae > Aselliscus > Aselliscus stoliczkanus. Next base: position 4,432,480 of record CM066741.1, on the reverse strand, counting down.
ACCACACGTTGTGAAATACATCGTCCACTGTCTGTACACAGAGCTCAGTCAGTGTCAGCAACCTGGGCCTTCACACCTCAGAGGCAAAAGGCCCTGAGGGCAGGGGCGGCGCCTGCCTTTTCCACAAACATTAAATGGTTGCCAGCGTTTGACGGATGGATGAGTAAACGAATGAACGAACGAACGAACTGGACTGTTACTACTTCCATCATTTCTTCAGGGCGGTTCTATTTAGTCTGCTCTCCACAATCATTCTCTGTCTGAGACCTGATGCCTTCCTTAGGCCTCAATTCACGACAAGGTGGCATCACCTTGACCTCTGAGATTCGAGGGCTATTTCCTCACATGTCCCGAACTGAGGGAAACATAGCGCTGCCCCCAATCTCTTCGGAGACTTTTTTTTTTTTTTTTAGCTGAGCCCTCCTGCCACCTGTTGGCATTCCAATTACTTTTATACAAAACGTAAATACTATTTTTCCATCATAAAAGTAATGCTGAAACTCATCAAAAAGATTGCCAGGTAGTACTTACTGTAGCTACTCTCGATATACTTTTTTTTTTTTAAGCTGAGCCATCCTGCCACCTGTTGGCAGCTCAGCTCAGGCTGGGCATCGAACCGCCGTTGCTCAGAGCTCAGCTCGCACTCTTGAGCGAGCTCTTAACCCACTGAGCCACTCGGCCGGCCCTCTTGGAGATTTTTAAGGAGGCCAAAGTTCAGCTACAACCCTGGGTTCCGCTTCCACTGAACTGGCTCATTTTACAGATCCCTCCTCTACGCTGCCCGGGTTTTTTCTCCTTTGTGTATGATATCACCCACCCCCCATAAGCACCCCAGTCCATCACTCCCCAGTACTACTGCCCAGCTATGTGGACAGGTTTTACCAAAGCCTTCAGGTAAGGGATCGCACAAGAGCATTTCAGATGGTTTATAATTTAATATTAGGTACTTCTGTTCCCAAAAGCCCCGGAAGTCATCAGCGGCCACCTGCCTCCCGCCATCCGTCTCCCTCCCACCATGCCCCGACCTTTTCTTACCTTCCGTCTGCTCTCCTCCACCCCACAGCCAAGGAGCCCTGTCATCTGCTGCAGACCAGGCCCGCGGGGCCTCACGGTCCAGCCTAAAGGCAACCAGGAAGGTAAGGTCGCTCCTGGATTCTAAACTTAGTTCTCACCTGTGCGATCCCTGGAGCCAGCTATGACAATTATGACAAAATCCTTGCCCCCTCTGAGGACTGATTTAATACAATCACCAGCTGCCAAGTGGCACCCGATGCACTTTGGCTCTGTTTCTTAAATCGTGCTGTTTATTTGTTTGTAAAACCTTGGGGTCTCCCGCAACGGCTCAAGTATTATTTCAGCATCGCCAGCCTCAGTCCTATTCTATCATGAATGAGTGTAGGCGCTGGATGGTGGGCAGGGAGGTGGCAAGTTTCCAACAATGAACTCGGGCGAAGTCCAAGACCGAGATCTGCTCAGCGCTAAACACACATTCTAGGGTCGGGTCCAATGAAGAAAATCCTTCCTGCCAACTTTGATTTTCCAACCTTGACTCTCTGTGGCCCGAGTTGGCAGATGCTGACACTGACCTTGTCACCAAGGAGTCTAGCATTTGTTCGCCTAATATGGGTACTGGCCCAAACTTAGCTTCAAAGAGTCAAAAACGAGAGAAGGGAACATCCAGGGAATGAGAAATACAGAACCCTACCTAAGTGCCCTAACTCAAAGTCTGCCCTTTATCTGGAAGCCAAATCGCTCCAGCTGTCAACATATTAGTCAGGCTCTCCAGAGACATAGAACCCATCGGATGTATCTGTACGGGCGCATGTGGACAAAGAGAGAAAAAGAAACAGAGACTTATTGTAAGGAATTGGCTCCCGATGTGACAGAGGCGGAGAAGTCCTAGGATCGGCAGTCAGCCAGCTGGAAACCGCGCAGAGCTAATGAGCGAAGTTCCGAGGCCTGAGAACCAGAGAGCCGACGGTGTAGTTCAAATCCCAAAGCCAGCCGCCGGAGAGCCAAGAAAACCAATGTGTGAGTCCGAGTCCAAAAAAGGGGCAAGGCTGACGATCCGGGAGGAGCGCCCCCAGTGGCAGGAAAGGCAGCCTTGGTCCCAGCCAGGCCTCCAGCTGCTGGTCGCCCGAGGCCCGCCGGCCTCAGGGGCGCTCTGCTTTTCTCAGCCGCCTCATCCAACTGTTCATCTCACCCCAAAATACCCTCACAGACACGCCCCGAGTGGGGCTTAACCAAATATCTAGGCACCCTGTGGCCCAGACAAGTTGCCACAACAAAACTAACCGTCAGTACTCCGTTACTCGCCACCTGGAGGCAATACAGGGAAAGCCGACTGAACGCACGAGGGGCTAGCACGGGCTTGAGCTCTGACCCTCCCCGTGGTTGGTGTGTGGCCGAGCCAGTCACCAGCTTGTGACACAGCCTGTCCCCTCGTGAAGGGCAGGGGAGCGGGGAGGGAGAGGGCCAGGAAGGAAGAGCGTCTTAGGAGCTTTACCTGCTAGTGGAGGGCTCCTGACAAGATGAAACCAGCCGGCTCGCTCCGTGGCTGCACAGTGAAATCGGGGGGAGGTGGTTTAAATGCTGCGGCCCAAGCCACGCCCAGCCCAGTTAAAGCAGCCTCCACGGAGCTGGGCCCCAGGCCGTTTGTGAAGCTCCCAGGTGGTGCTCATGTGCAGGGCGGGCTGAGAAGCACCTGGCTAAGCGGACCTGACGCCCATCCCCAAAGGCTGGGGATTGGTTATCACTGGCGCCCTGTGCTCCCAGCCTTCAGGCGGTGAGGAGAAGTCGCCCGGCTTGGGGACCACAGTGTCCCACGCTGGTAAAACCAGAGCCGCGAGGATAAAGGTGAGACCCGGACGTCACCGGAGGCCATCTCGATGTCTGGGTCGAGTTGATTTTCTTAAAATGTGACCCCAAGCATGGCATATCCGAGGACCCGGGAAGCACCGCATAAATGTATCGTCTCGTCCATGCCCTGCCTCCAGCCCAAGTCCGGTTTCAGCCACACCGGGGGCCACGCTTCCATCTCCTGCCACCCCCCAGCCCACCTTGCTTTGGGATCCGCCCAGGCATGTTACCACCGTCCCTCCGGCTCTGTCATGCCTCACAGCCCCTCTGCCTGACCCTGAGTGACCCCTGCCCAGCCCTGCCTTCCCTGCCGGTCTTACACACGCACACACTCCGGTCCCATGTGCATACTTCTGCCCAGCGTTTGCTAGCTGGCTGGGAGTGCGTAACCTCAGGTAGGTTTCCAGGTGGAAGGTAAGATCAGAAAGGATTCATTTTTTTTTTTTTGGGGGGGCCGGCCGAATGGCTCAGTTGGTTAAGAGCTCGCTCAAGAGTGCGAGCTGAGCTCTGAGCAACAGCGGTTCGAGGCCAGCCCGAGCTGAGTTGCCGTTGAGCTGCCAACAGGTGGCAGGAGGGCTCAGCTAAAAAAAAAAAAAAAAAAAAACTGACAAGAAAGGATTGTGCATCGGCCCTGGTGGGCACCTGCCGCCATCCTCAGAGACCTGCATTAGGGGGCGTGGTGAAGCAATGGAAATTTGAATCTTGGAGGGAGCCCCAAGGGAAACTGAGGCCAAGAGGCCTCATTTGGGAGGGGAGGACAATCAAGTTTACTTCCATGCTGAAAGATGACCTTGTCTCTACCCAGAACAGGCAAATCTATAGAGACAGAAAGATCTAGTGGTTGCCTGAGGCTGGAGGTGGGGGCTGGGGTAGAAGGTGGCAACGAAAGGTTACAGAGCCGCTTTTTGAGGTGATGAAAATGTTCTAAAATGGATTATGGTGATGATGGCACACCTCTGTGAATATATAAAAAAAAACTGAATTGTATACGCTTTAAATGGGTGCATTCTGTCATATATGAGTTATTATCTCAAGGTGTTTAAAAAAAGAGGATCTTTTCTCATACTTGATGGAGACTATAAAAGCATCGGAGGGAAATGCTGGTTGACACTATATCTTATATTTAATCGACTACTGTTTACCGGCCTCAGATGGGACGCGAGCTTCATGAAGACCTACATCTGGTCTGCTTTATTCACCTCTGGTTCTCCAGAGCCCCAAACAAAGCCTGAGTCTTAGCAGATGCTTGAAAATGATTCCAGGAATGAATGAATGGATGGGTGGGTGGATGAATGAATGAATGAATGAATGAATGAATGAGCGACATCGTAACCAAACCCTCCAGCTTACCAGCATTGGAAACAAACACTGTGTGGCCCTCCTTTCAAAGGTCTGCAGGGTACTGGCTTCCCTAGAGAGTAGCTTTTTCCCATGATGTCGTCTGCGGGACTGAATCCCCAGCAATGTCACACCAGTGTTCGCTTCCATGTGACGCTGTCCCTTTTCCACCAGCTGAGCCAGCACCAATTAACACTCAGCAATCCAATTTTCATGCGGTCGGACAAGCAGCCGCAGACGGGCACAGAGCGGAATGGATTACCAGAAACAGTGAAATGCCCCTGCTGGCTTCCTCGCCTGCTATGGAGGAAAGACACCGGAAAGCAGGTAGGGGTTCAAGGTCGCCCTGTCTGCAGACTGCGGTCTGACCACCATCAGAGGCCCGAGAAGTCGGGGGTCATGTGCTAACAGGCCCCATGACGGAATCATGGCTCCCTTCGGATAATTCCTGACGCTTGTCCAGACACTCGCATCCATCCTCTCATTCAACCTGGAGATTTGCGCAGGGATGGACTCCTCCACCTGGTGGGTCAGGGCGTAGCGGCAAACGGTGTTGGCTGACCCACGTAGGGACCCCGTTAGTGAGGGGTCCTGGCAGGAAATGGTAAAGCCAATGGATTTTGACGTCAGACCAGAGCCTGAACACAAACCGCCAACGACTCTCTGACCTAGGCTGCTGGGCTGTCTCCCAGTCTCAGTTTCCCCATCTGTAAATTCAGCAGCAACTATACAAATGGACTTCTAGGTGTTAAACAAGGTCAAGCAGGGCAAGCATTTATCCCAGGGCCTGGCAAAAAGTATGTTTTCAATCAATGTTAGCAGAGAAAGAGGGCAGGCTCTTTCTGCCATAGGTTTTGTGATAGAGTCAATACGCCATGTTCTCTTATTAAAAAGCCCCCCGAGCCTCCCTCCCCCCAATTCCTCCCGAGTGAACCGCAGCTGGCATGATACCATCTGCATGAAATCCTCAATGCATGCATCTTTTCATTCAGGGCAGCTCTGTTGGCACCCACTGCATGCCAGGCCCTGAAGTAGGTGCTAGCCATACAAAACTAGGAGATTCTATGCCTACCTCGAAGGTAGGACTAGGATAAAGGTGAGAAAAAGAAGGAGTAAGAGGATGTCAAGTCACACAACTTCCTGATGCTGAGACCTGCCCTCATGCCGAGTGCGCCATCCGCAGCCTGTCTGCCATGGCACCTGAAAAGCTCACGTGGGCTTCGTCCCCCAAGCGTGGGGCTTGGTACTAGAAGTGGTGGCTGAGGTACGGTTTCTTCTCCCCCGACTCAGTTATTTAGCACCTGCTATGAGTCAGCACTGAACACCGGGCCCCAAATGGTGACAAAACAGACCTGGTCCCATTCCTGCTGGAGCTTAGTGTTGGGCATGGAAGACAGCTGTTAATACAGTGAACATGTCACTAAGAGTAAAATTGCAACTCGGAAGCCATGAATGAAAGAGTACGACACAGTAAGGACGTGTAATAAGAGGAGGTGAGAGAAGTCCTTGTGCAGAAACGATGCTGAAGCTCAGAGTTGACGTACGATGAAGACAGAAGTGGCATGAAGGGAAGAAGAACTCGGAGGGTGAAGACAGCAGCATGAGCAAAAGCCCTGCGGTGGGGTGAGCCTCGCTCAGGGGAGCAGAGGGGGCGCAGCCGCTGGGTTTCTTTGTCATAACAACTTCTTCAGTAAGGCTTGGAGGTGTTTTCTGAATGAGCCACAGTTCTCAGAGGTGGCGGGAAAAAGAGTCCCCAAGGGATAAGATTTTATGTCTGATTTCAAAAAGGCCCCAAGTCTCTCTCTCCTGTTTTCCTGCACCAGGAAACATGTCTCTAGAAAATAGAATGTCTGGAAATGCTGCCACTGCTGCTGAAATTAAAGGCCTTTCCTTTCTAGAGAAAATTGGTAGACTAATTTCCCTCCCCAAGGATGGGGTTTCTACAAGCCAGGGATTCTCAATCAGGGGCAATTCTGTCCTCCCACCCCACCCTGGGGACATTTGGCAATGCCAGGAGATGCATTTGGTTGGGGGTGATGCAGGAATCGAGTGGGTAGATGTCAGGGATGCTGTTAGCATCCTAACAATTCAAAGGACAGGCCCCACAGCAAAGGATTCTATGACCCTGAATGGTGGTAGCGCTGAGATTAGGGAAGCTTGATATAAATCTTGCCATTAGTATGGCTTTTGTTACATCGAATCATGTCATTGGATCATGTCACTCTTGTCCTTCTTCAGAAAATATCAGGTGGAAGGATGGATTGATGGATAGATGAATGGACAGATGGGTGGATGGATGGGTGGACGGACGGATGGATGGATGGATGGATGGATGGATGGTGGATGGATGGATGGATGGATGGACCGACGGATGAATGGATAGATGGGTGGATGGATGGATGGATGAGGGACTGCAAATGAGTCACTGGATTACTAAATGATGAGTAAGCGAACAACATTAAGTTTATTTACACCCACTGTGTACCATGTAAAGGCCTGTGCTTGGCTGTTTCAGGACTTGCTCAGGGAGATTTCCCATGATGCCCTCTCATGAACACTATCAGTTTCTCAGTTTCTCTAGCTGCCTCCACAGTACGTTGCTTTTCATTGTCTGGCTCTTCCTAGAAGGTAATCTCCACGAGGGAAGGGATTTCTGTCTGTTTTATTTAGTTCGGTGCCTTCAGCACCAAGGACAGTGCCTGGCACCTTGGGAACCCCAACCGTGGATAACTTTGTTAAATTCATGATGCGCCTTCATGCGCTCAGCAAACCATTTTCATTCTTGGGTGACAAATGAAGAAACTGAAGCCCAGAAATGGAATCTGTCCAAGGCCACACAGCTAGTTAGTGGCAGCGCCCGGAGGCCTACAGACCCTCAAGTACACCAGACTCTCAGGCAGCTTTGCCTCACTTCCAAATGAACGAAGGCAGGTCAACTTCCCTGAAGACCTTCCTGGGCTTCAGCTGAAGCTCTAAAGACAGAACACAGCCGGCCCCTAACCCTCCTCCCCACCTCCCAGTGCCTTTCGCTTCCCAGGTGAAACCATGGAACACGGATTGCTGAGTGCGTCCCCCAGGCCGGCTCTCCGGAGGCCAGTCAGACTCCGGGAATGTGCTTAAGGGGCCACGGACTTGAGCCTCTTTGTTTCAGCTTACAAACTTCAATTGGTTGCTAAGAGACTGGACAATGGGAGGCCCATCAGAAGCCCTGGGAAGCCACATGCAGTTATATAATACCAGGCCCTTCCTTTAGAGAAATGTAAATAGTCCCAGTGCCAGCACGGCCTCCAGTCTGTGCTGCTGTGTGATAAGGGGATTTCCATTTGGCCCCCAAGAAATCCTGTCTCATGGGGAATGGGCTGTGAAGGAACCAAAGTGTGTGGGTGTGTGTGTGTGTGGGGTCTTCCCCCAGTGCCACTTCCAAAGAACTGAATATTAATTACCATGCAATCCGATCCCCACTGCACCAGAACTGGATTTCACACCATCGATATCCAAGCTAATGAATTCACAGTGAGCCGTGGCGTCATTCCCAGCACTGCTTTCCTGGCTTTCCCAGTCAATAAGCAGGGAGCACGTTTATGTTATGGCCCCGAATGTTGCAAAACCATGACATTTTCAAATCAGGCTAAGTAAGTACCAGGAACTATTTTGTGATCTGTGCTTATCACACCTGTGCTTATCACAAACTGAAACAAGGAAGCCCTACTAAGAGCAGCTAAGCCGCCTCTGGGTGACCCTGTGTACCCCGAGCCAGCTTCGGTTGGGATCTTCTTATCTGGACAAGAACACGAGTCCTAGTCTGCACGGAAAGTCAAATCTGATGATCCACTGTTCAAAATGACAAGTGTAGCCAGGATTAACTGACCCATCGTTACCCAACCCTTGTCGGTTGCAGTGTCTTATCGGTTGCAGTGGGAAACATAATTTCCCACACACATTTATAGAGCACCTACTATGTGCTACACAGTATAATTAACAAGACAGCAGGCCCCAAATGGAGTCGCTTATGCTAAGTCCCACGTCACCAAACCGAGACTTAACTACAGTTTCATCTCTCCCGGAAATGGAACCTTAGACCTGTCAATCGCCGGATCATCACTGGTTAGACAGACCCCGTGCCTCCCCTAAAAGAAAGTGACCCGGCAACAGGCAACCCGCCGTCTTGCCCAATGTAACGACTTCCTCGTTCCCGCCCCTTTCTGGCGACGAGTCCTTCCTTCCGTCCAGCTCCGCGTCGCTCTTTTCTATCTGCTAGATGTGATGCTGACTCATGAGTCACCGAACAGAGCCAATGAGATCTTTCAAATGTACTCAGCTGTGTTTTGTTTTTTAACAATATTTGAGGGGACGACGATGCAATGGTAACCCCGGCAGACAGACAGCACACCCTTCCTATGCAGCTGACGCTGTCATAGAGCTGAGAGGTGACAGATACGTAAACAGACGGCATGGCTGAGTGACGAGGTTGTGCAGCCCATGAAGCACAGCCAGACGGAGACGGGACATGAAATGCCGGGAAGGTCCTGCTTTAAACCCCAGGTCCTGGCCCAGTGGTTACAGGGCCTCCTCTCACTGCTGTTACGTGCTCCGGATTGGACAATAGATTGCATGGCCACCTTGTTAAGTGATAATGACAGGCTACCTTAGATAAGGTGGCCGGGGCAGGCCTGAGCAGGTGACAGTTCTGCCACAGCCTGAATAATGAAAAGAAGCTATTGGGCATCCTGAGCTGAAAAAACCACAAGTGGGAAGTCTGGAAGGAAACATGAGCTTGTCTTCCCAGAGGAAGAAAGCAGGTGAGCGTCGCAGGACTGTGATCGACAGAGGGGTGAGCACGCTAAGCGACTATGGGGATGGACAGGGGTCTGATGGCATGGGACCCTGCAAACCTGGGCACGGAGCTGACATGGAATTCTAAGTGCCGGCACGGGGAGCCCCTGGCAGTTTGAAGCAAAGGGGTGACATGCGTCCGATTTTTAAAAGATGACTCTGGCTGCCCAGAAGAGAGTGGATTCTAAAGGGCCAGGAGGCAAACAGGAGGACTGGTTAGGATGTTATTGCCATGGTCAAGGTCATGGAAGGTGGAAGGCGGGAAAGACGGTGGTGGGTAGTAAAGACGAAGACACAGGAATGGGCTCAAGCACGTCGACATTCAGAGCCCCGGACCTACTGATGGGTTAGAGTACGGGGCGGGGGGGCCCTGAGTTTAGACTGTTGCAACTTTGGGGCTGGGGTGCGTGTAGCCCCCGAGTTGAGTGGAGACGAGGCCCCGTGCACAGGCTGAGTGGGAAGCTGGGACCGCTGTGAGCCGGGCTCCCGACGCCTGAACCTCACTGGGTCCTCACAGCAGCACTATAGGCGCAGACACTATTTTTGCCCCTGTCACACGTGAAGGAGGGGTCACCTGATTTGCACAAGAGATTAGGCTGCGATTCAAGGATGTGCACCAGGATTTATGAAACATCAAATCCTAGAGGAAATAGGGCAGAATCACACACACACACACACACACACTGAGCCTGGATTTTGGCTTTGGAATGATGGACTACCTTTAGTGAATGCGTAATTGGATGGAGGGGGTTACTCACAGGGAAATATTTCCCAGGGGGCTGAGGAGCGAGAAAGGCCCAGGGCTGGGCCTTCCTTTCCGATTCGAAAGCACAGGAAACTTGCTCGGAGATCTCCGAGGAGCAGTGGGAAGAGACTCCATATCCAACAACACAGCCCAGGAGAAGGGCTTGAGTGAGGGACTCGGCCGCCGGGGTGGGGCTGGCACCACAGGGCTAACCAGAGTTTTCTTCAGGAACCTTCCGTTTTCAACGTGAGCCAAACTTTTTCCTATTGAAATTCCAAGCTCTGCTGAGGGTCCCCCGACTCTGAAGCGGACAGAACACCCCAGACTTCCAGGGGCCCACAGCAAGTCATGGTCCTGAGAGGGCCCGAGTCCTGGAGCGCGGGCTCGGCGCCTCGGGCCCACCGGGCGCAACACCCCCCCCCCTCAGCCCCAGCTGAGGGACCGGCCCCGCCCTGGCCAGCCCTGGTGACGGCACCCCTGCGACCTGTTGGAGAATTCCGTTAGCAGCTGACGCGCAATGAGGCTGGGCTCGGGGAGGGGAGAAAGTGCCCACCATGGTCTTGGGCCGTGAGACGAGGCTGATCGCTTAGGGAGACACATCCGATTACCAACAACGTGCGTGTCTGTGCAAAGATTTTGTCCAGCGACTCCGAGGACAGGAATGTGACAGGAGAGGCATGCCGAGCCTGACAGATTAGATGATCAAAACTGGTTCACTTTGCCGTTTTCTGGGTGCTTGCTTTCAGCCTCGGTGAGAGGGCTGCCAGCCCAGACACTGTCCAAGGCTCACAGAGCAGAAGGGTCTGCTTTTCGTTTTCCAATAAAAATATGGCTGTGGTCTCCGCGTGGGCGACTCCACCGCCCAGGAGGCCTTTGGGAAATATGTGGGATTGCTTTTGGTTGTCACACTGGTGGCAGCGGGACAGCATGGATCCTTAGAGGGCTGGGTCTGTGCCCCAAAGAGGACAACTGCAGCCTGTGTCATTTCTCACAGTCTTCAGTGACACCAACATGTCCAGGTTGGAAACCAAACTAGAAATCTCACTTTGTTTCATTCAGAACTTTGGCAGTTTTTTTTTTTTTTTTTTTTGCCGTTTCAGAAAACCCCATCGCTGGTGGGAATGCCACTCCAAAGTACGGGTGTCCTCAATAAAGCCACGGGTGTGGTCGGCTCCTGCCGGCGCCGCCTTCTGTGTGACTGCAGATACGGGTGCGGGCATCTGCCTACTTGATCATGTCTCCTGGGTTCACGGCCAAGCTGCTACAGATTGAAACACGGATTATTTTACATCAATTACTTTCATTCCCCTTTATAATACAATTAGGACATGATGTTAATTTTTATGAAATTATGTGTGAGAATTACATAATCTATGAATTTCATTTCAGGATAGTAAAGGGATGTCACAAAATGTTAGTTATAGATACAGGGCCCTGGGTCTGACAGAGTGGAGAACCACAGAAAGACAATGAAACAACATTATTAAAGAAAATATTGAAAAAGGAAAAAATAAATCAAAGGGGATCACATATAGGGTGATGGAAGGAGAACTGACTCTGGGTGTTGAGCACACAATGTGATCTATAGATGATGTGTTACAGAATTGTACACCTGAAACCTATGTAACTTTACTAACCATTGTCACCCCAATAAACTTTAATTAAAAAAAAATAAATAGAAACCCTATCAATTATACGTCAATTAAAAAAATAGAAATCTAAAAAAAAGAAACACAAAATCACCCTAAGAAGTCATTTTCAGGTTTCCAGCCTTCCTTCGCAGCCCTCTCCCCCTCACTTTGGAATAGTCACAATTATAATTAATATAACTTATACAAACAGTTACAAATATATTCCTCCCATTGTATATAAAAAAAAATTGGGTTTTTTTTAAGGGGGTGAGAATTCATTTGAAAATAAAATTGATGTTGCATACAAAAATTAAAAAAAACCCCACAAAAAACAGGGTGGCTATCGATAGCCGCTCTAAGGAAACCCATTGTGTGGATATGGAAACTGAGGCCCAGAGACGCGATGCATCTTCATGGAATTTATGAGCAGCTCAGCCAAATTTCCACTCTCACCCCAAGCAAAGCCTGTTTTCATCCTAAGTGTTACCTTTTGCTGGTGAAGATGATCGTCGGGTGAGAATAACGGAGACCAGGGGTTTGGAGAAGGAGAAGATGGAGGAGATGAAGAAGAGAGGCAATGGAGGGAAGGCAATGGATAAGGGGGGATGGGGAAGGTACAGACACTGGGCGGGCGAGGGAGAGGGTGAGGACTAGAGTAAAAAGGGAAAGGGCGGGGGGGGGGAGGAGATGGAGGAGGAAGAATGCTGGGGAGGAGCGGGGAAGGGACCATGGGGGGCGAAGGACGGGAGTGGGGAGGCAGGAGGGTGGCGAGGCCCACTCGCTAGTCCTGCCACTGTAGGCAAGTCGCTGTGTCTGCCTTTCCATTTGCGTGTGTGTGCGCACACTGTGTGTCCCACGCGTGCCTTCCCTCACGCCCCCACCCACGCAGCGGTCACTCTGGAGGAAGCACCTGAAACCCACTCCTGGCCCAGTGACTCAACACGCCACGATTTCCCCCAGTCCACTGTCGTTCCCGTGCTGTGAGGAAGCTCTCGCCAGACCAGAGGGGTGTCGGAAGCATTTGTCATTGAGGTCCATTGAATTTTATTAGCGATTTTCTCCACCGTTAGCAATTTCACATTGCATATTTGCATTTGTTTTCATAGCATATTAGTATTCACCACAAAAGGCTAATCTCATTAGCACTGTTCACAACGTATTAGAGAAAACAAATAATCGCTCCGCGCCAACGCGTCACCACAACCACGATGGCCTTTTTCATCTGTCGCTTCCCTGCAGGTCAGCCCCACACGCCCTCGGCAGAGCTACCTGCGAAGAGGAGAAGCTCCCAGACTCAGGCTCTAGGAAGCGCTGCAGCTACTCCAGCGCTGGGGTTTGTCCTTCCCACAAGTCCAGTTCGCTCACTCCTCACTCATTCATTCATAAACAAATTACAGGACAATGTGTCAGCACATTTTTTCAGGCACTGAGTAGCTGCTCTATTGTCAACGAAATCGATAAGCCAGTTTCGGTGCCTTTCACCTTGATCTGATCATCACAGCTGGTCCTGTGAAGGCCCCTGACAGGCAGCATTCTGCCAGCTTAGTGAGTGCACCAGGCTGATTAAGACATAATCGTGCATTTTCAATATATTTCATAGTTCAAGATTTCCCTCTTTCCTGATTTGTTTCTGAACAACTAAGGTGTTTTTTTCAGCCATTTGAAGTTTACAGATACAAATACAGAATTTAAATGGTTATTTCTTCAAAGAATGAGTCTATTTTCTTATATTTACAGATTATTCTCAACATAAAATTGACTACTCCTCACTTGATAGGTTCAGATACTGAAATCATCAGTTTCTGGTAAATCCTTCATTTACCAAAGGAATGGCTCTTACAATCTGACCTTCAGTCCTGAGTATGTCACCAGGCAGGTCCCCATGGTGGTGCCGATGAATTGTGAATATGGGGGAAAGAGACTTCATAAACTATAAAGCTCTCTACAAATGTGTGGGGCTGTGATGACACATCAAGTCACTGTCTCATGCCGGGGAAAAACACGATGAAGATGAAGTGTATTAAATACAGTAAAACCTTGGATTGCGAGTAACGTGGTTTGCAAATGCTCCGCAAGATGAGCAAACATTTCTAATACATTTTAACGTGGTAAACGAACCATGTCTTGCAGTATGAGTAGTTTGTTTCTGGAACAAATTATAGTTGCAAACCAAGGTATTACCATACTTCAGTGCAAAGGAAATCTTCAGCTGCCTGGGAAGCCTATGAACTCCATCTCAGAAAAATTAGTTTTTTAGATGCATAAAGTAAAATACATAGTCATTCGAAAAAAACTTATTATGCTGAACTACAAGCACCTCAGTACTTTTTTTTTTTTGAGGGCAGTGTCACTGGCCCTCATGTGTGGGACCTGAACCGGGGCAGCTGGCTTCCCAAGCCAGCACTTAACCACCGTGCCACTCGGCTGGCCCACCACAGTACTTTTTAAAATTGGGATAAACCAATATATGAGGGTCTTTAAAAAAGCATTTCTTATGGAAAACTTCATCCAGTTGAATGACTAGTTGCTCCAGTAATGACTAGTACTCTTGAAGAGCCTTGTGAAGAAATCACTTATTAACAATAGATCAAGGTAAAGGGAGGCCTGGTCCATAGAGGTGATGGTGGTGATGATGGTGATGGTGATAATGGTGGTGGTGATGATGGTGATGGTGATGGTGATGTTGATGGTGATGATGATGGTGATGGTGATGTTGATGGTGGTGATGATGGTGATGGTGATGGTGATGATGATGGTGATGTTGATGGTGGTGGTGATGATGGTGATGATGGTGATGGTGGTGATGGTGATGATGGTGGTGATGATGGTGATGGTGGTGATGATGGTGATGATGATGGTGATGATGGTGGTGATAGTGGTGGTGATGATGGTGATGATGGTGATGGTGGTGATGATGGTGGTGGTGACAATAACTGCACTGAATGACCTTTTGGGCCCTGTTTCCCACCGCTCTCTGTATGTATATATACCTCGCCATAGAACTTTTCAATTCCTCCCACAAAAGGGAAAGTATGTTTTCCTTGACTTTGAGCTCACCCATGTGACTTGCTTTGGCCAATGGGACATGAGCAGATATGACATAGGAGGGATCTGAAATGTGCTTGTATGGTTGGGCACACGCTCTATGACTCTGACGTCACCATGGGAAAAGCTTCCCCTGAGCAGCTGCTTCTCCTTCAGCCTGGGCCGCAGAACACACATGTGGGGATCAGAGCCACCCTGTCCTGAAGTGAAACAGATGCTATTCCTATTATTGTGTGCCCCTAAGATGCTGTTATGCAGCAAAAGCTAACACATGGTGCTGAGGGCAATACTGATAATAATAAATACAATACTTCTATTTATAGAGCTCCTTTCAGTGATGCTGAGGAGACAGAAAGTACAAGGGTTGTGAGGTCTGACTTGGTGGAAACCCGGGCTCTGCAATTTACAGTGTGAGGAGGGCATTCCAGCTCTCCTAATCTCAGTGTCCTCATCTGTAAAATAAGAATAGTATTATCAGACAGTGTAGTCGTGAAGAATAAATGAGATGATGCCTGTTAGGTGCCTGGTACAGAGTAAGAGTCCAACCAAACAAGAAGAGAGGGAGGGAGGGAGGGAGGGAGGGAGGGAGGGAGGGAGGGACGGACGGACGGACGGAGGGAGGCAAGCTCGTGAAAACAGAAAGTTCAGCTGGAACTGAGGGCGAAGGTTCACACACTCCCCCTGCCTCTGAGTCCTTTCCACTCACTCAGCCTAAACTGGGAGAAGAATGCTGTGCCATCCTCCCTGGGCCTCCCAAGGCACACAGCGTCTGCAGGGGACCCTGCCCGCTGCCTGGTGCCTCTCTCCGTTTTGAACCTGTTGCCACAGGAATAGAGCTCCCGTACTGGCAAAAGACTGGCAGAAAGAGTGGGGAGGGGGGAATCCACCCTCATGTACGCTCACTGGGAAATTATCCCTAGCCTTTGATATATTAAAATTGAAGAGCTGTAAATGCCGGTTGTCATGGCAACGTTTTGCATGCCGCCCTGCAATTGGTGGTGTAAGTTCACTTTCCTTTGGGTGTTGCAGCCTAATTAACTGTTATTTTTGTCAATGTGCAGGAAGAGCCCACACTTGGGGTTTTGGGCGATGATTGCAGCCCCTGCGGACTGAGTTCATTTTCATAGCCCACAAAGAGAGCCATGGCTGGGCCCCAATCATATTTATAGTCTCCAGAAAGTTACCAGTGTTTAAGTAAGAGTCAGAGAAGATAGTAGAGCACCTCCCAACTTCTGTCTTTGGCAATTTCAAGTTCTCTAGCAATCGCAAAACTCATTTGGGTTGGAGAGAGGGTAACGGGCAGTAGTTAACCCACTGCAAGAATCGGTCCTTCGTCCCTGGTCCCAGCTGACTTGGCATGCACCTGCCCGAGATGGAACGACTGCACCATCATGCCGCGCAGGTGGGAACTGCACAGACGGCACGCACCAGGGCTAGCAGAGACGCGAGCGCCGTCTGGTCTGCTTCTCTGTATCCACACACCCAGCGATGTCCCGATTGTGCCAGCCAGCTGGGGAGACCCAGCCGACTCCCCAGGAGGCCTCCAGGAAAGGCGAGCCAGGTTGCCACAAGCCCAGAAGCCAGAAAGCCGGGCCTGCCACAATTTAAGCCAATCAGTGTTCGATTTCGATCCTTCGATGAGCTGAACTTAGCCGGGGTGGTAGTATGATTCTCATGGCTCAGATTCTTTCTCTCAATATATTTTTTTTCTTTTTGCTTCCCACCGTGTGTTTTTAAAAACTGGTCTCTCTTTTCTTTAAGAAAGAGGGAAGCAAATTTTGCACCGCTGATAATGAGTTCTGTCCCTAGGAAAAGCGGAGCTCTTCCTGAGGGGCCAGTGGTGGGCGAGCGGCAGATACAGCTTGTGTGTTGCGGGCTTAAAAACATAGAGAATGTGGTGGAAGCTTAATTTGGGAAGAGGAAAACTGTAGACGAAACACTGGATGGAGGCCTTCATCCCAAAAAGCTGTCTTCGGAGGCACAGCGGGCGTTTAAAACATGCTTTTGGATCCCGCCGCTCCTCTGCTGGTCCGTCCTTTGGTGGGAGATTTCTCCAAGCTTAAAAGGCTTCTTCCCCGGCAGCTTTTGCATCGAGGGCGCAGGCACATGGCACTGAGGCCGCCAATCGGTCACACCTGTGCACGACTTGGAGATGGAAGCTGGTCTGCCGAGAGGAACCCACTGTGCAGAAAGGTGCAGCAGGGACGCCCAGCCTCCGGCGGGGAGGACAGCAGACGGGCTCGCCATGGCAGCCCAGGCTCAGCGCCAGCATCTGGGGGCACAGGCTGCAGGGTCGCCTCAGGGGAGCTCGGGGATCCGTGGCCTCTGAGCCAGGTTTTCTGGAGCGGCTGTGACTGTGCACGAAAATATCCTTGAACGAAGTCTCTGAGCATGCAGGTGTGTGTGTGTCCACACGCATGCACACGCACGTATTTGTGTGTTTGATAGAGCTTATTAGAGGTCGTAAGTAGAATGAGGCTGGTCCAAGGAATTCTTCGGAGAGGGAACATACATGAGCTCCCCCGTGAGACAGGTCCCAGGTCGCATCCAAGACACTACGTTCGGGACCACATGTTATTTTTGACACCATCACCAACGGAGTGTTACTCAGTCACCATGATCTCAAACTAAAAATCAAACAGATCAAATTTGGTAAAGCCTCATTTCCTGAAGATGACCAGCTTCTGGCATCCAGGAAACTTGCATTTGACCCTGAGTTGGGCTCCATCTTGGCTCGTGTTCTTCACACGGTGACGTGTCCCGGTGGGCCCGAGCCTCGGCCAGGCACACCTGTCGGGACCGACCACCTCTAGCACAGGGCAGAGCTGGCCGGTGTGAGTGGCTGGCGAGTTACACGTGTGCAGATGCCTTCTGCTTCAGAGGAGGGCTGCCCACAGGCATCGGACGCCACGGGAGCAGAGGTGGCATGCACCCCTTCGTGCTTTCTTCCAACTGAGATCAAAGACGCGGACCAGGATTCAGAGATGACGTGGCAGAAAGGAGACTTTGGGTGTCCTTAAAGCATCAGTACCATCAGGCAAGATGGTAACTGGCTGCCTGGTGGCCTGCCAGAGGGAAGAGGCAATAAATTCGCTGCCTCCTTAAACCAACCTCTGATTTTTGTTGCTGTCGGTGAAGAAGGCTGACTGATGCGGAAGGGCCTGGCAGCTGTGTTTGTAAATAAAGTTTTATTGGCACACAGGTCCATTTTTTACACTTGTCTATAACTGCTTTTGCCCTGCAGTGGCACAGCCAACTTGTTGAGACTCTTTGGGCCGCGAAGGCCCTGGCCCTTTACAGAGAAAGTCTGCTCACCCTTGGTCTGGGACATTGCTACTCTAAGTGTGGTATGAGCAGCATTACAGAAATGCAAATGGCTGGGACCCACCCCAGACCGACCAGTTGGGGCTCATACATTTAGGATCTAACGGTCTCTCAAAGTGAGTGAACGCACATTCACATGTGAGAAGCACTGTTCTAGAAAGCTTGTCCTTCATATTACACAGAAATCTGCCAACTTGAGGACGGGATGTTTCTAGTTCTACCCTGAAACTACCCCCAGACAAACCTCATCCCCCAGTGGCCTTCAGGAGATCTGAAGGGTCTTTTAATTGTCCTTGACAAAGAGACTCGTTTCCTAGAAATCTGTTCCATCCTTCCCTCAGCACATTCGGCCTGGCCAGCTAAGATGTGTCAGCTCATCAGCACTCCTCTCTCTGTGTTGTCTGAACTCTGAAACATAAGGTGTTTTTGCAGGGTCAACATAAATGCATATAAATGACAGGTGGGTTTACACTCTGGCCTGGCCTTAGTTCCTTGGCCGAGTAACTTAGCCTCTCCAGCCTGTGAAGTGAGCAAAACAGTTACAGCACCTGCCTCCTGGGGCCATTATGAGAGTTAAATGAGATAATGCACCGATATCTGGCCCTTGATAAATGTTGAAAGAGTGGCATTATTATTAAGCGGCGACTGATCGCACACGTTTCACCTATTTAGTTAGAGCTGTGTCTCAGCCCGGGAGGGAGAAGCAGCTGATCAGCCATCTTTGTACACAAGACTTGTCTGGGGTCACACCGCCACGAAGGGCACCGCCGGGTCTCCACGGCCCCAGAGGCCTCCGCCTCCGTCCCTAGCAAACACTCTAAAACATCCTTATTAGCTCCAAAGGGAACCAAGGGTAGCTATCCGGGCTCCGGAGACTGAGTCTTCCACGGGCTTTGGAGGAGCGCTGCAGTAGGCGGGGGACATGGGGGCCCCGTTCTTCTAGCACTCACAAAGAAAAGAGGATGGGGGCAGTGATGACAGGAATACAGAACTTGAAAAAAAACGGCTTAAGGCTGAGTCTTCAAAGAACTGCCACTCCTTGACAGCAGCCATTTTATGCCTGACTGTCAGCTTTGACAGGCTGGAGGTGGCCGAGCCCTGCCGGCAGGCGCTGAGTGTAGCCATCACATTATCACGCTCTACACTAACGTTTCCACGTGAAACGGCTGTGGGAACACAGCTCTCACCAATTCCACCCCTCCCGCTTCGGTCTCGCCTTGCAGCCACTGCCCTCTGATGAGCCCATCTGAACCCCACTCCATTTCTGTTGTCAGTAGTGGGGGAGGGCGGACTTGAGCTCGTGCCAGGCGCGGGGTCACTGCCACCGGCTTCTTAGACCCAGCGGGCGGTGCAGTCCCGCCCCCTTTCACCCCTCCCCTGCTTTGAAGGGACGGCACCGCACAGCCCAGCCGCGGGCAGACTTGCTTCCTCTATCGTTTCACGCTAGGTTACAACAGAAGTTGTGTGACTCCAAAGGACGCTTTTGACTTTCAAGTTCTTGGCTCTATTTGTGCAGTACACATGTTAAATTAGAAATTCATTTGTCACTCCCAGATAATAATGTTCAGAGTGGCGCTTCCTGCATGAATCATTATCTCCAGCCTGGAGTTGTTCTACTCATGAATATGCATGAGCCTGGAGAGGGGGGGAAGGGGGTTCGCACAACCTGTTTCCTGGAGGCGCCTCAGATGGTTCTGGAAGGTGGAGCTTCCATTGCCAAGCCCAGCGTCTGCCTCGCCGCCCACCGCGTGTCCTGTCTCTCTGAGCACCTGCTGTGTGCTGACGGTGACTGCCCGGTGACAGTGCGGAGCCCACGTGGTCAGGGCTAACTGCTGCTTGTTCATTCCTAGGCCATGAACTCAGCAGAGGGTTAGACGGCGTGGGCAATGGACGTGACCTCACAGGGTCCTGCAGACATCTGAGCTGGAGCATCGAGAAGCCATGAGAGACGCCAGGTGGCCCGGCCTCCGGGAAGCAGGGGTTGGACGCCGGAGTCTGAAGAGCAATTCATTTCAGAGAGAGACAAAACCTGTGTCCTGGCTGCCACCGCCCTCTGGTGAGTGACGGAGGCTCTTCCCGAATGGGCAGTGCCATGTCAAATAGAAGACAAGGCGGAGCTGCATGGCTGTGAAGCGAGAGGCCCCGGGGTCACCGAGCAGCGTGGTCACATCTGTGTCACGTCCTGGTGCGAGGCCCTGTCTCAAGGTCTAGGCTTCAGTCTCTAAGTCAGAGCTCCACAGTTTCTGGCCACGGCGGATGGGTCCTCCCAGGGCCTCATTCCACATCCGATCCAAGTCTGGATGCCCACGCTCTCTCCTGGCCTCTACCGTGATCGCAGGAGACGGCGTTTAGGGATCAGCTCCTCCGCTCTAGGCACCACCCCACATATAACTGCAACCGTTTTGAAATATATCAATGTCCTCTCTCTCAGCCAGGCACCCACTGCCTTGGGAAGGAAGGGGACAGTTACGGCGGAGACACGAGGAGGAGGAGGCAATGTCTAGCTTCTGAGTCCCAACACAGGCTCCGTGCCCATCATGGGAGGACACACGTCTCTGTCTCTCACTCACTCACTCACTCTATATCTCCTACTGGTTTTGATTCTCTGGAGATAGAGGTAGAGATGATAGGGATAAGAGGATAGAGAGAGAGAAGTGAGAGGGAGATGGAGAGAGACAGACAGACAGACAGAATATTTCATTATAGGAATTGGCTCATGTGAGAACGGAGGCTAAGCAAGTCACACAGCCTGCCCTCTGCAAACTGGACCACCAGGCAAGCTGGCAGCATAGTTCAGTCTGGGTCCCAAGGCCTGAGAACCGGGCGAGCCGATCTCCACGGGCAGAAAGCAGCTGTCCCAGCTCACGCAGAGAAAGCAAATTCCCTCTTCCTCTGTTTCCTCTATTCAGACCCTCAGGGGGTGCGGTGGCGCCCATACTCCTGGGCGAGGGCGACCTCCTCTCCTCAGTGTGCTGATTTCAAAGGCTGACATGCCCAGACACAATGTTTAACCAGCTATCCAGGGGTCCCTTAGCCCTAATCAAGCTGACACACAACATTAACCATCACGGTGGCCACTCTGCAGTGACACCAACACAGGACACCCAGGGCCGAGACGAGACCCAGCATCCCTGGTGGAGGCCGGAGAGGACAGTGGGACATGGACAGACACCCCTTCCCTGTGGCTTTGAAACACCTGAACTTCATGAGCTCAGACACCACCTTCCACAGAGGGCGGAGAACGAGCCTACAGAGGGGAGCCAAGCCACCCTGAGTGGCGCCGACCGCTGGCTGGTGCTTGCGCAGGGGGATTAACTTGGAAAATCTGATGTGAAACCGGTGCGTCTGGCCCTCTGCCCCCAGCAGTGTGGGATGAGGGCTTTGAGTGCAGTGAGGTCCGTTATGGAAAACAGGACGTCACTCCGATCCCTCGCTCATCCCAAGTCTGGGGAGGAAATTCCACGTCTCCTGCACGTGCGGACTGGTCCTGGGTTTCAAAGGACCCCAGAGCAGCATGATTCTGCCAGGCCAGGCGAAGCGAAGCCACTGCTTTGCACGGCAGCGTGCAACGCTCAACTGGCGGGGCAGAGCGTTGGCGTGCGTGGCATGCCATGGCCTGGAATGTTCTAGCTTGTTTTTCCTCTCTTCCATGGCAAGCCCTGAAGTGGTGCTCATGTCATGGAAGAGGGACAAGGACAGAGACTATTAGGCTCTCACGTGGGAGGAGCCCCGTTAGAAATGCTCCGTTAGGCCCATGGGAGCACGGAGGAGGTGGCTCTCTCTGCCCAGGGGAAATTAGGGCGCTTGGTGGCAGGAGGGGCAACCTGAGTGACACGTGCTGCATCCGGGCTCCTGGAAGTGTGGCCCCTGCACCGCAGCACGGGTGTAATCTGGCAGCTTGTTATAAATGCAGGGCCTCAGGTCCTGCCCCGGACCTGATGACTGCAAATCTGCATCGTAACCACCTCCTCCCCACTGATTTACCTGCATGCGAAACTTGGGGGACATTCACCGGCTGGCTGGTGGCTCCTGGGCCCCTCACAGCCCTCCATGATCCGGCTGAAAGCCACTGGCCCACCCCTCCCAAGGTTCCCAGAGCCTGAGCTGTGTCACGATTTTTCCAGGACATAATCAAGCTAAGAGTCCCCCAAGGCACCGAGGCACAAACTGTGCAAATCCGATTTTCCTTTAAATCAAGCCTTACGAGGTGTTTAAAATAGACTCAGAAATGCCAGCGAGTCCCACCTGCTAAGGCGAAGGAAACAACACCCAGCCAAAGAACTTGTCAAAGGAGGACAGAGAGCCAAGCCTCACAGACCCAAGACACGGGGCGGGGGGTGTGGAGAGAGCAGGTTAGAGTCAGAATGAAAACGACAAGAAGGAGAGGAAGAAGGAAGCCATTACGAGGCCCTGTGGGACCCTCTCTGCTCGCCGGTGCCACCAGGGCCAAGCCCCTGCCCCTCTCTGTGAGTGGCCCTCCCTCACTTTCTAAGGGACCTTCTCTGCCGTCCAACCTCGGTCACCACCCAACCCCAGCAGGCCTCCCTTCCGCAGGCCGTGCCACCGCCTGGTCCCAGGGCGACGCCCATGCGCCCGTCACACCCCAGCTCCAACCTTTCCCCGCTATGCCATGGCGCTTGCTCTGATCACTTCCCCCCTGGGACCACTTACGTCCCGGCATAAGTTCTTATTTACTGTGTGTCACCTCTGTCAGGCAGCGAGTGCCCTGAGGACACGGGGTGATGTCTTACTCAGTCCGGTGGCACTGGCTCTCTGTAGATGCTTTGTCACAGACGTGGCTAACTGAGAGATGATGACAGAAAATGTTATTGAGGACCTGCTGTAAAATCCTGCAGAAAAGGCTAATTACCAGAAACTGAGGTTTACAGAAGATTCAAAACTCACTCAAGCCCAGACTGGAACTCGGGCCATTCGACTCCACGTCCTGCAGCCTTGATCCCCATGCAGGGCCTCCGGTCCCACCATCACGGAGCCACAAACATGCAGGAAAAAAGATACGCCAGCTTCCACAACGCATACACACTGGGGTTTATTTTTACTTCCTGGTAAAATCGTTCCCCAGCACCGACTTAATTAGCAAAATGTTGGGCTCTTTTAACCCCATCCTTTTGCTTTAGTTATCCTAATTGCCATTCTCTATCTGTAATTTTCAAATTCCCATTTTCCACCCGGGATCTATCGTTCAGTCTACGCGGACCAGGAGGAACCACGGTGGCCGTTGTGAGTGGGCCTCTCCCACCTGGCGCTCTCTGCACCCGCCGGCCTGGCGGTAGGAGCCCTCGCCGCCTGAGAATGTAAGCTCCGTGGTTCCCTGCCATGCGGCTTCTATAAGACTAAGTCTCCTCAACAGGAATAGCGTAGCTTTGTTCTTCCCGAGGAGGCTTGGACGGCTGCGGGGAGAAGCCGGAGGCCACAGCGTTGAAGCAGAGGCACGAACCTTGGGTGGGAATGACAAGGCTGCGTGAGAATGTTCAGAGAGCGCACTGTGGCTTCTGAGCCCCTCACTGCCTTATGCTAAATGCATCATTTATTAGGTTCACAAATAAGAAAACGATGATGTCTCTTTTCCCCTCACCTGCCCGGATGGAGGCGCTCACTTCTCAGGCTCGGCTGATCTTGTGCCAAGCGGCAATCCAGCGGACCAGCGAGGTCCAAATGCAGCTTTGCTCCTTCCTAGCTGTGACGCTGGAGAGGTTGGTCCACCTCTCTGGGCTTCGTGGCCCTCATCTGTGAAACGGGGGTAAAGAACTTCCAACAACGTGAAGAGCTTTCACCAGTTTCTGCCACACTGAAAAACTCCGCATGAGTGTTAGTGACAAACACGAGCCATATTGAAACGCCAGGCTGATGGGATATGCCGGAAGTGTGGATCCTGAAGGGTCAGTGGGCACTGTGGTCTCCAGGGAAAGAGACCGGGGACGCCCTCCGACCGTGGCAGCCTCGGAATCAGAGGAGCCTCACCTCCTCCCCAGGACACAGCTGCTGCCTGTCCTTTCCTTGTCATCATCTCTTCCCTTGATGGCAGTCACATCAAAACATTGGCTTCCATTTTTTAATAGCCTACGACATGCCAGGCACCAGGACAGGCAGTGGCACGCATCCCTCCTCCGGCCCACGCACAGGCAGGGGGCGTATCGGCATCTCCACTTGCTGGAGGGCGGTCAGGATGGTAAGGCTCGTTTCCAAGGGCTCAGGAGCGAGTGGCAGAATGGGGATTCGAACCCAGTTCCGAATTCAGCTCCTGAGCTGCCCCTTTGCAGGCAGTTGTCGGTTCCTTCCAAACAACCCCTCCTCTCACTGGCCTTACTTTCCACTGAATGAAGATCGACATCTCACAGAAAAAAAACAAGGAGAATGTTTGGTGTGTAAGAGGCTGTGACTCAAGGCAGGGAGGGGGACATGAAATGGGTGGCACTGGAGGGGAGGTTGTGGTCTGTGTTAGGGTGATGCCCTGAGAAGGAGGCATTTGAATAGCGGTCTGACGAGGATGAGGGCGGAAGCATGTGTTGAGAGAGGAGCTTTCAGCCCGAGGGAGTAGCAAGTGCAAAGGCCCTGGGGCAGGCTTCAGCCTGGTGTGTCCTGGGATATCAGGGAGGCTGTGTGGCTGAGAGGAGCAGGAGGTGACATCAGACAGGACAAGTTGGGAGGAGCATGCGGGGGTGTGGATTTCACCAGGTATCGGTGGCAATGCTGTCGGAGAGCTCTCGGCAGAGAGGCAACGTGATGTGACATTTCTGTAACGTCACTCTGGCTGTTGTGTTAAGAACAGACTGGAGGGGGCAAGGGCAGAAGCTGGGAGAGCAGTCAGGAGGTACCGCAGCAACGGGGGTGACATATCACAGGGGCTTGGGCTGGGGTGCTACCCATAGAGGTGACGAGAACTGATGGGCTCTGTAAAATATGCACAGCACTTTCCGGTCCTTAGACACACTATCTTATTCAAGTTTCACAAAGAATCACAAGAGAGGGGTTATCACCTCCGATTTTTACAAACGAAGAACAGGAAACTGAGTTTCTGTCCAAGGTCACACAGCTAACACACAGTCAGGCCACGCTGAGGATGGGTCACAGCAAACACACAGTAAGGCCACGCTGAGGACGTGGGTCACACAGCTAACACACCGTCAGACCACGCTGAGGACGCGGGTCACACAGCTAACACACAGTCAGGCCACGCTGAGGACGGGTCACAGAAAACACACAGTCAGGCCACGCTGAGGACGTGGGTCACACAGCTAACACACGGTCAGGCCACACTGAGGACGGGTCACAGCAAACACACTGTCAGACCAAGCTGAGGACGCAGGTCACACAGCTAACACACAGTCAGGCCACGCTGAGGACGCAGTGAGTTCTTTCCTAATCCTGGGATCTGCTGCTGCACTTCAGCGGGAAGGGTCTATTGTCTGTGGAGACCCCACTTCCTAAATGTCCTCTGCCACAGCTCCCCATTTCCGAAGCCAATCAAGCCTTGAGAATAAAAACACTCCTGGCAGATCGGAGGGGGTGTGAGTGTAGGCGAGAGGGTAGCCACTGAAAATTCCAGTGCTCTGCAGGCGGGGATCAATCCCTTAGGGTATTTTTTTTCCCTTTTACTTGAAGTTGTAAGTGGAAACTTAATTAAAAGTGTGACTCGATTCAAAGAGGGGCATGGAGAATGTGAAAATATGTCACTGCTGGGCTTGGCAGTGACTCTGAGAAACTGCGTGCAGGATGATACGCGGGGAGACTTTAGCAAAAAGGAATTATACATAGGGTTATAACAGATAATGGGAGTTAAATGGCCTTCTCCAGGCCTGACCACCCCCTGCAGCCCAGACCCATATACGGAGCTGTGTTCCTGCCTCTAAACTGGATGGGGAACCAGTATTTCAAATCCACAAGCGCAAATCAACCCCCAATTCCTAGCACCCCAACCCGTTCCTTCTGATGTCTTCCCGGCTCAGTTAACACCACCATCGCCCACTCAGTGCCTCAAGCCAAAAGCCCCAGCAGTGGTCCCGACATCTCTCTCCCTTGCTCCCTCACCCCTAAGATCCAACATCTTTCTTAAGGGCCATGTACTCTGTGTCTAAAACGTGTCTCTACCCTGCTCCTTTCTCTCCACCCTCGCTGACAAAACTCCAGGTGTCACCACTTCGTGCATAAGTGACTGACTTTAGCTTTCTTTCTCTTCAGATACAGGGATAGTTATATCTTCCTCAATGGATGTAAGTAGATAATTAATGTAAAGCATCTAGCATAGGCCTGGGACTTGGTTAACATTCAACAAATGCCATGCTATTATTATTACCAAAATTTATTAGCTAATTACTGTACTCAAGTAAACTAGGGCCCACTTTGAGGATTAGGGAAGCTAAAATATTGACATTTGAAACAGTTTGGAAACAGCATAAAGCACTGTTTAAAGCGGGCATAACTGAGGCCCAAAACAACAGTTGTTAAACACGGGCAGAAAAGGGTCCTGGAGAAGTCAGGAAAGACTTCCTGGAAGAGGTGGCATGACGGTCTCCAAAGATGGCTACACCAAGTCCTTCCCTCCTTTATGTACATGCTGCTTCACCCATCAGGTGGTGAAATATGTTTCTCCCCCTCAGTGAAATCTAGGCTGCCCCGGTGACTTATCAATAGGATTGCAGTGGGAGTGATGCCGGGCCAGTTACAAGCAGCCACCATGATATAAAGATGCTCAGACTAGATACTGAATGATGAGCTATGACATGGAATGGGCGAGGTCACGGGCAGGAGCACGGACTGAGGCCCCAGAAATGTGAGGGAAGCTGCTTTTAGACCTTCGATCCCGGTCCAAACAGCCAAGGAGGCAGCTCAGCAGAGACGCCAGCCAATGCCCCGTGGAGCAGAAGAACCGCCCTGCTGAACCCGGCCTGAGCTCCAAACCCGCAGAGGCCCAGACAATAATAAATCATTTTAAGCCACTAAAAGTTTGGGGATTATTTGTTGAAAAGCAACAGATAAAAGAAACAGTGGGAATTTGAATACAGGTAGGCCTGACTCATCTAGGCAGGAGGGAGAGAATGAATTAATCTTAATGACCGCCCCAGGCTTGTCTCCGGCCTCTCAGCCCTCTTCCCCTCACCGGCCACACGCCAGCCATGCTGACCTCTCAGGCGTGGTCCTCAGTCTTTCTGGCCCTCTTGCCGTCACCTTTCAGGTCTCACATTTGCTGCCTTTTGGGAAACTCTCCCACAATTCCAGCATATATCAGTCTAATGGCCTTATTTCTCCATTCTGATGATTAATTAATTAATGGAGAGAAAGGAAAGCACTTAGTGTAGAATGCAAACTAATTACTGAAGAAGGAATAATGAAATTAGGAAATTATCATTAGCAATCATCATAGTAATAACTGTATCAGACACAAACCATCAATAGATGCTGAAAGAGGTGGGTGAAAGTTTGACGACATACGGGTACTCGCAGAGCCTCAGAGCATACGTCCTATACTTATTTGTTACTTACACGGGCCTAAGAGTAACTGCATAATGGAGAAACCTGGCTTACACCATCACTTCGGTCAGATGATCAAAGTGAACACCAGTAATGATGGAACCAAACACTGTCACACACCTACTGAATGACCACTGAGGACACAGCATCACTCGTATAATAATCTGAGAAAAATGTATAAACTGAATCTAATCGGGGGACATCCAATAAACCAAAATTAAAGGACATCCAATAAACCAAAATTAAAGGGCATTCTTCCACTTTTCAAAACATCTCAATATCTTAAAAGACTGAGGAAACATCCAGATTAAAGGAGACTACAGACTCATGAAAACTACATGTGATGAATGTATGAGCCTGGATTGAATCCTGAGCCTGAAAAATTATGCTAAAAGGGTGTTACAGGAACACTCGGCAAAACTTCAATAAAGCCTGTAGATTAGATCATTATGCTGTACGCGTGGGGAATTTTTCTGATTTTGATTATTGTACTCTGGTTATTTAAGAGATGGGTCTTGGCAAACACACTCTAAAGCATTTTGTGGTAAACGGGCATGACACATGAAACTTATGTCATTAAAAAGAATATGCTTATATTGTAGAGAGAGAAAATAATACAGCAAATGTGGAATATTATTAACAGTTGATGAATATAAGTGAAGAGTATATAAAATTTGTACCAACCTTGCAACCTGGCTATAAGGTTGAAATTATTTCAGAACGAAAAGTGGGAAAAAAAAAAATATCAGGTACCTGGTGGATAAAATACAGTGTGATGTGACTACACACCCACCGGTTTGGCTAAAGTGAAACGGATGGACAATACCAAGCGTTGGTAAGGAGGCGGAGCAACTACAACTCCTTTACACCATGGGAGGGAGAGTAAATTGCTACAATCACTTGAGAAAACTATTTGGCGGTGTCTGCTAAAGGTAAATAGAGCCATACTCTGACTCAGCAATTTCATGCAGAAATATAGACCTATAAAAATGTGCATCTATGCAAATTCTGCAAAAGCTGTGCCTGAGAATGTACTATAGCATAGCTATACTGCAGAGCCAAAAAAATAGACACAACCCAAATGTGCAATGGATAAAAACATTGTGGCATAGCCCCCAAGTGGAACACTCTACAGTGATGAAAAATGAATCGTTTCTACCGACTAAAATAGAGAGTGACTCTCACAAAAATAAATCAGACAACAATAGTGTATCCTGCATAACTCCATTTATATAAAGTTCAAAACCAGGCCAAAACACACGTGCAGTTGTTAGAAGCCAGGATTGTGGTTGGGCCTTGGGAGAAAGGGTCAGTGGCGAGAAGTTGACATGGCGGTGCTTGCGGGGTTCTGTGAATGCCTTGTTTGTTGATCTGGCTGCTGCTCACTTAGATGTGCCCCCTTTTGAAAGCTCACTGAGCTTTCCCTTAATGATTCGGGCACTTTTCTGTATGGATGTCACTCTTCAATAAAATGTTTCCACTGAGAAAGAGTAAGGAATGATGATACTAATCTAAAGCACGGCTGTAAGTGCTTTCCTTGGATTAACTGAGGTTGGTAAATCATGAAATATGCATCATGGGATAGCTGCTACAGCCGTGTATCCCTCACTTTTGCAAATGAAAAAACTAAGGCCCAGACTGGTTAAGCAACTTGCCGAGCGTCACACAGCCAGCAAGTGGCTGGTAACTGAAATCGGGGTGGTCCAGCTGCCTACAGAGTCTGCTGTGTTGCACTGCATCTTAATGAAAAGCCCTCTGGTGTACAGGGATCTTCATCATTCCCTCATCAAAGGGCCTCCTCGAAAAACCCAGGATGTTAGGAATTATGCAAATGAGCCTCAAGAATCAGAGACTCTGCTTAATAAAGATGGAGAGAGGAACACGATGCCAAACCGAAACGTGATAATGAGGTTGATCTTAACACCACTTCTCAGTCCTTATTTGCAAAAGTCAGATCTAAGACGGAGAGGAGAAAAGCTCGCCCCAACCATAAGAGGCAAGGTGGGTACCCATGAGATGAGATGGTCGAGGAGGCGCTAATGAGCTAATTAAGACACAATGCAGCTCCGTGATCCTAGTCCCAATTACCCCAGACGCTGAGCCCTGCAGCGGCTTCACTGCTGCAGGAGGAAGTGCAGGGGAAGCTGGCGGCTTGGTTTGGTGTTTTTCTACCTGTGGCAGGTTCCTTTCTGAATTATTCATCTGTGTTTTCTTTGCTGTATGTCTGGTCTTCCATCCCAAAGAGATCACAGGGGCTTCTGCCGAGCAGACTGTGGAGAGACTTGTCAGTCGGTGAATCTTTCCATATCCTGTTCAGGTTTCTCACAGGAAAAAAAGTGATGGCCTGGCCTCCTAAGAAAGGGGTGGAGATGGAGAAGATGGAGGGATCCCCTGAAGAGTGGGAACTTTGACCCTGAACAGCAGCATCACCCAGGGAAGTCAGAACTCAGGACAGGCTGGAAGGAACCCTCCTGGAGGCTGGACCCCAGGCTCTGAGCCCCTCGGCCCCACCAAAGGGCACTGCGTCTCCTACGAGCACTCAACTCAACAGACACCAAGCGAACTGTGGGGGTGAGACCGCTCGCTGGAGACGGAAATTACCAACCTGGCAGTTGGAGGGTTTGGGATGAGTTCAGCTGAAATAAGAAACCTGAAGGGTGATATTCTTTCACAGCCGAGTGTCAGGGTTTAGACACCTGTCTGCCGCATAAGACATGGGTGGGAACTTCCCTGTGTGGACTCCAAAACGCCTTCTGCACCGAGAAAAGCCACTTGCGCGCAAAGCACATCACCGCCGCGGCTCGTCCCGGCGCCTGCTCGCCAGTTCCCGGCGCCCCACGCTGTGGGACAAGCAAGGCTGGATCGAGTCCATGGTCCCTTCCTTTGACCTTGGGGTCCAATCACTCATGAATTCCCCACGTTAGCATTTCTGTCAGGCAGGGCTGCTTTCAGAAGACTTCGAGGTTTAACAAAACTGAATTAAATATTCAACCCGGACTCTCTCCTTCTTGTGAGTTAAGATATGATTGCAACGTGTGTGGTGATTGCTGCTATCCTCACGTATGTCAAGCCAGGATATGTCAACTCAGCTAGAAGCCAATGGTTACTGCCCTGCGGGCCGCACAGAACCGCTGACGTACAGAGCTGGGTATAGGAGGAGGGTCTCTGTGGAAGCTAGAGCCACTAGCCCAGATGTGGAGAAGGCCTGCGATGCTGACAACTGCTCATCATCAGTGCGCTGGCAGGGTAAGCCGCCTTCTCCCAGCAGGAGAGGGTCACCGGCCCGGTGTGGCTGAACACACAGCCATGGTGGCACTCCATCACCGCCTGGGCTCTGGGAAAAGCCCATCCCTCCCCGGCAACTTCTTCTGCAGGCAGGGGGACCCTGGGACCTTCAGTGAAGGGCAGCTGGCTGACAGAGAAGGGGCTGTGGTCTGGATCCCAGAGAGCGCTGCGTAGGCCGAGTGTCAAAGCTCCATCACAAATGCGGAGTGTGGGCAGGTGGGTGTGAAGCTCATTTCAAATCCTCCCCCTGTGCTGAGTGAGGACGGTGACAGGACTAGGGGCTGCAAGGCAGTGTCTCTGGCATGGGGGGGCCAGGTGTGTTTGCGTGAATGAGCAAAGCAGCCCCCCGTCGATGTAGGCACAACATCTGGGGTACTGAAATTGCAGCACGAGCCCTGCAGGGGTTCAACCTGCTGAAAAGAGCTGGTTGGGGAGAAGCTGGGGGCTTGAGCGCTGTGAGACCAGGCTGACAGTGGGGCGGTTTAGTCTGAGGGCTCCAGGTGGGCGAGATTTGAGTTCCAGGTCCCCCCTTATTGGCTGTGTGACCTTGGGTAAATGGCATCACCTCCCCAAGCCTCCATCTCTTCATCTATCGAATGAAAGCCTCTCTCAAAAGAGTATCATGAGAACTGAATGGGACGGTTATGTCACAGCAGGTGCCACTGTCCCTGACGCACAGCACAGCCCACGGGCGTTAGCTATGTTCTCACTGATGCGTATGTGATAAGGAGAAACACGTATTTGGTCCCCGACCTCGGTTCCTGACGCAGAGCTCTTTAGTCCCTTGGAATTTCCTGGGTGACAGAAGCATCCTTTGTTTCAATGAGGTGACTCTGGGTGGGATCCTGGGGACCTTCCGGATGGGGGTGGGTCACCGGAAAGACCAAGCTTTCAGTGCCATCCCCCAACCTCCAGGGAGACGGAGTTCATGACTGGTCCTGACTACGTGATGAAGACCCCACAAAAATCCCTAAACCACGGGATTTGGGGAGCTTCCGGGCTGGTGCACACATCCAAGAGTCAGGAGGGTAGCACCCCGCAACTCCCTGGGGACAGATGCCCCGGCACTCAGGACCTTTCCAGACCTCGCCCTATGTGCCTCTTCATCTGCATCCTTTATAATATTCTTTATAATTAACCAGAAAACACAGGTAATGTGTGTCTCTGGGTTCTGTGAGCCGTTATATACAGGAGCAGGTGGTAAAAGCCTCCCATGTATAGCCAGTCACCAGAAGTACAGGTGACAACCTGGGACTTGCATTGGCATCTAAAGCGTGTGTGTTTGGGGAGGGGGGCAGTCTGGTGGGTCTGAGCCCTTAACCTGTGGGCCCTGCTCTAACTCAGGGTCAGTGACAGAAATGAATTGTGGGTCACCCAGGTGGTGTCTGGGGAATTGGAGGGCGGGTGGGGGTTCTGTGAGTGGAGGCGATTTTTCCCTGAGACTTGGTCACCATGAAAACCACAAAGACAAAGGGAAAACAAATATACGTGGACCCTGAGTACCTGGAAGCCCCAGTCTTGGGGACAAAAGAGGTCATCAATAGTGATAATTCGTATTTCCCTAGCTCTTGATTTCAAATGTAAAATCCAGGCCCACTGGACCCACTGTGACATTTCTCAGGGTCCCTTGTGAGGACAGCTCTCTTGGTTTCTCCTTACAGCCCTCCATGAAGGAAGGTTCAGAAACCTGTTAGGGAGCCAGGTAAGGGGCAGACATTACAACAGAAGCTAAGGTTTACTGAACACTAACTGTGTGGGGGGGCCCCTTTGCATGCCCTGCCAGCCACACTGAACCCTCAAAACGACCATAAGAGGTTGGTGGTAACTGTCCTCATTTTGTAGGTGTGTAAACAGAGACCCAAAAGTTTAAGTAACTGGCCCAACATCATAGAAAGTGAGACCAAGAATGTGTGTCCCCTTAGCCAGCTGACTTGATAACTATGCTGTTCTCCAGAGGTACCCCCTTATAGGAACCACCTTCAAAA
The DNA here is from genome assembly GCA_033961575.1 of Aselliscus stoliczkanus. NCBI lineage: Eukaryota > Metazoa > Chordata > Mammalia > Chiroptera > Hipposideridae > Aselliscus > Aselliscus stoliczkanus. The sequence continues at coordinate 4,399,946 of CM066741.1, read as the reverse complement.
TTGCCCCTTACACTTCTATCCCCACCGTGAAAATCAACTCATTCAAATAGATGTTTGATGAGCCCATAACATGGCCAGATGCCTTGGATCCAAGTGGAGGCCAAAATTAGGCTCAGAAATGAACGGCCCCTGTCCCTTGACATCAATCAGGGCACTCAGAAACAATGGAGAAATTGCAAATAAGCTCAGCGCCCAATGGCTTGCCCCAATCCAAAAGATCACATTACCAAAAAAAAAAAAAAAATTAATAGACTTGGAGCAGTCTGCTGGGTAGAGAGGTCATTAATATAAGATAAATAATGGTAGTGAAGTGGGTGAGAGCAAGGCCATAAATTCTCTCTTGCTTATTAAGGGAGGTATCTTCCGGACTCACATTTATAATGTATAGGACTACATACCGATGAATTATAAATTTATGTTTCCCTTAAATACCGAACCCTGGCTGCTGTTTCTCCCCGGTGTGGAGAAACGAAGTCATACAGGGATGAATTAAGGTTCTGTTTACCTTCCTCTCATCAAAGAGAATACTTCAGAGCTAGCTTGGAGAGACCAGCTCTCCGTTTCAACGCCCTCCTTGTGCACACGAGAAAACTTCCGGTTCAGGCCACGCCGGGATTTGGGGTGATGTGAAATGCAAACACACTGATGGAGCACAAACGCACCTGAGTTCACTCCTTACCGCAGACAGCTCTACTCCAGGGAGGGGGCTTCGTTCAAAGCCAACAACTGACGCCTAAGTGATAAATGGACACGGAGTCCTAACTCCTGTTGATTCCAGTGTCAGGTCTTTGTTGCTGTTTCACTCCCGAACTTGCACCGTTCTGACCCTTATTACCAAACAGTATTGCTTGTTTTCCGTCTTCAGCTGGAGCACGGGTTGGCCTATCTTTGGGGGAGAGTTTGGGGTTTTTTTAAAGGGCATATGAAACTGGATTGTACATGCTGACCCTAAAGAAAGAGGACAAATATGGTCTAGGATGACAAAAGAAACCACAGATGAGTTTGGGGAACTCCCAGAGCAGAACGGCCCCATTTCCCAGGAATCCTTAAGGTTGACAGAGAAGCTTCTGGTCCAAGATGGCGCCCACACCATAGAGCAGGCTGGGCGAAGGGGGCTGTCGGGGTGAGTAGGCGTGAGGGCAGCCTTGTAGATCCTGAGCGGAGCAGTGTGGTGTGGGGAAAGCACTGGGGACCCCAGCCTTCTGAGAAGGGCATGGCGGTGGCCGTGAGAACCAGGGGACCAAAAGCATCCTCATGGTTGGGGGTTGGGGTGGTGGACGCCACTGATCTGAAAACCAAAGGCTCCTGTAGGACCGCAGTCAGAAGCAGCAGACGCAAAGGGGACACGGAGCTACGCTAGCTGGGCAGAAGGCCGTCCAAGCCCTCACTTCACACCACGAGCTGCCAGCATGCCTGGTGAGAAGGACAGAAAGGGACGCAAAGGAGACAGGGGTTTAGGTGCGCTGCGGAGAACCCCAGAGGGCCTGCCTCTTCCACCGGAAGTGACTTCACTTCCTCTAATTCAATTTCCCAAAGAGAAACTGAACTCAGTTACATAGGAAAATCAAGTTGCATGTCACCCACCTGAGTTTTGTGACTGGGAAAATACCGACCACAAAAAATAAGTTCCTAGTACGGTCGCTGGCTTAATTACACTGCTGCTATTCCTGGTGCTGCTGCTGCTGTTATTATTCTACTGCGAGCTCCTCCTGGAAGCAGGCGCAGCATCTTTTGTTTCTGTAGCTCCAATGTTTATCGCAGAACAGTTTCTCCAAGACACATTTATTGATTAAATGACTCAAGACCTACCTTTATCCCCACAAGCACTTCTTGCTCTATCATGGGTGTCCAGGTGGTGGCACCTCCATTGGCCCAGGTCCCTGAGGACAAGAGAACTCCAACAACCCGGTGTGAGAGACATACCAAGAGTAAGAAAGAAATTCCTATTGTGCCAAGCCGTTGAGATTGCGGGGTTGTTTGTTACCACAGCACAACCCAGCCCACCCTGACCAATACAAACTAAAATGTGACATATATTTAGGTAGAAGTACCAAGCTTGTGAGATGCCCTTTCGACATCTTTATGAATTTAATTTTCACTATCTGTATTTCATAGTTAATGAATCTGAAACTCGGTGATATTAAATGATTTGTTTAAGGCAGTAAAAGACAGGACCGTGGGAGCCCAGGATCCTAGAATTTTTCCATCACACCAGACTGCCCCCAAACAAAGCCCTTCTTGTACCTATTTCTCAACTACACATTTTTGCGTTGAATTTCACAGATCACTACCTGATTAATATTCCTTTCCACTTCTCCAAATAGTCCTAAAGGGTTTGGGATGAGGGACAAACAAAGACAGGTGGCAGTTGGGAGAGAGCCAGAATAGAAGTGGAGACTCATTACTGTAAAATGTGGAGTGTATTCACCAGTAGGAGCAGTCAGAGTCATGTGGCAGAAAGCTCTGCTGGCGAAACAAACGGTGTCCTGTGTTTCTGGAGGCTGGGATAGAATGAAAAAGAAAGATACGAAGCAACTAGAATGCCCACACATTGCTGCCGGGAGTGTAAAGCAGCTCAATCCCTCTGGAAAGCAATTCAGCAGTTTCCCATCAAATTCAACAGACCCCCACCCTATGGCCCTGCAGTTTCAGTGCTAGGATGGTCCTCAAGAGAAACAAGCCCGTATGTCCAGGAAAAGATCTGTCCAAGGATGGTCATAGAAGCTAGCTCCATCCCCGTGCCAGGCCAGAAACCACGCGAAGGTCTATATGAGACAATAGATAACTGAGATCTGGTCATACAATGGGCTGCCAGTCATCAATACAAAAGAATGAAATATGGAAAAACATAGAGTGGATCATTTCCAAAAACATGATGTTTAGCCAAAGAAGCGAGACACAATACAGGATCGTCCATATGATTCAATGCATGGGCATAGCAAACACAGATAAAGCTGATTTCTCATGACTGAGGTTGGATGGTAGTGGCGTCCAAGCATGGGTGCTGACTAGGAAAGGCCATGAGCGCTTTTTCTGACACGATGGAGAAGTTCAGTCATTAGCTCTGGGTGGTGGATATATAAGGCAAACACCGAGGCATAAACCCACTGAGCGGCACACTTAAGATCTGAGCATTTTACCGTAAGGGACCTACGCCTCAAAATACACAGCAGTAAATAACGCTGGGATCCTGGAGGTTTGGGCACCTCACTCAGCCGCACGGGAGAGTAGCCCTGGCGTTAGAACAGAGAAGAAGGGATACGGCCCTGGGGTGGTGTGCGGGCGAGACAAGGAACGGGGATTCTGCAAGGGATGGACGCTTCGCCATGACTACTCACGAATGTAACACAGGACAGGAGGGCATGAGGCCAATACCTACGTCTGGGTGTGGTCCACAGAAATGACGGTCTGGGGGCATCTCTCAGTCATCCGGGACAAATGGCACAGGGCAGTGCCCACAGCAAGATGGCACAGCCTAAAAAGCGCCGTTAACAATGACAGCCCCAGGAAACTCAGAACCAAGCTTGGCTTCACGTTGCTTCCCGTCACAAATCCCAAGATACGTGCGTAACCGCAAGAGGGGGCAAGGTCCCATGGGAATGACGGATCCTGAATTTCCCATCAACTCCTGTGAGCTAAGGCTGAGCTAGAGTCAGTTTTACTTACTGATTCAAATATTACGGAAATACTCAAGTCACTTTTTCCAAAGTCAGCCGCCCTCCCAGGTGGCTGCCAGGAAGGGGAAGCACATTTAATTTCCGGGTCACCAGAATACTCGGCCTCCCAGCCATTCTCCGCCACCTGCTGCTGTATGACCCGGGCAAGTGACGGCTCCTCTCTGAGACTCAGTGTTCTCACCTGTAAAATGGGAATAGGAGCGCCTACTCCCTGGCAGCCTTGATGCCAGGATGGAATGAGCAAATCTGTGTCATTAGAAAGCCCCATGCAGGTCAGCTGCTGGATTGACTCAACCAGCTGTTTCCTCAGACGCTGCTGCGTTAAGTGTGAAGACGGGTCAGTTTTCAGCAATAACCTCTCGGGGGGGGGGGCCCAGCTGGGAGCCTGAATTTGCTCAATGACAGGGCAGCACTGACATTCAGATGGGAGTCAGGGGGAGAAGAGAGAAGCAAAGACCCAGCAAATTCTAGGGCTGGGAAGCTTCGGGATACCTGAGAGGAAAGGTAGCAACAGGCTGAGGGCGGACTTCCAGGGGGGATGGTCTCAGAGGCTGAATTTGCCATGCTGCCTACAACGAAGGGTTCTTGCATCTTCTTCCCCATAAGACAGACAGACAGACAGACACAGACACACACACACACAGGATTTCCAGACTTGAGACAGGGTGTGACATCATCAAATCTCGCTTTGAAACTTGTTTCACATTGACACCCAGATTTTTCCTTTTTCTCACTGCCCCGGTCTGGCCCTAACCAGAGAAATGCACCCCCTTTCAAAACTCCTTGTGTGTCCGATTTCTTCTGCTAACAAAAGGAAATCAAGAGGGCTGTTATAGAGACCGGTGTGGTGGAAAGCCCTCGAAGGAAGGCGGGGAGTCTGGGCCTGGTCCTACCCTGGATGATGTTGGCCACGTCACCTCATCCCTCACAGTTTCAGTCTCTCTGTTTAATCAGGGTTTGAAGAAATGAATTCCAGCTCAGATAATTTGTGGTTTTCCATTTTAGAAATTATTCATGACGCAGTGGGAACCTGGCAAATGAAACAGTTACTTAAAAGACTGAGTTTTAGGATAGTCTTAATTCAACCCACATTTTTCGAGCTACAAGCTGAGATTACAACAATGATACAAGACATGTCTCTTTTCCCCAAGGAAGTTATAGTCTAGGGAGAACAGAATACACACTAGTCACCCACTCACACACACACGTATATCCTTCCAGTATTTGTCTGTGTGATATACATACGAGTATATGTATTCCCTTTTTAAAAAGCTGGATCATGTAATATATACTACTTTTTAACCTGCTCATTTTTCACTTAATATATTGTGAACACCTCCCCCCAAAATGAAATCATTTAAATAATCTTCAAGCAATTCCATTCAAATAAATGCACCATAATTTTTTTTAATAGAGACTCTGCGTTTGGACAGTTAGGTGGTTTACAATTTTCCTCGCTGCTATAATCAACTCCGTGATGTGTCTGTAGCTCGTTTTTTGCGCACACCCTCCTTTATTTCCTCAGGATGAATTCCCAGAAGTGAAATAACTGAGTCAAAAATCACGGATCTTTTTAAGGCTTTGGACACACCTGGCGAGATTCTCTCCCAGCAGGATCTGCTCATTTTCAGTTCCACCAGCACTACATAAATTTTCCAATTACGCCCACATTCTGTCTATGGGTAGGTATTACTCTTCTTTTTTATTTATCAGTTACACTCTTTTTTTTTTTTTTGCTTTCCAAAATTGCCTGTTTGTGCCTTTTCTTTCTATTTATTAATTTGAAATATTTCTTTATATATTAAAGATATTGTCATTCTGGTCCATCATATATGTTACAAATATTCTCCCATTTACATGAGTATTTTTCTTTCATGTAGGATTTTTTTTAAAGAGAATTTTTATGAGTTCTTTTGAGCCAAACTGATGACATATGCCAGGGAGCAGGATCGCAAATGCGCCTTCTCGGAGGATCTTTAAAACTTTTCCTCAGAGAAAAATCAGTTTGGTTCTTTAAACTTTCTGCCTTTGGTTTCCCATAAGAAAGTCCTTCCTTATCATTAGGTTTTTTAAATAGCCTCATATTGTATATCCTAATACTGTATAGTTTGGTGTTCAGATATTTATATCTGTATTCAAATGAGTTGTGCTTCTGGAGATGATAAAGGGCAGGTTTCAATCTTTACTTTTATATACTCTTGTAATACTGGTCTTGGAATTTTTTACAATGAGCCATTGATAATTATTTTATTTTATTTTTTGTAATTTAAACTTTTATAATGTAAAAAATTTGGAAAATGTATCATGTAAAATGGGCTTTTGTTTTGGAATCCGATGAGGTAGGGATCTATCTGACTTTTGTTGGTTTTCTAAATGGTTCCTCAGCTACCCTGTGAACTGTTATTGAACTCTAAACTGAGATTTGGAAAACACAGAGTTAACCAGGTAAGAAAAGTCAGAAGAGTGTTCCTGGGAAGGGAGGCAGTAGGTTCAGGGAGGTAAGCAAATGGCCAGTACATTCAGGAAATTCCAGGCCAATCCATGTACCTGGAGACAAGATAAAGATAAGAGTTCTCTCAGTTTTTGAGGGGATTTGAGGGGGAACACACACTTTAAAAATTCAGAATTCAAAGATCAACATTATCATGACTTGTGACAATGGTCCCCAACCTTCCAGAATTCAGAACTATTAAACATTTGCTTTATTTGCTTTACCTTCGTTTAATAAAGGATACACTACAGAGAAAGTTAAGGTTCCCTTTGATCGTCATTCTCCATTCTGCTCTCTCTTCCTGTGTTCACGTGTTTGGTATATGTCTCCACTTATGTTCCAATAAATTAAATGTGTGCGTGTGCGTGTGTGTGTGTGAAGATCAAGCTTGGCAGCAGGTAAAAGAAACCCCAAAATAAAGGAAGAGGGGTTTTAAAAGGTAAAATTTCATTTCTCTCTCATGTAAAAGTCTTGGTAGATAGTTTAGACCTCCTGTGGCTTCCTTATGATTCCAAGAACCCATCTTGTGGCTCCTGCATGCATTCCATTCTAAAATTTACTTCTTGGTCCAAGGTCCCTTACAAACAGGCCTTCAGTAGATGCTGTAGGAGTCCTTGAGAACATATGGGAGAATTTCCCTACAGTATGTTCCTATAGGTGGGACATCTAGGAGATAGCATGTGTACATTTTCAGTTTTTAAAGATATTTCCAAATGGTTTTCCCAAACAGTTGTACCAATGGGTACGCTCTCCTGCTGTATGCCCTGTTTTACTGCCGACACTTGATATGATGGAACTTTTAAATTTTTTCGAAAATTATAGGCGAAATAAAATGTACCTGTTTTAAGCATACAATTAAATAAGCCTTGACAAATGTATGTCCCCAAGTAAACACAACTGTGATCAAGACATAGAACATGTCTATCAGACAAACTAGTTCCTGCATGCATTGCAGAACGGACATGGGACATCTTTACAAACAACTTAGCAAAACTGGCACAAGAAACAACAGAAAATATGAATACTCCTATGGTGACCTTGAGTCTGCAATTATAATCAATCTCTCTCTCTCTCTCTCTCTCTCTCTCTCTCTCTCTCTCTCTCTCTCTCTCTCTCTCTCTCTCTCTCTCTCTCTCTCTCTCTCTCTCTCTCTCTCTCTCTCTCTCTCCAGGCCCAAATGATTATACCAGTGAATTCTTTGGAGCATTTATGGAAGAAATAATCCCACTCTAACAAAATTCTCAAATTAACAAATGCATCAATTCCATACAACCTCATTTGAAAGCCCAGCAGGGTTTGTTTTTTTAGGGAAAAGGGACTACACGATTCTACAACATATATGGAAATGCAAAGGATCAGTAGCGTAAAAATCAACTTGAACGAGAACAAGATTAGAGGGAGGCTGTCAGGTGTCACCCACGTTCCCGTCTTGACCAGGCGGTGGTCTCAGGGCAGTCAGCTGTCCGCTTGAGATGTATGCATCTTCCCGTATGTGTGCTACGTGGTAATAAAAATGTTTATGAAACAAAGCAACTCCACCACAAAAACTCTCTCTCTGCCAGGAGCAAAGTTCCCCTGGCAAGTCCTATATTATACCCGGCATTTGGGCAGCTGTAATGCAGTGGTTAAAATCATCAGGGCAGGCAGCAGCCAGGCCCGGCTTCCAAGGTGGCCCTGCTGCTGGGCGGACACATTACTCTGGAGAATGGGCTGGCGGTGTCCGGCGGTGAACACATGTCCAGCCTACGATGCAGCAACGGAGCTGCTGGGCACACACACCATAAACAACACAGGTGAACAGTCAGAAGTGTGCAATGACTCAAGTTCTAAGGGGTGGCCGTCTTCGAGCACGTTGCTTTACCTCTGAGTTTTAATTTCCGCATCTGTAAAATGGACACTGCAACACCTGCAGTAGCCTCACAGAATTGTGCCCAGGCAAGGAGGGCGCCTGAGACGAGCATCTGGCTTCTAATGCATGTTCAATAGACAGTAGCTGGGGGCCGGCCGAGGGGCTCAGTGGGTTAAGAGCTCGCTCAAGAGTGCGAGCTGAGCTCTGAGCAACAGCAGTTCGATGCCCAGCCCAAGCTGAGCTGCCGCTGAGCTGCCAACAGGTGGCAGGATGGCTCAGCTAAAAAAACAAACAAAAACAAAATGAAAAATTAAAATTGGAGAGTAGCTGAGATTTCCATTTGCCTGTACAGACGCTGCCAGTAAAGTCTGAAATGCCCCTACCATCACTCCCGTAGCTTCCGACATCCATATTTGCATTATGGGTACCAAGTGAGACCACGAGGGTGGGAATCGTGACTTCCTTTGAGAGCGCGCAGCCTAGCCCAGCACAAAGGTTCCAGACGGACCAAATGGGGAGGGAGGGGGTTGCTAAGCAGCATCGCAGCCTCCCTGGGGGAGAGCCGCCTGGCCCACCCCTGGGTCTGGGGCCCCGGCCACCCTGCCATTCAGCGAGGGCTCCATGTCACAGCCCCCTGGGGCGGACTGCCTCTGCAGGACCGCCAGCCATTAAGGGCCTGCCTCGGCCAAGCTCAACCCACCTGGAGCCCCCTGGGGAAACAGACACGGACTGAGCACACCACAGAATCAGCCTTTTCTGATTTCATTGTGTGGCTGCTGAGACCGCGGTGAACCAGATGTGGTTTTCGGCAGACGTGGTTTCGAAAGCTGTAAACGCGCTTATCAGCAAACTGCAGCACACGAGGCAGCTGGCGACAGTCAAGGTCACTGACAGGTGACACGGCGAATAAAGGCAGATTAGGAGCCATGTCTTGTCTGACATGGGCCCACTGGGTGCTTAGCAATGGAGGGATATGGAAGGTGGCCTGCTCTTGATGGGAAGCCACAGAACATAGAATATTTTCTGGGAAAGGGAGCCCCTGTTACGTTTCTCCAGGGGGATAAAAAGGGGAGGGGGGAATAGAAATCTAACAAAATACAAGTAGCTCTCTGCTGATGGTCTAGCCGTTTCCATTTATTTAATGCTAACCTTTATGACGAGTTCGCCATTGGCCCCATGTTCTGCTAACCATGCTCACTCCCCATCGTCAGACAGCCACCGCTATCCTCACTTTAACAGTTATTCTCCCTTACCAGTAGGGGGACCGGGCGCCTCAGGGGACCCGGGGTAACCTCCCCCAGCTGGTCGGTGGCCAGCCCAGACCGGCACCTCAGGTGACATTGTAATGCTTCTGCGTGATGACAGTCAGCTGCCCTGGGTGATGGAGGGACATCCCGATGGCAGGGCTTTCTGGCAGCCTGCACAGCTGGCGTGCAAAGTGACCCTACCTCTTCTCGGACACCGTCCTCTCTGCGTGCTGAAGCGTTTCTAGAAATGGTCATTTGCATGCCAGGGCGTCTGTGGCATGGATAGGATCTCCATAAATCAGGCTTTCTTCGGGCCCAGAGAGCCTTTTCTGTATGCCAAGGAGACGCATTGTTTGAAAAGGCCCATGCGGAAGGCCTTCCTTTGCTTTTCGCCCACCAGTCTTTCCGTTATTAAGGGTAGATGCACAGGAGGCAGTGCGAAGGTCGGGTTTAATCACAGGGCACAGCCACTAAGAACAAACCAAATGAAGGTGATAAAATTCTCCGAATATTTGGTGTCTTCAGTAGGCTCCACCCAGATGCAAGGTGGGTCGCCCCTTCCGTTGAGTTTTAATAATTTGACCCGAGCCCCGTCCCAAGTCCGATGAGTCCCCCATCTTCCTAAGACTTCTAGGGATTCCTCAGGGTTCACATTCCCCTTGGTTATGTCAGCCTGCAAGTTCCTAGACCCTCCGCATACACCCCTGTTCCTCTCCACTCACCCTTTAGCTCTCAAGGTTGCATGGACCCCGGGAGTCACACCTTCTTTTTCTGCTGTTCTTCAATATATTTGTCATTGTCAACTCTTGAGGTGACCAAGAGGGGTTCTATCATGGCACTGCCAATACCTTAACATTGCCTATGAGAGATCTCAGGTCTACCTACCTGGTGGTTCCTAACCCTCGATCTCCTCACATTTCCAGAACTAGCCGCCCAGGCTTGGGCTCCAGCCACTGTGGCCGCTCACGGTTCCTCAGTTAGGCCAAGGCCACTCGCGCCTCAGGGCCCTTGCACTTGCTGGATGACAGTCCCTGAGATAGGCCCAGGACTGCTGGCTCCATCACGAACGTCTCTGCACAGTTACCTTCCCAGACACACCCTCCTGAGCGCCCTAGGGAACCACTGTCCCCACAGCCTCCTCACCACCTCCCATGCTGCACAGTGATTGGTTTGCGTTTCCTGCCTGTCTCCCCCGCGAGTCTCACGCTCCCACGGGTGGCAAGCTTACCCGTTTTGTTCTCTGCTGTCTCCCCAGCCTCTCCAGGGGGCTACCTGGTGAGGGGTCAGGACAATGTCTTGACAGAGAAGAAGAATCAGTGGAGACACTTCCCATTTAATTCAAGTTTCTCTTTCCAGGAGCAGCATCAGAAGGACACCTCAGAGTATAATTAAGTAATGAGGGTGAGATTTTGCTGCTACAGCGAAAGCAAAGCAGAGGCAGGCAGCCTTGCACTGGGGTCCAAAGTGGGCTGAGAAGGAAGATGGCGTCCGTCCTGAGAAGCCGGCCAGGACGCTGAGGCCCGGCAGTGGGAAAGCGAGTGTCCCCGCCTGGGACTCCCCTCATCACCTGCTCCTCTCCGCTAGGAGTCCGAGGTGGCAAAGAGCTTGGCCTCGGGAACTGCACAGCTGATTCACACCCTCGGCCCACAAAGCCTTAACTGTGTGTCCTTGGACAAGTTATTTATCTGATCCAGACACATTTGTCCCCTAAACTGGAAAGAGCTTTATGTTGCTTGATTGATGGTCTGCTTTAACCAAAAAAAAAAAAAAAAAAAAAAAAAATCAAAAAATTCAGAAAAGTGTGCAGAACAAAGGGGAAAATACCTCATAATCACAGCACCCAAATCAACACTTGTGTGTAACAGTGTGTGTGTGTCCTAGACCTGCCGTGAGCTACTCGGTGGTCATGATGGTGACAGAGTGGCTGGTCTGAATGGGGACATGCTGTTGGTGTAAAAGACCAGATTACAAAGACTTATGCAAAAAAAAAGTTAAATGGCTCATTCGTAACTTCAGGTTGCGAATGTACGGTGATGGAAGGAGAACTGACTCTGGGTGGTGAACACACACTGTGATATATAGACGATGTATTACAGAAGTGTACACTTGAAACCTACGGAACTTGACTAACCACTGTCACCCCAATAAAGTTTAATTTAATAAATAAATAAGTAAAAGAATTTTAGGTCGGTCACGGGTTGAAATGATCATATTTTGGATATTTTGGGATAAATGAAATGTTAGTATAATTAAGTTCACCTTTTTGCTTTACTTCTTTAATGTGGCTATTAAAAAATGTTTAATTACATATGCGACTTGCATTCTATTTCTGTTTTTATGTCACAATTTTCCAGGAATATTTTTGCAGGGCCATAAGCTAAGATCTCATCGTTATTGTTAACGGCTACAGAGTATATAATACTGAATAGTAAAGTATTATAATGCTATTGTACATAGGATTATATAGCACAGCATAGCATAGCAGTATACTACTGAATTTATTTAACTTATAATCAAACTTTTTAGGCTATTTCCTTTTCTTTTTCTCATTTTTCTTGGCACATCATGCCCTGTGACAAGCTGCATTACGAGAAACCATGTATACCAACTCTGTTACTTCCCTAGGACAAGTTCCTAAAATATTGAATATATTTAGGATTCTTGGGAACCGAGTAAGTGACAAGCTCCTCAGACCAGCAGCTTTAGGAACTGCCGATGGTCGTAGGTGGAACAGCAGAGGGATTTCCAAGGCCTCCGGCCAGTCTCTTTGCAGTTCCGATGCCTGTGGCCCCAGGACATAGGAAGCAGTGCGACAGATGGATGGTTGGACACACAGGCCCTGGAAGCAGACAAGCCAGGCGCTGATCCTGGTTCTCGGCCGTTTCTGTGTGACCCCTGGCCAGTTTTGTAACCTCTCTGAGCCTCAGTCTCCACGTCTAAGAAATGGGAGCATTGACTGCCCCTTTCTTATGAGATTTCTCCCAAGGTTGAATGAAATGCCATATTGGTCAGCATGGTGCCTGGCTCTCGATAAATTCTCAGGAAATGTAATTATTAACATTTTTGAGATCTTGTTTGGATATGCCCATCAACACTCTCTCTCTCACACACACACACACACACACACACACACACACAAACACACCTACATTTTTTATCACCCTCTCTCCTCTTGCAACTACTTTTTTCAAATAGAGATCTATTTGCTAAAATAAATTGAAGTGGGTAAAGAATGTGAGACACAATTTATACTAGATATATCTGCAATTACTAACTCTGAATTAAACATTCCCTTCATGAATAATGAAGCAGAAATAAGCCAAAGGAAAAATGAGATAAGATCTTAAATCCATGTATTTTTAATTGCTTCATTATCTAAAATTTGCTATGAATAGCAGTGGATACAGTTTGCTGTTTAAAGCCCAAAACGAAATAAGAATTTTTAGCCAAATCACAAAAGGCTATCAAAAATTAATTTTGTGTGCTGTGATCATTGAAAATGTAAGTGATTTTGAGGCAAGAGTGACATTAAAAATGCCATTTATATGCTAATAGTAAAGGAGTTGTATTTTTTTTCATCTTGGTGCAAAATATATTTTATTTTTATTTTAATGAACTGTAATGAATTATAAGCTTTAGGCAAAAGTTTGGGACAGATAGCAGAAGGTTGGCAGATGACAGGCAAGAGGTCTGAGAGGGAATGAAAATACTGGATGGGTCCTGTCAGCTGACACTGACCTCCTTCTTACACTGAATGGGGACCTTGGGAATGAAGGTGATTTTCTCCAGGTGTCTAGAAATTTCCAAAAGTCAGATTTACCGAAGAGGAGGCCCAATATTCATTAGTGCTATATTTAGAAAAAGGTATCTATGAACTATATTGAATTCATCATCTGCTTTTTTCTTACATGAAATGACATTCACATTCTAGAATTTAAAACACAGCCAGTTATGTGATTCTTGGCGTGTACATAGCTCTCTGAAAGGTATTTTTAAATAATCTTGTTTATCCTTTATCAAAATGGCAGGTATTTTACTAAACAGTATAGCCATTCTTTTATCTAACCTTCGTGACAGTCCTAAGAAGCTGGTATTATTATTGTCCTCATTTTACAGATCAGAAGCTTGGAACAGAGACAGTCAGCCAGGATCTGACAGGCTGTAAAGTGTGCAGTTTAGGCCTGAACTCATCTCTGTCTGCAGTTAAGTCTATAAGTTAAAAATGCCACGCATTTACTTATATACAACATCGACTCCTTTTTAAAAAGAGGAAATAGAAAATGTAAACGTTTAACCCAAACAAATGAACTGCGAATGGTGAAATTTCAGCAAGAAAAGCACTTGCAGGCACGACAGAAAGAGGGCAGTGAGGAGCCCTAGGATGTCACTCTCCACCCTGCCTCCAGGATGTAAGGGCCTGGAGAACACCTCGGCTATGTCCTGCCGAGGTTCAAGGCCCAGTTAGTTATTTTATCAGATCTGAAAAGGATGGAACCCTCAATTCTCCCACACACGTGAGTCAGGGCTTTGGTGAGAAACATCCAGCGCTCTGCTGGGCGGAGATAGGCCATTCGTCTTCCTGGGGGTCTGACATGATTCTCTGATGTCTAACTTCTCTGAAGTAAGGAGCCGAGTGTCCAACTTTTCCTCTGCGTTCCCCCTCGTCCCTTCCTCTTAGATCTTGGGCAGCCTCTGCCTGACTTGGTTGTTGATGCTAATGATCTTTAACCAGGGTCTCTTTCGATGGGACTCTGTGAGTTATGGGGCAGTAATTCAACCCTTCAGAGCAAAGGGGACCCGAGGCCACAGGCCAGAGCCTATTAAACGGAAAGGTCTGAGTTATTATGCTGTAATTCACCTCTTGGAAGCGTCTTAATTCAATTACACCATGTCCCTGAATGACGATTAAAAGAAAGAGAAAAAGGGTTCTGGATCTCTCTTGTTACAATCCAAAGTGATTTTCCGTGCCAAAGAGTCGTTAGAAAAAAATTAAAACAGAAAGATGAAAGAAGAAAGAGCCTCTAAGCACTGGGAAGGCGGCACTGTAGACAATAGATCATCCTAACCGATGGGAACCCGGCAGAGACCACAGCTGGCATCTTCTCTATGACCAAATCCTTCTGATTTATGTCTTCCCTCCCCTCACATTCCGAATTGTTCTACTAGTAAGTTTGAGTCAAAACGAGTGCTAAATTCTGTAAAAAGCTGCCCTCTGACTACACAAGACTTTGTATTCATATAATAAGGGTGGATGGCTGAAGCTTGGCGACATGACCAGCTGCAGCGCAAGCAAATAAGATCCGAGTTTTGCAAAAACCAAAGAGCTTGTGGTGCCCTCGTGTCTTAGCTTGCGGTTCCCAGAAGCCGACGCTGAGACAAGGATGCATCTGTGCAAAGCCGACTTGAGAGGTGCAAGTAGGGAGAGTGAGGGGATTAGGAGGGACCAAGCTAGCCGCTCGTGTGGGCCGATGCAGCCGGGGCGTCCTGGGGTGGTGAGGGCGCGGGGTAGTCACATGCCATCTTCCCGCAGGCACGGGCCGCGAGCTGCTCAGGGAAATGACCAAGTGGCCTCTTGGTCCCCGCTGCCCTCTGCATTTCAGGAGTCTAAAATTCTCACGGGACCACCCAATTGTCCCGTCCCACTGTGCCTTCACAGATAGGGTGAGAAACTACAAAACACCTTTCTAGAGTTCAGACACACTCGCCCTGCCTCCAAACCACACCTATAGTCAAGAGAGGGTACTGATAACAGCTCACCAGGGACCCGGGCTCAAAGCCTGTCACGTGGTCGTGAGGAGTTACTTCTGAGGCTTGGTTTCATATCTGCAGAACGGAGACGGTATTTCCCGGGCTGTTCTAAGGAAGAAATGATGTCACCCCATAAGGCCTCGCCATGGCAGGATGCCTAGCACGCGGGCGGCCATTATGATGCTGGTTTGGAGGAGGCTTTGCTTGGGAGGAAGAGTGGAGGAAAACCATTTCTTGTGCATTGGGCAGGTCTTGAATCCCCCAGCCCTGGTCCATTTCTAACTTTCCGGAACGAGTCTCTCTCGTATGCAGAAAGTGGATGACAGGCAAAAACCCAGAGATCACCATGTGATGCCTTGCAAGCCACACGCAGGCGGCACATGCGGGGTTCAGACAAATCCTGCAGGGTAGATACTAAAGCTAACATGCCTAGTTACATTTTCAGAAGATCTTGCCACTCTAGGCTCAACAGCCATTCTGTAGCATTGGCTGGACATGGAGACAAATGTCCCTTCTAGCCTGGGCGAGCCCCCACCACTATATCCTGTTACCCACTGCTCTTATATTTATTTATTTAAAAGATTTTATTGGAGGAATTGGGGAAGGAAAACAGCCACGTTGTTGTCCTTCAAACTTAGTTATGGAGGGCACAGTAGCTCAGCTCCAAGGCCAGTCGCCATCCGGCCCCGCCTCGGCAGCTCAGCGCAGCTCAGCTCAAGGTGCCAAGTTCAGTCTTAGTTGTGGGTGGGTGTAGCCCATCATCAAACTGGCAACCTTGTTGTTAGGAGCACGTGCTCTCACCAGCTGAGCCATCCTGCCACCTGCTGGCAGCTCAGGGCAACTCAGCTCGGGCGCAGCTCACTGACCCATGTAGGAATCGAACCGGCAGCCCTGTTGCTCAGAGCTCGCGCTCTTAAACAACTGAGCCACTCGACCGCCTCCAGCACTCCTATTTTTAATGACCCGCTTCATGCCTTCCCATTACCTGCCTGGCAGATAACTGAAAGCCCGGAGAGTGAAACTGCAAGTCGGGGGGGGGGGTACTGTATACAATACAGTTAAGTATAAACCCCATGTTGCACAGTGTTATCTCCAGAACAATCATACCTCAATAAAGTGATGAAAACAAAGAAATAAAAGTAAGCACAGGTGTGATCTGAGCTACCTCCAGGGGCTTCTATGGGTGCCTCCTTTCTGAAGACTGGCTCTCCCCACGGCTGAGACCCCATGGCCTCTGGGCTAGGACAGAGAGCTGTTTTCTGCCTTTTATGTAAAAGAAAAACAGCTCCCAGTGCAAGGCTTGGAGCTGGCCTCTCTAAAGCTGTCTGCAGCCGCAGCTTTCACGTAGTCAATCTGCTAACCTTCTGTGCTGTTTCTGCCCCCTGGCCAGCCAGCCCGGCGCCTCCCAATGCTGGCCTGCTAGTTGGGGCCTCACAGCTGGCTCGTTCCACACTCAGCCCAGACGCGGCCCACTTTCTGACTCCCACCCCACCTCATAGCTCACACCCTTTGTCCCTTGGTCAAACTTCTGTTTTCATGTGTGTCCACATCTTTCATCATACTTGGGTTTTAAGCAACTTTAAAATAGGGAGTTGAGTCTTGCTTATCTGTATATTCTTTCCCATATACACACAAAACAATCGCCCTCCCCCGCCAAATTATAACTATTTTGCACAATAAAGTGAAAGCTGCTACTTCACGCCACGTGACCTTGGGCTTAATTTGAGTGGTCACTACCGTTCCTCTCCGCAGGGGTGATAACGGTACCATCTACTGGGCTGCAGTAAGGATGCGTGATATTAGATACGTAAAGCATTCATGGTGAGAGCACAAGAAGGCTTAGCCCACCTGATTTATCCGGTGTTTATCGAGGGAAAAACGAATAGGCCTCCCTTTGATGGGCTCCGTTTGGCAGTAAATGCATTGTGTGTAAATGCTGACAGAAGGGTAGGGAAAGAGGAAGGAAGCCCTAGGTTGTCTTCACCCAACCCTATTAAGAAAACAAATTGTCAACTGGAATTTGGGGTTCAGAACAAGAACAGTGAGCAGAAAGATAAACAGAGAGTTGTTTTATCTTCTTCTTCTAAATCTAGGGCATTGGCTCATATCCCTTTTAAAATAAAGTAGGTCAGCGAAGTGAGGCAGTGCACTTCTGAGTGTGAGTGTGTGAGAGAGGGAGAAAGGGAGAGAGGGACACAGCTGGGAGCTGAGAAGGGGAGGGTGTCCCTGCACCCATATCCTTATAACAGGCGTCTCCCAGTGGGCTCTCACGCTATTCCTGTCTACTCATGCGAAAGCTACAACCATCAGGCAGAGGAATCTTCTCTCATCACTTCTGTTTGTTTTGCTCAGTAGAGCGTCCTGGTTAAGACAGAGAGTCAAGGAGCTCTGGCTTCGACCCCAGTGCTGTCACTCACTCTGGGTGATCTCAGACCTTGGTCTCTTTGAGTCTCTGGATTGTCATATATCAGACCGAGTCAGTATTCCCTACATTGGTAGGTTTGGGGAGTACTAAGAGACATCATATATATGAAGTGGTGTGCTCAGAGATTGTGCTAAAAATAAAGACACAGCTGCTAGTCGTAGTAGCTGTAGCAGTAGCAAGGGGAGTAGGTGTTACAGTAGTAGCAACAACAGTAGTGGTACAGTAGCAATACCAGTGGTAGTAATAACAGTGGTAGTAGTAATGATAGCAGCAGAAGCAGTAATAATACTAAGAGTAGTAAAATAGTAATAGCAGTGGTAAGGATATTCATAGTACTCATAATAGTAAAATAGTTGTAGCAGCAGCAACAGTAGTACTAGTAATAATAGTAGTAGTAGAACTAGTAGTGGTGGTAGTAATAATAGTAGTAAAATGGTAGTGGCAGTAGTAACGGTAGTAATAGTGATGGTGATAGTCGTAGTACTCATAATAGTAAAATAATTATACTAGTAGTAGCAGCAGTAGTGGTAGTAACATAGTGGTAGAGTGGTGATAGTACTAGTGGTAGTAATAAATAGTAAGAGTAGTAAAGTAGTAATAGCAGTAGTAATAGTAGTAATGGTCATAATACTCACAATAGTAAAACTGTAATAGCAAAATAACGACAGTAGCAGTGATGGTGATGGTAGAAGTACCAATAGCATTTTCCGCTCTCTTCTTCTAGCTTTATCCTCTCACCCCTAAGTTGCTAGCATCTGAGGCCAACTTAGGAATCCTCGATAACCTTCTCAGTGAGTTAGCACTAATTCAGCAGGGACTCGGCTGAATTAAAATGTGTCATACTGAATTCCCTCGTGACAACTCAGCATCATGTTAAGGAAACGAAGGAATGCCACTTCATTGTACCTTCATATCTGGGTTTATTTTAAAAAGAGGTTGGGGCTGATTACCAAAAAAAAAATAAAATAAAATTCTTCTGTGGGCTAGGAACTTATTTGCAAGCCTGCTGTAAGCACTGTATCATCTCATTATCTTCTAAAGAGTGGCAATGACACGGGTGAAAATACATGCGTGAGAGCAGATCACACCCTCGAAAGACAGAAGTGCTGAGCTCCTGAGCTTGAAATTCTCCCCAGCAGACAGCTGCTAACTCCAGTGAAGCGTGTCCACCCTTGCAAGACGATAAAACACTTTGAAAAACTGCCCACCGTTCAAATGTGATCCCAAATCATTTTCTTTTCTCATTGATTCCTTGTTCAAACTTCTGGGGAAACTCATTTGAAAGGTCAGTGTTTTAAAGGGGGGACTGTATTTCCTGCTTGTCTGGCTCAGACTGTTTGAAGACAATAAGAGCATCAGGAGGTTTGAAGCTGTTTCCTTTCCACCAAAATCACTTTCAGGATGAGAACCTCATGTGACCTCAGACCCGAACCCATTCATAAGCATGTCTCTCCCATATGTCACTGTGCGAATAAGGCCAGACAGACCGGTTCCAGGGGCACCGCTGTTTACACGGGGAGCACAATGGTGATTTCTGGATGAGTATAACCCTTGCCACCAGCAACCCTGCCGAGCTGACTTCATTCTCTAGAGACACTGGTGGCAGAGTATGAGTTGATCTGCAGGTGGCAGAAGGCCCGTGTCTAACTAAAGCCAGTGGTTTTTCCTCCCTCTGGAATTCAAGAAGAGGTTGCTAGAAAGAGTGAGGGATACTGACTAATTTTTTCTAATGCCTTAATCAAGACCAAATTCCGGGCCTCTGCTTGGGTCCCAGGGACTCTGACTTGATCAGAGGCAGCTACAGGCTTCCGACTTCCTTCTGGACACCGTCAGCACAGGATAAGCCCATGTCCAGCAAAGAACATACACTTGAGCCTCCTTCGATCAGTGTTCACCCAGGTCTGCTCCGTGGAACTTTCTGCTGCTCTGACCCCTAAACTCTGAACCCAGCCTGCCAGCACCACGGGACAGGCCCCAACTGACTTCTCTGAGCTGAACTTCTTGCCTCCTTCCCAGTCGTTCCTGCCTGATTCTTTTATCTTTAACAACCTATTGGAATTTGACCTCTGTGACTTATGCTGTTTTCTGTATCTATTCCTAGCCTTCCTTCCAGCTAGGCTGGTCCCAGCTCCTTCTGTTCATCTCTGTCCCATTCAGCCTGTGCATCCTGATGTCTCAGGACCCACCGATCATTACCCTGAATAGCAACAGTGAGTGCTAGGAGATGGCATGTTTCTGAAATGTCTGAGGAAAAATTCTATACCCAGCTAAACCATCAGTCAAATGAGAGTCTACAATAAAGACAGTTTTAGATGTGAAACGACCCAAAATATTTCTCTCCCGTGCACGTTTTGTTGGGAAGCTTCTGAATAGATAGATGATGGATGTACTCCACCGAAAGGAAGGAGTAAATAAAGAGGAAGAGACAAGAGCTGAGGAATTCAACATGGCAGACCAGTGATCGTAAATCCCGAACAATATTGAGCTACAGACCTGAAGAGCAAACTGTCTGTCCGATAAGAGTGGTCAGGGACATGTTTGTCAGGGAAAAAAATGGTAGAACAGAGTGCTTGGGACTGTGTCTGTACATTTAGAAAACTACAGAGTGGGTGGGGAATTCAGACAAAAAGAAATAGAGAGAGAGGAAACTAAACATAGTTCAGCCATGAACAATATTTACACAATCATAATTATGTACATTATTATTGATTTAACCAAGAACTTAGATATGATTAAATGGAGGCATAGTAAATTGAGACAATGAAGGGTGGGAAGAGAAATTGGGGAAGCTGATTAAAGAGCAATAATCCTTCAACCATCATAATCAGAAGCCAATAGGGAATTTCTGAAACTCATGATTCTAGTAATAGAGGAATAAGCATATTATATGGAAATATGGAAGGAGATACTCAAAGAAATAGCAGAAAAACTATGAACAGTTATTTCTGGGGAGCTAGATTTGATCTATTTCACTATAGGCTTTCTAAATAATTTTTTTTTTACTTTTAACTATGTCTATGTATCACTTTAATAAATATGAAAAATTAAAATGTAATGTTTGTTTTCAAAACCAGAGAGCACAGAAAATATGAGGGAAAGCAAAGCACCAACCACCTCACAATCCTGAGATAACCACTGTTTACATTTTTCTGAATTTCCTTATAATCCTATTATGTGCACTTTTAAAGAACTGATGGTTAAACAACCTTGTGGTCTTCTTTTTTTTTTTTTTTAAAGACTTTATTGGGGAATTGGGGGAGGAGAACAGCGTTGGGGAACCGGGGAAGGGGAACAGACAAGTTGCTGTCCTTTTGTTCTTCAGTCTAGTTGTGGAGGACGTTGCTTCACTGGCCCATGTTGGTATCATCATTGCACCCTTCCCGGGTGAGGCAGATTGGTCGCCGGCCTCTGGACAGCCACTCACGGCGGCCATTGGCAGCTCACGCTGGCTGCTGCCCGCTCACTGTAGCCTATGGCAGCCCACTGCAGCAGGGGCTGCAGCTACACCGTCCCAGACACTCATAGCCCAGCTCCAGGTGGAGCTGTTGTTAGCTGTAGAGGGCAGTGTCACTGGCCCTCATGTGTGGGATCCAAACCGGGGCCGCTGGCACCCCAAAAACCAGCTCTTAACCAATGCGCCACTCGGCCGGCCCTGGTTTTCTTATTTCACATATTTCGTCAATATTAAATCATGAGAATGTTCTTAAGTCATTAAAATTGTTTAAAACATTATTTTAACATATGCCTTATAGTCCATTAGGTAGATTTACAATAATTTAGCCAATCAGCCCCTTATTATTGGACATTTAGGCTCTGTTCTATATTTCACTTTAATTTTTAAAAAGTGCCACCATGAACATTTCAGTAATAAACCTCTTTCCTCATCTCTGATTATTCTCTTAGAAGTGAAATTACTGAACTAACAATGAGAAAAAAGAGAAGTACTTAACAAGCAAAAAGCAGTGAAGTTGCTACATGAACTTTAAAAAAAGACCTGCATAATTGCTCTGGATTTTTTAAAATCACTACACTGAAAACATCTTCCCTGAGATGCGCATACCCCGGGGCAAGTCACATCTGCCAATTTTTAGACAAACCGCTAGACTGCAGTTGGGAAGGAATGCGCATTTAGACAATGACAGAATAAGTTAGCATCACTCACCCATTTCCTCTGCAGCCTCCTCTTTTCACGGAGGTCACCCCCAGAGAATATCGCCCACTTGTCCAAATCTGGGGCCAGAGCTGGGACTAGACCTGGATTCCTTCCTGACTCCTGGTCTCCTGCACACCACAGTATGACTTGGTTTGAATAGGTAAGTAAACACTTAACTCTTTTATTATCTTGATGGGTCATTGACATTTTAAAGATGAACCAAAAAAATAAGACATTTCACGGTGAGCCAAGGCGTTTTCAGAAATCTTGAAAAATCAGCCCATGACTTTCTGAAAGGTAAAATGAGTCACAGATGGAACCAGAGTCCATGATTTTGTCAAATGCAAGGCAAAGAAAGGACTCGATCTTCAAATGGATTGTACAAGGTCAACTCAAATTATTGGAGGTTCGAATATAAAAGAGACAAAGCCGTACGTTTCTTAGGAAACTTCGGTTTATATAACGACCTCAGATTCCTTCCTTCTTTTTACTTATACAAATATTAAATGGTAGGTGATACTGGCTTTGGCCGATGACCTATGAGGAAACGTGACAGCGTATGAGTTCAGAGCGCAGGACTTAACAGGCATTACTTTCCTGCACTGCTGTCACCGTTCATGGAAGGGCTTGCCCAGGTGGGAGACGTAGAGTCAACCTAACCTGTATTTGCATCCTGAAGCAGAGCTATCCCAGCCAAGCTATGACCAGTGAGAAAAAAAAAAGTAAATTTATAGAACAAAGTAATACATAATTAATATATAAATTAATAAATATTGTTCTGAACCAATGAGATTCTGGGGCTGTTTGTCATGCAGCATCGACGCAATGATAGCTGACTAATACATATGTTGGGATCTTCCCAGGTTCTGTGCATCGGTACCATCCTCAGAAAGAGCTTGTTCATGCTACACAAAGCAGCAGCAGTGGTTTCCGAAATTACAAACTACATTGTCATTAACACGTTGTTTCACTGAGTTCTCACAACAGAGGCTGACGTCCAGGGAGGTAATATGACTCATATAAAGTCACACACTGACCAAGAGACAGGGCTGGGGCTTGAACTCAAGTGGAACCAATTAAATATACACACACACATACCCATACATATAGAACTCCAATGAACGGTGACACAAATGGCTCAATGAAATTAAGTTGCTACGATGTTGAGAACAAACACCCTCCAGGAGATGGTCACCGGCTGGAACGGAGAGCAAGGAGGACTGCGAGATGCGGATGGAGAACGGGGTTTCCCTGGCAGCCATTTCTCACATGCCTCTATATCCAGGGAGCAACCTGACATGTCAGTGTTATTGAAAAGCAAGCCTTGCGTTTCCTAGGGAAATTTTTCCCTCGTGACATCCCGGGTCCTGCTTGGTGGCCACATAACATGTCGCAGTAAACAACTCAATATATATTTCAAACGTTAATTGCCTCCCCAGACCTTGGAATTTCTCACTGAGCTCACTCACAGGTTTTATGGCGGGCATAAAATTTACTGTGTTGACATACCCTCTAAAGTGCTGAATTCATCAAGGCCAAACCAAACCCGTGCAACTTGATGGAGAGAGAGCCAAACAAAAATTTTTTTTTTAATTGAAAGTTTTGTTCCACGCTTCTCTTTTCCGTTGCAACCCAAATTAAGTCACCGGCGGGGGGAGGGGGGGACAAAAACAACAACAACAAAACTCCAACACTTTTCAAAAGAAACATAATCATCCTTTTCTAGGCACAGTCATGCAGAACTGGAATGAGGCACATTTTGTATTCCAAAGAAGTCTGGGCCTCAGCAGCCAGATGGAGTGATGACAGTCTGTGTTTGACGTGTGTCAGCGTGGCAACCCCGAGTCAGAGGGGCCCCCTGAGGTTCTCAGGGAAAATGATGAGCTCAAAGATTTTTGCTATGGGACTCTGTGATTTGTTTAAAGAGAAGTGTATTGTTACATGATTCCCTAAACTGATCACTGTTCAGATGCCTGCCTTGGAGAAGCTCAGCTTGCAATGCACACAGTGATATGCCTGGTGAAGACAGCATCTTCAGGTATAAACGACTCCAAAAGACCAAGGAAAGCTGAGACTTCTGAGAAGAGCGTCACTGAGTGAACAGGGAGATGGAACAGGCAGAAGGATGCTTCCAGAATATGGACAAAGGGTGCAACAAAATTAGACTGTAAGTTGTTGACAACAAATGCCATTCAAATGGTTACAAAAGCACCAATGACACACACAGAGCCAGAGAGGTGTCCCCTCCCAGGGGGCGGTGATCGGAGGTCACGCGCGTTTCACTCATTTCCCTAAACACAGGGTGTGTGAAGGCCTCTGACGCCAGGCTGCTGGGTTCACATCCTGACTCCACCACTCACAGGGGCATCATTTTAGGAAATGGAGCTCTTTTCCATCTCAGTGCCGCATGTACAAAATGATGACATAATAATGCTTTTTCTCCTAGGATTGTCAGAAAGGTGAAAGGAATGAGTGGATTATCAATTGTCAGCATGTGAGTTATGGTGATGAGGTCCCAGGAGTAAAGAAAGAAAACATGCACGTTTCCTTGGGGAGCTTAGTAATGTCAGTCAGTGATCCCCTAAACAGACAATGGCAATCCAGTGCGAAGAGGCTTGAAAAGGCCGTGATGGGGTTCCTTGGGATGGCTGTTTTGTCCATGAAGCATGTCTGCCTGGACACAATGCTCTCTGCCTCACTCATCGGTACCGAGGCAAACTCACACTGACCCCCAGGGGGTCACCCCCCCTTTGGCATTAGCGTTATCTGCTGCTGCATAACAAATTATCCCAAACTCAGGGGTTTAAAACAACGAACTCCTTGCCGTTCCTGTTGCTCAGGAACCAGAATGTAGCTTGGCTGGGGACCTCGGGCTCAAGGTTGCCCGTGAGGGTGCAGCGACGCCGTGAGCCCGGGCTGCAATTTCACCGGAACACTCAGCCCCCTGCGGGGGCAGCCACGTCCAACGTCAGTCAGGTGGATTTGGGCAGGCCACAGCCCTCAGTCCTGGCATATAGGTGTCTACATAGAGCTGCCTCATGAGATGGAAGCTGGTGAGAGAGAGAGAGAGAGAGAGAGAGAGAGAGAGAGAGAGAGAGAGAGAGACAGAGAGACAGAGAGAGAGAGACAGAGACAGAGAGAGGCGCACCCAAGATAGAAGCTATAGTCATTGTATAAATTGAACTTGGACGTGACATTCCATCACTTCTGCCATATTCTATTTGTCAGAACCAAGTCCATAAGTCCAGCCAACACTCAGGGAGTGGAGGTCACACAAGGGGATGAACGCCAGGATGTGGGGGTCATGCGGGGCCCTCTTACTGGCTGTCTGCCATGCTCTGTTGGACTATTTCGGGCTCACTGGAAGAATTCTGGCACAAGCACAGGAAGGAAGAAAGTTAGAAATTCTGCTGGCCCGTGTCCTTGCCATGAACCACCAAGCTAAAACCACAGAGAAGGAGAGAGGTCAACCAATCTGTTAGTCAAAGCCACTCAAATGCCCCCTTTTCAAAGACGCCTCCTTTGCCGCCATGTTCATGGCATCTCTCCCCGTTCCATCGCCCATGACCTTATGGATCTGCCTCAGTATATGACACAGTCCCACTCATCTGCGTGATGACTATCTGTTCCCAGCCACTATGCTGCAGCCTCCATGTCTACAAGGACCTTGCCGTCTCGAACTTTTAAGGCACCATAAATATTTATCACAGGACTGCCGCGGTCTCGAGATCAAGTTCCTCGAATGTGGCGAGAAACACCAGGGAAGTATGACAGGAAGCAGGCCGAAAGAAGCGTTTGCCGTGACGCTGTCTCTAACTGCAATCCAGTTAGGAGACGGAGAAGCTACCGGAGGTGGGCGAGTCCAAGAAAGCGTCGTCAGAAGGAGCAGCGGAGGGGGCATGATCGGTGGTCTGGGTTTGGTAAGGAGACAAGGTCTCCATTTACGGGGCGCTGAAGGGATGGAAGAAGGAGATGGATAAGTAAAGGGGGTGAGACTCAGAGAACTGGGAAACCTAAGCGCGGGACTTGCTCAGAGCTCAAAGCCAGTCCCGATTCTCTGCCAGTGACACGGCCAACTGATGCTGATATGTCTCCAGATGCCGGTCAATGGATGAATGAAGTCACGATGCTGCCGAACCTTTCCCAGGTGTCTCCAAATAGAAACCCCAAATGAGAAACACACCACCCGTGTCTCTGGAGAATGACTGCCATGGTGTTGCCCCAGCAGGAAGTAACTCCCGTGGAGGGAACCTAACTCCCTTCCCTCTGATTTGGTGTCACCCAGGAACCTGTGGCGTGGCTTGATGGCTCGAGCGTTTCCACAGTGACTCCGCTGAGGCCAAGCGCCCCTTCCTGGACCAGTCCCTCCGGCCAGGGTGACGGAATTCTCAGATCAGCCACGTCCAGACACGTGGCTGCCCTGTGGTCAGGGAGTGAGGTCAGCCACGGTCTCAGCAAAGCCACAGGATCTAGAAAGTGAGGGAGGGCGGTGCCCCCGGGTAAAAATGGGGGTGTCGCTGCCCAAACACGTAGAAGACTCTTGCGAAGACAAGGAATGGATGCTCACTACACGTAACATCCTGAATTACCCCGAGCGGGCCACGCCGGGCTTCTGGGTACAGTTCCGAGGGACTGTCACACAATGAAGTGAAGGCTGTGCGGGAGGACAGGGCTTATTGAAACTCGAAGCCAGTGAGGGAACTCCAGGGGCACCTATCAGATGCCCCAGAAAGCAAGGGAAATAGGCATCATTTACTGGACATCTCTAGAGAGGAGGGTCAGGCATGTGGTAGGAACCAGTCGAGGTTTGTTAAACATGGTGGAGATCACAGAGGAAGAGGCAACTCATCCAGATTTTTAAGCCTTAAGAAGGTTTGTGTGCACGCGTACATGTTTTCTTTCCTCTTGGGTCAGTTCCTAGAAACGGAATGGCTGGATCCTGTGTGGGCGTGTGAATCCATTTGCTATGGCTGCTGTAACAAACCACACAAACTTAGTGGCTTAAAAAATGTTCCAGTCAGCTCAAGAGTGCGAGCTGAGCTCTGAGCAACGGCAGTTCGAGCTGAGCTGCCAACAGGTGGCAGGATGGCTCAGCTGAAAAAAAAAAACTAAAAAGTTACTATTGTACAATCCGGAGCTCAGAAGTCTGAAATGTGTTTCACTGGGGCTAAATCACAGTGTTGGAGCCTGCCTGTTTTTTCTGGAGGCCCCGAGAAGACCATTCTCTGGCCTTTTCCAGCTTCTAGAAGCTACCTGCCCTCCTTGGCTTGTGGCCCCTCACTCCTCTCCAAGGCCAGCACGTAGCTTCTAGGTCACTTTCTCTCTGACCGCCCTGCCTCCCTCGTATACAGATCGACACTGGGCCACCCAAATAATCCAGGGTAATTGCCCACATCTCAGCATCCTTAGTGTAATCATGCCTGCAAAGTCCTTTTTCCTGTGTAAGGTGGCATATTCGCAGGTTCCAGGGATTGGCACAGGGGTATGTCTGCAGGCCCTTTCACTGCCTGCCTTGGTGTGTGTTTAACTCAGACCATTTTACAGCCCCACCAGCAGTGAGTAAGAATTCCGGTTCTTTCTCCTCCTTGCCAACACTTGGTATGGTGAGTCTTTTTAACGTTAGCGTTTTGGTTTTTTTTAGCTGAGCCCTCCTGCCACCTGTTGGCAGCTCAGCGGCAGCTCAGCGCAGCTCAGCTCTGGCTGGGCATCGAACTGCTGTTGCTCAGAGCTCAGCTCGCACTCTTGAGCGAGCTCTTAACCAACTGAGCCACTGGGAGGGCCCACATTAGCGTTTCTAATAGGTATGCCTTGGTATCTCATTCCTGGCTTTAATCTGCATTTCTTTAATTTGCAATTTGCATTTGCATTTCTCTAAGTGAAAAGCTGCCTGTCTTTTCATGGGCTTATGTGCCATGTGTGTGTGTCTTCCTTGGTGAAGTGGCTCTTGAAACCTGTTGCCCATTTTTAATTGGTTGTTTTCCTATTATTACATTTTAAGGGTTCTTTCTGTACTCTGGAAACAAGTATTTTGTTAGATATATGAGTACGCTTTGCAACTATTTTCTCCCGGCCTGTGGCTTATCTTTTCATTCTTTAACAGCCTTACTTATAATAGCCAAAAACTGGAGACAATTCAAGATGTTCATCAGCACATCGACAGAGAAGTAAAGGGTGCTCTGCCTGCCCTACAGGATGATACTCTGTAATTAAAAGGAATAAATGACTGGTACGCCCCACAAAATGGATTAATCTCAAGCCAATCATGAGTGCAAAGAAGCTAAACGAAAAACAGTACATGCTGTATGATTCCATTTATATAAAAGTCTAGAAAATGCAAACTAATCTATAATGATGGAAAGCAAATTAGCAGTTGCATCAGGACGGGGGAGGGGAGGGGCAGGAGGGAGATTACAAAGAGGAAGAAAGACATTTGGGAGAGAAACATTCACTGTGGTGACTGTGGTGACGGTTTTACGATCATATACATGCGAGGACGCCAAAGCTTATCGTATTGCACACTTGAACTCTGTGCAATTTATTGTGGGCCAATTACAACTCAAAAAGCCTGTCATTTTAAAAGGAGGCTTAAGAGGCTTATTAACTAAATGCAATGTGTGGATCTTATTTTAATCTGGATTTAAGCAAATCAACTATAAAAGAGACTGAGTTGAAGAAATTCAGACACTGGCTATAAATCATATTAAGAAATTAGTGTTAATTTTTTAGGTGTGATCACAGCAGCTTGATGAAAATTTTTCAATCCTTATTTCTCCAAGATGTGTACTCACTGATTAGCTGATGGAGCGATATGACTTCTGGGATTTTCTTTCAAAGAACCCATGCATGTAGGGAAGAGGGCCAGTAACATTGTAATGACTGTGTATGGTGTCAGGTGGGTTCCAGACTTATTGAGGGGTCACTTCATAAGGTATATAAATGTCTGATCACTATGTTTACACCTGAAACTAATATAATATTGTATGTCAACTGTCATTGAAAATTTTTATAAAAGAACCCATTTATGGTGGGAGGGGCGAGTGAAGGGTAGAGGTGAAGCAAGGCTGACCCCATGTTGATAATTGCGGATCTGGGTCATGGACACACAGGGGTTCGTGCCACTATTCTCTCTACCTTCATATATATTCCAAACCTCCCATGACACACAGTTAAAATGTTTCAGTTTTTGGGCCGGCCGAGTGGCGCGGTGGTTAAGCGCTGGCTTGGGAAGCCAGCGGCCCCGGTTCGGTCCCACATATGAGGGCCAGTGACACTGCCCTCAAAAAAAACCAAAACAAAACAAAAAAAAAATGTTTCAGTTTTTAAAAACGTTTGTTGAATGACTGTTCAATACAAGGAGGCATATTTTGACTCGATACAAGGCTGCTATTTTTCTAAGAACAGCACCTTTCTGAAGAAGGAACGCGCTCCCCTTAGGATACGGTGAGCTGTCTGGAGCAGAAAGGGGGGCATCCAGCGGCCAGGGGACCCCGAGGTGGGATGAATCAGAGCAGGGTCGATGATGTACGTGTGGCCTGGGGCCAAATCCGGCCCTCATCCACAAGCAGAGAAGGGTTTTTACATTTGGTAAATGGTTGGAAAAAACCTTTTTTTAAAAAAAATAACGTTTTCTGACATGTGAAAACGATATGAAATTTGATTGGCACGTAGCCACCTCCATTCACATGCGTGTTGTCTCTGGCTGCTTTCAGGGCCAAGCGATTACACCAGGGACTGCGGGGCCCTCGGAGACAGCACTGTTTCCTGTCTGGTCCTTCTCTGAAAAAGCCCGCTGGTCCTCGACAGAGAAGGCAACCTTGAGCCCTGGAGGGGTTTGCCTCCATTCCAGAGAAGTGTGAGCGCAAAAGGCAGGGCATGGACGCGTTCAGCTTTCGGCTCTGTCCCTCCCACCGAAAGGGACCCCACGGATCAGGGGACGGTGTTATGCTCGATTCGCAGCAATACATGTGTTGCCATTTCTGGGAACGTGGTGAGTTTGGAATCTGCAGGGGTCACGTTTGGCCCCAGGCTCAGGGTTCAGCACCCTCTTGTGGACATGGGCGGAGTCAGCGCCTAAGTGTGATGAGCAAGGTGTGGCTCACCGCCCGCATCACCGTCCAGAACGCGCATGCGTGTGCTCATTTGTTTAGTCACTAGCCCGGGGGCGGGGACTCCAGCGGTCCGGTTCGCTGCCATATCCCATGCCTGGTGCATAGTAGGCCCTCATCCACGTTGAGAGAGTGAAAGTCACGGCATTGAATCTTAGGGATAAAAGATAGTTTTCTTCTTGCACAATGCAAAAGCTCTGTGTTACTATTTGAGGTGTCTTCACAGACCTACAAACACGGCGCCTGGAAACAGTATGCTAGGAGTACTGAGGGCGTTTCGTCCATCACGATTTCCATGCGAATCAGGACAAAGCTCAGCTCACACTCCAGCAGGCAGGCACCCTGCAGAGTGCCGCTGAGTCACATACACACGCCTGTCTTCTTCGTGACAGGGCATGATGTGCTGGAATGGCTGTGTGACCCCGTGCAGGTGACTCACCCGCTCTGTTCTCCATATGTGTTACAGTGGGGGAGCTTTGTGGGGTTGTTGTGAAGATCACATGCGATAATAAACACGAGACGACAGGGCCGGCATCTGAGACCACAGCAGTCTTGGTTGGTTCATCTTCTGTTCTCAGTGGCAAAACCTTTCCTCACCATTCGTAAAAAAAGAAAAGGATCTTGGGGTTCACAGCAGCATTATACACAATAACCAAAAGGTGGAAACAGCCCAAGTGCCCATCAACAGATAAATGGACCAACGAAATGCGGTCTATTCCCACAACGGGATATTGATCAGCCCTAAAACCGAAGGAAGTAACGGTTCAGACTACGACACAGAAACATGCTCCGTGAAAGAAGCCAGACACAAAGACCCCATATTACATGATTCTATTTTTATGGAACAGTCACATTCATAGAGACAGAAAAGAGATCAAGGGTTGAAGAGACGAGGAAATGTGAGTGACCGTTTCACAGGGACAGAGTTTGATAGAAGTGATGGCTGTACAATACTGACGATCCTTAATGTCACTGAATTGTACACTTAAAAGTGGTGGAAACAGCAAACTTTATGTTTTTTATATTTCACCGCCCCTGTGGAGACTAGGAAGTGCTATGAGACTATAAAGTGCTGATTCAAGGAATCCGGACCCAGGATTCCTGGATTTGAATCCCAGTTTTGCAAACTGTGTAACCTTGGGCAGCTCTTAATCATTCCATTTGATTTCTTCACCTGAAAATGGGGATGAGTACCTAATTTTGTCTCCCACATGCTGTAAGTACTCAAAGAGCTCGTTTAATGAAGTCCCCGCATATAGTAATTGCTCAATAAATGAAAGCGAGTAGTTACAAGGCAACTGTTGATAAGGGTTTCTCAGCCTTCTCACTATTGGCATTGGGGCAGGTAATTCTGCGTTGGGGGGTGGGCCGTCTGTGCACTGTCCGAGGTTTAGCAGCAACCCCGGCCTCCCCGCACTGGATGTCCAGAGCACACCCTCCCCAGAAGTCATGACAACCAAAAATGTCTCCATGCTGCCACGTCTCCCTTAGAAAGCAAGCTGCTCCCGGTGAAAAGCCACAGCCTGGGCACCAGCCAATGGCAAAGTTGGAACGGGTCTTAGGTGTGACCTATTTCAATGACTTCCACAGTCTTTTGACCAAGAATCCATAAGATTTATACTTATCATACATATGAGTACTGAAGTTTCATAATACAACATATACCCTGACTGTGTACAGTGTAATCCCCCTATTTTCCATCCTGTTGTTTTTGTGTTCTATTTATTTTCTTAAGGAAGAAACAACGGATCATGACCCTTTAAATTGATTTCACGACCTACTGGCTGAAAAACACTCATCTAGTCAACTTTATTTTACCAAGGGCTGAAGAAATGTGCAGACATCGCAGTGCCATGCCAGGCTCACCACCATGCACACCCAGCCTCCCAGTGAGCGTGTCAGGCTGACCCCCCCACCAGCATCCCAGCACCCAGGGTGGGCCAAGGTTCCAGGCAGTGCAGGGGACGCCAGCAGCTCAATCTTCTCCCAGCTTTGGATACACATGAATATACATAATCCATATCCCTACACACACATTTACACGGAAGTCATGAGGGGAGGTGACAGCTAAGACCCCTCCCCAATTTGCATTTTGGTGGTGCTAAGACAGTGGTTTTCAGTCACTTAGGTATAAATTTGGAATAAATGAAGGGAAAAGTTTAATTGCAAGGGATTGAGTCACACTCAAATTGATTCTACATTTAAAGTATTTCTCTCTCTCTCTCTCTCTCTCTCTCTCTCTCTCTCTCTCTCTCTCTCTCTCTCTCTCTCTCCCTCCCTCCCTCCCTCCTCCCACACACCTTTTTTTTAAAACAAGCAGCAGGTTGAGAGGGACAATGTCCCAGGGACCCATACTGGCCAGACCCCTGGAGCCCTACCCTTGCCAGCTGCTCCGAAATTTAACACCTTGGCACCCACAGGACAGCCAAACCCTGCCCTGAACCAGGTGGAAGTTGCTGGAAGGAGGGCTTACAGATGTAACCAGCCAGTCGATTTTTTGTAATGTGCTATTCAAGAAATCAGAGGGGACGGCAAACAGAGAAATAGTTCCTCGTGCAAAATTAAAAAAGGCTGAATCACAGACTCCTTTCACAAAGCGCTCCCTGCGTCACGCTTTTTCATCCCACAAGTTCCTCCCCTGAAGTTCATGGTGAGTAATGGCAGGGACATTTACTGAGTGCTCTCCATGGGCAGGGCTCTGTGGTGAGTCCTTTGTGTGATCGTTTCATGCCTGGTAATAGGTACTCGAGGGGACAGGTGGCGTTATTGCCCCCCCCCCATTCTGTAGATGGAGCCGCTGGAGCTCAACGAGCTTAAATGACTTGCCTTAAATAACAAGATGGGAGTTAAACCCAGTAGGGCAGCCAGATGTCGCAAATAAAAATACAGATGCCTCGTGCTTATATTAAAAGATTATCTGTTGTTTATATGAAGTTCAAATTTAACTGAGCATCCCGTTTTGTTTTTTTTTTAATCGGGCAACCGTAAACTCAAGTGGTCTGAATCCAGGACTCTTACTCGAAGCCACTCCCCCCCAGGTTCTCAAAGCGAGGTCCCACAACCCGTTTTGTCACCATCGCCTGGGACACGCCAAGAAATGCATGTTCTCAGGCTTCCCCCAAACCTACTGAGTCCAAAACAGTGGGTGGGGCCTGGAAATCTGGATTTTCACAAGCTTCCCAAAGCTTGCTCAAGGCTGAGCGCCCACAGTTTCCTGAGGCGGGTAGGGACACCTTCAAGGTCAACACCCACCCTGGGCCTGAATCTCCGGGTTTTCCACATGACTCCACATCTCTCTTTTTTCTCTTTTCTTCTTCTTTATCCAGTCAAGTCCTATATACACATCAACCCCCAAATCTCAGTGCAAACTTGAACAATACTGTCTGCTAATTGCACATCGCTATGGTTCCTTCTCATAGACATTCATTCATTCACTCAGGCCCTCAATCATTCAACAAAACCTCATGACAGGCCAGGCACTGGGCTCAGTTTACTTCCTAGGAAAGCTGCTTATTTAAAAGCATCAGTTTTCTGCATTGAATGAGAGGCTCCCAAGGGGCTGGGGGAGAAGGGAGAAGGAAGCTTTGTAATGCCCGAGTCCCTAGTTCCCGGCCAAGGGTCGCAAGATGTTTAAAATAATTGAATGGGGGGACAAATGTGAAAAGAATGCTCACGGCCTCTCCTCATTTTTAATTCAAAGTCCTCCGGGTAGGAGAAAGCTCCCTGCTCTCCCCCACGGAGGAGAAAACACAGGAACGGGCCCTGTTACTCTCCTGGGCATGTCTAATGGCTTGGGGTTCCTGGCCCTGCAGCTGAGTGGGTGTCTCCGTCTGTGGTTAAGAAGGGACCGGGGGTTATTCGGGTTTCAATGCCAGGAGCTCGCCCGCTTCTCTTTCTGTCACTCAACACAACCATCTTTACCTCCTGCCTGCCGAAAAAGGGTGAAGACTTGGGATGGTTAAGAGATATAATTGGAGGTGGCATTTTTACAGCTACAAGACGCACACACACACAGGCACGCACGCACACACACGCACGCACGCATGCATGATGCCTTTAGTCTTGCAATTTGCCAAGGGCCAATCACAAATCTCCGGTGAGGAAAAAGAGTCCTTCTAGGAAATGATGTCAAAATCCCTCTCCCGGAGAAAACATATCTGTCAGGCTCAGGGCTGTCAGACGCGCTGGCAGAGCTTGGAACCGGCAGCGCCCACAGTCGGGTTTGGAGCCAGCACTATTTTTAATAGACTGGAAGGGTAGGCATGGGGCACAGCGATGCCGTGAAAATGGCCTCCAGCCTGGAAGAT
Source organism: Aselliscus stoliczkanus (assembly GCA_033961575.1). Classification (NCBI taxonomy): domain Eukaryota; kingdom Metazoa; phylum Chordata; class Mammalia; order Chiroptera; family Hipposideridae; genus Aselliscus; species Aselliscus stoliczkanus. The sequence goes on along the minus strand of CM066741.1, from coordinate 4,365,944 downwards.
TCTTCACACCCCCCGCTTTCGCTCTGATTCCTGCTGGCCTCCAGATCTCAGCTTAAATGTCACTCCCTGAAACCAGGTCAGACCTCACCCTCAGCCTCACACATCTCCTTGCTCAAAGCTGTCACAGTCGACCCAAATTGTTGTCGAACAAGTCGCAGTTACGGCCTCCTGACTAGACTCGAAGCATCGGCTCGTCCATCCTGTCATTCTCCATCTCCCACAGAATAGTAGCTGCTCAATAAATGCTTGTTGAAAGAAACACTTGCGTGAGTGCCAGCTCAGCTACCCACTGTAGATGTGGGACCTTGGGCAACTTAATTTCTCTCTTTAAACCTCTGTTTCCTTATCTACATGATGAAGATAAAAATAGCATCTGTCCCTTTGGGTTGGTGTGTGGTAGAATGAATTACGTGTGTAAAAACCAAGCACAGGGGACTTGGTTATGTTTTGTCACCCAAGGACAAAAAGCAAGGCTATATGACACCTAGGACATTATCTGAAGTCTAGAAGGTGCTCAATAAATCTACAATAAATGTACATATATCGCATTTCACATACGTTCTCCCAGTTATTCTACCAGTAAATGCCATGTCATCAATATGCTTATCTTTGCCCCCACTTTACAGAACAAGCAGAAGCTGAGAGAGATTGAAACGTGCCCCAATCACCCAGTAATTTGCCAAATGGCAGATCCAGAATTTGAGCCCAATTGCTGAAGCCACTAGGCTGCCATCCAAATTCTTTGTCCTCTCTAAGCCTCAGTTTGCTTTTGTGAAACATAAAATACAAAACAAACAAACTAGCGAATTGAACCCCCAGCCTAGCTGGTCGCAGAGGTCCCCGCAGAGCAAGCACTGCATGAGAACAGTGGGTGACGGGCTTCCAAGCCGGTCTGCCTTGACACATGCAGGTGGGAGAAACTGGTTACATTGTAAGTACTCGTTTTCACTGTGTGACAATGTGGCTGGGCTCCATGAGGCCCCTTTCTCAACATAAGACCAAATCAAAGGCTGAAAACATTTATCTGTAAAGATATATGTCCCCCTATGTTCACTGCAGCATTTTTCACAGTGGCCAAGAGACATGGAAACAACCAAAGTGTCCTTTGATACATGATTGGATAAAGAAGATCTGGTATATGAAGGTCAAACAATTAAGTTCATGAACTCATTCTAAAAAAAGTGCTGCCTACCTCATTGCTGAATATCACTACGGTCACCTTCAAAGTCCTCCCCTTGGGAAGCTATGCACCCACGCCAGTGCCTAGTCCATCCTTCAAAGCAATTTTGGAACTCTTTTTCTGGAATGACCATCAGAGTTGTCGTCGTATTACCCTTGATGTCCTGAATGTCATCAAAAATGTCTTCCTTTCAATATTTGCTTTAACTTCGGGTAAAGAGAGAAGTCACTGGGGGCTAGATCAGGTGAGTAGGGAGGGTGTTCCAATACAGTGATTTGTTTCCTGGCTAAAAACTCCCTCCCAGACAGTGCCGTGTGATTTGGTGCATTGTCATGATGCAACAGCCATGAATTCTTGGCGAAAAGTTCGGTCATCTAAGTTTTTCACGCAGCCTTTCCAGCGCTTCCAAACAGTAAACTTGGTTCGCTGTTTGTCCAGTGGATACAAATTCAAAATGAACAATCCCTCTGATATCAGAAAAGGTGAACAACATCGTTGCAACAAGTTCGTGAACTTAATTGTCACACCTTGTATGTACTCAATGGAATACTACTCGACCATGAAAAAGATGAAATACTGCCACTTGTGACACCATGGATGAATCTTGAGAATATCATGCTAAGCAAAATAAATGAGATGGAAAAAGTCAAGAGCTATATGATTTCACTCATATGTGGGATATAAAACAAAGCAACAAACAAGACAAACCAACAAAAACTCATAGAGACAGACAACAGTGTAGTGGTCACCACAGGATAAGCAGGGAGGGGAATTAGTAGATGAGGGTAAAGGGGGTCAAATATATGGTGATGGAAGGAGAACTGACTTTGGGTGGTGAGCACACAATGCAATATACAGATGATGGATTATACAATTGTATACTTGAAACCTATATCATTTTAGTAGCCAATGTCACCCCAATATGTTTAATTAAAAAAAAAGTTACAACAAAAAAGAAAAGATGAAATCAACACCAATGGGCTAAAAGGGGAGGGAGAAAAGGAAGTCTGGAAGGTTCCATCTTTTTGAGGTGCAGCCGTCTATTGATTGAGACCAACACCAGCAGTTTCCTGGCCCATTTCTTGGAGCAGCTTAACCATCTCTTGGTGCTTGAATTTCCTACCACCTCATTCCTGAGTGCTCAACCTCCCTTTCACAGGTATGAGCTCTGTTCTCGGCACGTGTCAGCGGGGCAAATGCTTTCAGATCCCCCGGACCCCAGGTCTGTCTGTTTTGTCTCCTCCTCCTTTCTCTTCTGCACGCCCCAAACAGAGCAAACTCAAAGCATCAACCTTTCCCATCCAGAATGCAATGAAATCTCTTTGGCTGAGATTTTGAATCAACACGCATTTGGGAAGGCAATCGTGGCCACCAGCCCAGTGGGTTCTCGAGTTTGCACCCGTTTCCATGTATGACTGACAATCATGGACCGCTGTCAGAGTTGGTAGCTATCAGTCAAGCAGGAAGTCATTATCAGGCGGCACTAAACAAACCCCACCTCCAAGTGGAACCAAGGTTTTTCAATAATGGATGTCTGAGTAATTTAACTAATCGCTCGATTCAGGCTCGCTGAGCTTGTTTTTTTTCTCATACATAAGCAAACAGAAATCTGGAAAGTTAAGAGTGTTGCACAAACAAATTAATCTTTGAATAGAAATTTAACCTGTGGAATCAACGAAATCCTCTCCACATCTTTCGAACTATGTTTGTTTCTATTCTTTCAACCTGTGCCATGTAGAGTTCTGTGCCAGGAATTCAGACTTAAGCTGACAAGGATAGGAGAACACTTAAGGAAAGGATGGACGCCGCCCATTTATCCTATTTGGCAATTTCTAAAATTATCACCCTCTTCTATTGTCCTAGAAAATGCTTTTCTCACATTATAATATGCCTCTTGGCCTCTGGCCATTTTTACCGTGTATATTTGTGGCAGACAAAAAGGTAAGGATACCCCTTAGACCAGAGAAAGCTATCATTTAGAGAATGCAATGATTGAAGTGTGAACATAGTATAAGATGCTCAACCCAGCATGCACTGGGGCAGGTATTCCTCACAGACAATGAAGGGGTTTGCTTATAATTTGACAAATACATCAGCCCTTCTCCCAAGAGATTCTGAACAGAAAGAAGCTAACATGACTTGTCCTAAGAGGCTGGAGAAACCAACAAATAGTCTCAGAATTACCTAAAAAAAGAAGAGGCACAATATAACAGCAGAAGAGGTGTCAAGACTCACCCTTCTTAAAATGTAAGAAGAGAAGCACATGGGGTAGGACCCAGCACATGGCAACGATTCTGAACGTGCATTTTTTTGGCACCAGGTAAACCTGGGCTGAGTCCAAGCTCTGCCTCATACTGATTTTGTTGAAGTGAATTCCTTCACCACTCTTGGCCTTTGTTTTCCCATTTGGGAAATGGGGATAAGAACTGTGCCTAACTCAGAGGATTATTATGAGGATTGAAAGAGATAACGCATGTGAAATGCTTCGCCCAGGACCCAACCCACACTAAGCTCCAACACATATTACTATTATGACAAACACTCACGTATGGGACGGTTCCACAACTCATCATTGTCGTTATTATGGTTTTCATTGTATTTTGTACATTTAATGATATATGTTGGTCCCTGGATTGAGGATTTTGTTTCCTGTTTTATGGAGATATATTTGATGTATAATGCTGCATAAATTTAAGGTGTCATTACCATGATGACTTGATAGACATATTGCAAAATATTTACCACAATGAGTTAACACATCCTTTGCCTCACATAATTACCATTTGTCGCTGTTATGAAGAGAACATTTAAGATCTATTGTCACAGCAACTTTTAAGGGGACACGGCAGTATGGTCATCATGCTGTATGTTACATCCCCGGACTTCCTCATCTTATCACTGGAAGTTTGTATCCTCTGACCACCTCTCAGCCTCTGGCAACCACTAATCTACTTCTGACTCTTTAAGTTTGGTTTTCTTGAGTTCACATAAGTGAGATCATACACTATGTGTCCTTCTCTGTCTGGCTTATTTCACTTAGCATGCTGCCCTCCAGGGCCACCCCTAGTGTGGCAAATGACAGGATTTCCTTCTTTTCTATGGCTGAAGAATATTCCGTTGAATGGACACACCACATTTCCTTTACTCACCAGCTGATGGACGCTTAGCTTGTCTCCATGTCTGGGCTACTATGAACCACACAGCAATGAACATGGGATGCAGATAGGTTTCATTTCCTTTGGATAGATACTCAGAGGTAGGATTGCTGGGTCATAAGGTAGATCTACTTTTAATTTTTTTGAGGACCCTCCATACTGATTTCCATAGTGGCTGCACCCATTTGCAATCCCACCAACAGTGCAGGAGGGTTCCCTTTTCTCCACATCCTCACCAGCACTTGTTTGTTGATTTACTGGTGATGGCCATTCTGACAGGTGTGAGGGGACATGGCGTTGTCATTCTGATTTGTACTTTCCTGACGAGTAGGGTACTTGCTGGCCATTCATATGTCTTCTTTGGAAAAACTGTCTATTCAGATCCTTTGCTCATTTTTTATTGGATTATTTGGGGGTTTTGCTGTTGAGCTATATGAGTTCTGTATATATTGGAGGTAGTAACCCCTTATCAGATAGATGGTTTGCAAATACTGTATCCCTGGATGAAGATATTGAAGGTTCCTAGCGTTACCAGAACAATCCTGGGACAGTCAGCGCAGCATGGCCGTAGAAAGAGCCTTCTGACACAGGTGAGCGTCAGCCTAGGAAACAGATGCAACACGGCAGGGAATTTGACAGCTATTTGTTTCTGTGTGTAACTTTTTCAAATAACATGTTTTTATAACAAAAACGCTGCCTTTTCTTTTTTTCTTTTATAGATTTTTGTTTTTATTCATTTATTTATTTTGAGGGCAGTGTCACTGGCCCTCATATGTGGGACCCGAACCGGGGCTGCTGGCTTCCCGAGCCAGCGCTTAACCACCGCGCCCCTCGGCCGGCCCATATGTTGCCTTTTCTTTATCTAAAATTTAGAGCATGCTAAATAGGGCGCTCCGCCAGGCCCCCGAGGAGCCCTTACCATTTTTGCACACTTCTTCCTCGCCTTTGGTAAGCTTTTGCCCCTGTGATGGGGGAGAAGGGAGCTCCCCTCAGGCTACTGGAGCAGCTTTATCCCAAATACTGGGAGTTTACAGCCCCTCCCCATGGTCTTTGGCCAATGATTGCTGAGTGAGGGACTTTGAAAGTCCACCTTCCTGGCCTTAGGTGAGGACAAACCTGAGGTGTAACTTACACCCCAGAATTTCTCTGGGGGATCAGGCCAGAGCTGCCCCCAGTGGGAGTTCTCAGACGACATCCTCGCTTTGCTTCCTGCCCCGTTTTGGCCCTGCTTCCTCCACCCCTTACCAGTTTCTTCTGGAAGCGCATCCCTAATAAATAGATTGCACACAAACCCTCATCTTGGGATCTGCCTCTGGAAAGTCAGGCCTAATATAGCCACTATTATCAATGGTGTCGAACGGTGTCGCTCACACCTTCCAGAGTGAGAGCGAGTGCAAGTGCTTGAGTGTGTGTGTGTGTGTGTGTGCGTGTGTGTGTCTGGATATTTTATATTTTATAACCTACAAATCTGACGTCTGTGAAATCCCATAGTAAATATAATTTTCTTAATTTAAATAGTTATCATTACCAGTTTCTCATGTCTACAATATATGCCTCAATAGCATGTCTCTAACAGCCACTGGGCATCCCACTGTATGGCTGTACCATAATTTAATCGGCGCCACTCATACTTTTATTGTTTATCACTATGGTAACAAAACTGGGTTGGACACCTTTGCAGGCAAATGTTTGTGTACGTGCACTTGTTATTACCCTACCTGAAAGCACTGTTCCCGGGTCAAACAGCAGCCCATGTCTAAGCGTTATGATTGGACCAATTCACACCCCTGCCAGTACCGACCCTGGTCCGCTTCCCCATACCCTTCCTCCACCTGAAGGATGGCAGCATGGCAGGCCAAGCCGCCAAGGAAGTCTGAGCTCGGACAATGCTAACAGGAACTTCGGTCTTCAAACTGGCTTGACTGCCAGCTCTGCACTGATCTGAGACTAACCCACATTTTAATTTCATCTCATGTGAATTAAAATAACGTTTCCTGGAGGACTCCATACTTCCTGATTTCAAAACTTACTACAAAAATACAGTTTTTAAAATGTGTGGTGCTGGCATAAATACAACATATAGCCCAGGGGAATAAACTAGAAAGCCCAGAAATAAACCCTCACACATATGGTCAAATGATAAAAATGCTAAGACCATTCAATGGCGAATGGCCAGTCTTTCCAACAAATGCTGCTGGGCGCACTGGGTATCCAAATTCAAAATAGTAAAGTTGGAGTCCTACTTCACACCGTATATAAAAATTAACTCAAAATGTATCAGAAACCTAAGTGTAAGAGTAAAATCTCTCAGAAGAAAACTTTCCAATAGAGGAAAGTCTTTGACATTGGATTTGTCAATGGTTGCTTGGCTGTGACACCAAAAGCACTGCCACAAAAGGAGAAAACTATATGAATTGGGACTTCGTCAAAGTAAAATCTTTTGCACATCAAAGGACATTATCAAGAGAGTGAAAAGACAGGCCACACAATAAGAGAAAATATCTGCAAATCATATGTCTGAATCCAGACTATGTAAAGAACTCCTACAATCCAACAACAAAACCAAAGGACCCAATTCAAAGATGCGCAAAGGGTTGGAATAGACATGTCTCCAAAGAAGATACAGAAACAACCCATAAGCCCATGAAAAGATGCTCACCACCGTTAGTCAGTAGGGAAAGGCAAATGGAAACCATAGTGAGATACCACTTCACACCCCCTGGGACGGCTACAAACAAAGCAAGCAGGTGTGGGGAGGATGGAGAGGATGTGGCACCCGGCTGCACGGCTGGCGGGAATGTAACATGATGCAGCCACGGGGAAAACCATTTGGTGGTCCCTCATAAAGGTAAACAGGATGACCGCGGGTTCCAGCAATTCCGCTCCTCAGTATTCACTGAAAGAACTAAAACCAGGACTCAAACAGATATTTGGGCATGAATATTCATAGCAGCATCGTTCACAGCAGTGAGAAGGTGGAAACTCCCCATATACTCATCAACAGGTGGGTGGATAAACAAATGTGATCTATATGCCCAATGGGATATTATTCAGCATAAAAAGGAATGGAATTCTAACACATGCTATAAAACATGGACGTACCTTGGAAAAGTAGTAAGGAGTTAGTATTGAACGGGTACGGAGTTTCTGTTTGGGATGATGAAAAAGTTCTGGAAATGGAGAGTGATGATGGTTGCACAACAGTATGAAGGTAATTAACTGCACATTTATTTGCACACTTAAAAATGGTTAAAATGGGGGCCGGCCGAGTGGCGCGTTAGTTAAGAGCTGGCTTGGGACGCCAGCGGCCCCAGTTCGGATCCCACATATGAGGGCCAGTGACACTGCCCTCTACAGCTGAGATGGTGAACAACAGCGCCACCTGGAGCTGGGCT